>JAJPUD010002065.1:134967-220300 GCA_023553655.1 Myrmecobius fasciatus | reverse complement strand
GGGGGGGAAAGAGGGGAAAAGCTTGGGAAAAAAAGGTTTTTGCAAAGGTCAATGTTGAAAAATCACACATATGTTTTGTAAATAAAAAGCTTCAAATAAAAAAGAAAGAAAGAAAGAAAGAAAGAAAGAAAGAAAGAAAGAAAGAAAGAAAGAAAACTTCCTTGACCAATGGAGAGCACATCCCATTGGTTACTTAGATAAATTTATGGAAGTTCTGTGAAGTACATGGAGGCTGTGTCTTGTCTGACACCAAACAATTAGTGAGGGTATAAAAAGATCTTAATCCTTGTCTGACGCCAAGCCCATTATGTCAGGCTGCCTCAATTACAAAATAAATACGTGGGTAAGTCATCATGTTCTCCATTTGCAAGAAAATTGCAAAATGGCACTGAATGAAATGCCCTCTAAGCATGCTTCCAGTTCTAGATGTTATGCGGATAATTATTTCCATTTTATGGATATGGAAATAGAATTGCTAAGACTAGAAAAGACTTACTTAAGATCACACAGCTAAGTAATGGGTGGATGAAAGAATATTCAAGCGTAAACCTCCTTCCTGCCTTCAAGCTCATTGCTCTTTCTCCTATATCATTCTCTATTTGTGTTACTTAGCCCTATTACCCTTTAAGACTGAAATGTATTGTTTCATCTGTAAGAAAAGAACTTTATCCATAAACAGTACAGGCTTTGCTACTATTTTCTGAGGCTTATAACCAGAGGTTTTTAAAAATGCCTTTGAAAAGTGATGATCATCTAATCAGTTAGAAAAACATCAAGTGCTCATGGGTAGGCCGAGCGAATATAATAAAAATGACAGTACTACCCAAACTGATTTACTTATTTAGTGCCATACCAATTAAACTCCCAAGAAATTATTTTACAGATCAAGAAAAAATAGTAGCAAAGTTCATTTGGAACAAAAAAGGTCAAGAATCTCAAGGGAATTAATGAAAAAAAAAAGGCTGATGAGGGTGGCCTTGCAGTACCAGATCTAAAACTGTATTATAAAGCAGCGGTCATCAAAACCATTTGGTACTGGCTAAGAAATAGAGCAGTTGATCAGTGGTATAGGATAGAATCATAGGACAAATTAGGCAATAACTACAGCAGTCTAGTGTTTGATAAACCCAAAGACCCCAGCTTCTGGGATAAGTACTCACTATTCGACAAAAACTGCTGGGAAAATTGGAAACTATTATGGAAGAAATTAGGGCTTGACCCACCCTTAACACCACATACCAAGATAAGATATAAAGGGGTTCATGATTTAGATATAAAAAGTGGTATTATAAGCAAATTAGAGGAACATAAGATATTTTACCTCTCAGACCTGTGGAGAAGGAAAGAATTTGCGTCCAAAGAAGAACTGGAACTCTTAATTGAACAATAGATAGATAATTTTTATCATATTAAGTTAAAAAGTTTTTGTACAAACAAAACTAATGCAGACAAGATTAGGAAGGAAGCAATAAATTGGGAAATCATCTTTACATTTAAGGGTTCTGATAAAGGCCTCATTTCTAAAATATATAGAGAATTGTCTCATATTTATAAGACTTCAAGCCACTCTCCAATCGATAAATGCTCAAAGGTTATAAACAGACAATTTTCAGATGATGAAATTAAAACTATTTCTAGTCATATGAAAAGGTACTCCAAATCACTATTGATCAGAGAAATGCAAATTAAGACAACTTTAAGATACCACTATACACCTGTCAGATTGCCTAAGATGACAGTAAAAGATAATGATGAATGTTGGAGGGGATGTGAGAAAACTGGGACACTGATACATTGTTGGTGGAACTTTGAACGGATCAAACCATTCTGAAGAGCAATCTGGAACTATGCTCAAAAAGTTATCAAACTGTGCATACCCTCTGACCCAGCAGTGTTTCTACTGGGCTTATATCCCAAAGAGATCTTAAAGGAAGGAAAGGGACCCACATGTGCAAAAATGTTTGTGGCAACCCTTTTTGTAGTAGCTAGAAACTGGAAACTCAATGGATGCCCATCAATTGAAGAATGGCTGAATAAATTATGGTATATGAATGTTATGGAATATTATTGTTCTGTAAGAAACGACCAGCAGCATGGGTAGGACAAGCGAATGTAATAAAAATGACAATACTACCCAAACTAATTTACTTATTTAGTGCCATACCAATCAAACTCCCAAGAAATTATCTTACAGATCTAGAAAAAATAGTAGCAAAGTTCATTTGGAAAAACAAAAGGTCAAGAATTTCAAGGGGATTAATGAAAAAAAGGCTGATGATGGTGGACTTGCTGTACCAGATCTAAAACTATATTATAAAGCAGCGGTCATCAAAACCATTTGGTACTGGCTAAGAAATAGAATAGTCGATCAGTGGAATAGGATAGAATCACAAGACAAACTAGGCAGTAACTATAGCAATTTGGTTTTTGATAAACCCAAAGACCCCAGCTTTTGGGATAAGTATTCACTATTTGACAAAAACTGCTGGGAAAACTGGAAACTAGTGTGGAAGAAATTAGGGCTTGACCCACATCTAACACCACATACCAAGATAAGATCTAAATGGGTTCATGATCTGGATATAAAGAGTGATACTATAAGTAAATTAGAGGAATGTAATACAGTTTACCTCTCAGACCTATGGAGATGGAATAAATTTATGTCCAAAGAAGAACTGGAACTCTTAATTGAAAAACAGATAGATAACTTTGACTATATTAAGTTAAAAAGTTTTTGTACAAACAAAATCAATGCAGACAAGATTAGGAGGGAAGCAATAAATTGGGAAATCATCTTTACATTTAAGGGTTCTGATAAAGGTCTCATCTCTAAAATATATAGAGAATTGTCTCATATTTATAAAAATTCAAACCATTCTCCAATCAATAAATGGTCAAAGGATATGAACAGACAATTTTCAGAGGATGAAATTAAAACTATTTATAGTCATATGAAAAGGTGCTCCAAATCACTATTGATCAGAGAAATGCAAATCAAGACAACCCTGAGATACCACTTCACACCTGTCAGATTGGCTAAAATGACAGGAAAAGTTAATGATGAATGTTGGAGGGGATATGGGAGGGCTGAGACACTGATGCATTGTTGGTGGAGCTGTGAACGGATACAGCCATTCTGGAGAACAATTTGGAGCTATGCTCAAAAAGTTATCAAACTGTGCATACCCTTTGACCCAGCAGCATTTCTATTGGGCTTATATCCCAAAGAAATCATAAAGGAAGGAAAAGGCCCCACATGTGCAAGAATGTTTGTGGCAGCCCTTTTTGTGGTGGCTAGAAACTGGAAATTGAATAGATGCCCTTCAATTGGAGAATGGCTGAATAAATTATGGTATATGAATATTATGGAATATTATTGTTCTGTAAGAAATGACCAGCAAGATGATTTCAGAGAGGCCTGGAGAGACTTACATGAACTGATGCTAAGTGAAATGAGCAGAACCAGGAGATCATTATACATAGCAACAACAGTACTATATGACAATCAATTCTGATGGACATGACTCTCTTCAACAATGAAATGTTTCAAACCACCTCCAATTGTTCACTGAAGAAAGTCACATACACCCAGAGGGATGTGAAATGTGGACCACAACATAACATTCTCATACTCCTGGATTGATGTTTGCTTACATTGTGTTTCCTTTATCTGATATATCGTTTGTGTAGACAAGATTTTTCTTGCACAACAATGACAAGTTTGGAAATATGTATACATATATTCTATTTACCAATATTTTAACATAATTAACATGTAGTGGATATCCTGCCATCTAGGGGAGGGGTGGGGAGTGTAGGGAAAATTTTGTAACGGAAAGCTATGTAAGGGTTATTGTTGAAGAATTACCCACACATATGTTATGCAAATAAAAGAAAAAAAAAGAAAAAAAAAAAGAAACGACCAGCAGGATGATTTCAGAGAGGCCTGGAGAGACTTGCATGGACTGATGTTGAATGAAATGAGCAGAACCAGGAGATCATTGTACATGGCAACAACAAGACTATATGATGATCAATTCTGAAGGACATGGTTCTCTTGAATAATGAGATGTTTCAAACCAGTTCCAGTTGTTCAGTGATGAAGAAAGCCATATATACCCAGGGAGAGGCCTGTGGAATCTGAGTCTGGACCACAACATAGCATTTTCACACTCTCTATTGATGGTTGCTTACATTATGTTTTCCTTCTCAGGCTTTTTTTTTTCTTGTACAGCAAGATAACTGTATAAATTTATATACACATATTCGATCTGTCAAATATTTTAACATAATTATCATGTATTAGACTTCCAGCCATCTAGGGGAGGGTATGGGGAGTAGGAGGGAAAAATTTGTAACAGAAAGCTTTGCATGGGTCAATGTTGAAAAATTACCTATGCATATGTTTTGCAAATAAAAAGCTTTAATAAAAAAAGTGATGATCGTGTGTATGTGTGTGTGTGTGTGTGTGTGTGTACGTGTGTGTGCACATACACATGTGTGCCCTGGAAGGGACAGTCATTGAACTCAAAGTCAACAAACACAGCTTTACACTGCAGTATCCTTCTCCCTAGGATTTGGGGCTCCAATCAATTTTGTATATGTTGATTTTTCATGTGAAAGTATTTCAGTAGTCAACCCATTGCTGTTTTTTTCCCTGCTGACATCCATAGCAACAGCTACTTCTTTGGAGCTAAAATAAGTTTGATATGAGATCCTCAACTGGAGTTTTGACAGGTAGGTAAGAAAAACAGATCAGTGAGTATATTACACCCACTAGCCTATAAAATAATCATTTTTTATAAAAATCATTGCATTTTTAACTGGTTTGTCCTCAATATTAGCATTCCAGAAAGACAGAATGGACAGAAAGCCTGCATTACTCAGAAGACATCAATGTTTGAGAGTCATGAACTGGCCTCATGGTATTGGACACTGTTGGTCCAGAGCATGTCCCTCACCCCACCCCCACTGCATACAGCTGTCAGAGGATCCAAATTGCACCACGGGTATCAGACCAAAAGGAAAAGAAAGGGACTATTCAAGTAATGGTATAGCTGAACCTGAAATAAATTACTTTTTATCCCTGGATTTTTTTTTCTGGGATAATATTGTCCCCGTTGCTATTTTGCTGCTTCTATAGCTCTAGCCAGGAACAGCTAATGCAATTCCCTAAGCCTATTCTACCAGGGGAATGCCAATAATGATAATAGCAACTTAAATTTCAATAGCCCTTTATGAGTTAGCATCTCACAATAATCCTATGAGGAAAGCAATACAAGTATTATTGTTTTGTTGTTCAGTCATTTTCAGTTTTGTCCATCTCTTCATGACCCCTTTTGGAGTTTTCTTGCCAAAGATACTAGAGTACTTTGTTATTTCCTTCTCCAGCTCATTTTAGGAGGATAAGGCAAACAGGATTAAGTGACTTGCCGAAGGTGACACAGCTAGTTAGTATCTGATGCTGCATTTTAACCTAGATTTTTCCAACTTTAAACCCAGAAATCTGAGGCTGTTACAGGCAGCACATGGTCCTTGGATTTGTGTGGAACATGAAGACCCTCACCCCAAAATGACTACTGAGAGGTTTCTCAAAGTAAAAAGCAGGAAAAAAAATTATTTTAATCTCATGAGAAGCAGGCGGTCCAACAGCCCCAACAAGGGAAGAACTGGGAGTGAGCAGAGCCACCTCCCAGGTGCATTCACAGTTTTTATCCCATCCCAATCCCAAGGATCACTAACCCTTCCCTCTACCCCTCAGATTGGCTGCAACAATTTCATTCCCTTTTTTTGTTCGATTATGACCTAACTTTCGTGGTCTGTCTTTGTCTCCTTCCTCCATATATAGATAGATAGATAGATAGATAGATTGTTCCTCTTTGTGAATTCTCCATTTTTCCCTGTCTCACACAGATTGCTCATTTGAAACCTCTCCTAAGGATCCTTCCTTGCTCATTACTCCTCAATTAAATTAAATGAACAAAATTTATTTAGTGCCTACAATGTGAAAGGCTCCCTACTCCTGCTGCACTTCTGACAACAGAATTTTGATGGCCAATGTTAAGGATTAGATACTAGCACCATTGCTTGCTACCTACTCAGAATGCTGCCCCTGCCAAAAAAAAAAAAAGGCAAGGCTTCCTTTGCTTCCTGGTTCACCTGCTTCCTCCCACTCTTGTAGTCTGACTACATAGCTTCGCTTGCTGGGCACTGAAAAAATGTCTGCTGAATGGAACTCATATGACTTGGTAGAGGAAGAAGAAAGAAAATCAACCCAATACATCATCAGCATTTACTATACCTTGCATGCAGAAAGGGAGAAAGGTTTCAGAGTACATAGAAGGAACATTTTGTCCACAAGGAGCTTACCATCTAAAATAGAAGGCAAACCAAACACACATGAGAGTAAATCATAGATACATAAGTAGAAAGGCAATATCTTCAGATATTTTCTTATGTGGTTCTTATCCCATTCAAATACCTGAGATTAAGGCTGTCAGAAATTTGCTAAGAGTGGGCCCCTGCCACCTTCCATGATGCTAATGCTCCACATGAAAATGGTTCTCCAGTTCTCCACTATAGAACTTTTGTTTCTGCACTCCAGAATTCTGAGAGGAGGGCGGAACACCCCTAGGGATTCTCCCAGAGAGGGCAATGACCCCAAAAGGCTGATTCTCATCTTTCATGTCCATATGACCACAAAGTCTCCCAACCACAGGCCAGTAATTCTCCCTCCCTCCCCAGTATGACTCATTTCTGGGAGAGATTCTAAGAGCCATTACAAAAGGAGGCTGTTCTCCCCAGTGAGCTCAGGGTACAAGTGGTCCCCAACAGGCTAGGCAGGGGAGAATACCATAAATGCAATTGTTTATGATGATGAAGGAGGCTTTACCTTACTAAGAGAGTTCTTCCTTGAGAAGGCCATGGTTTTCCAACTGCTCCACATGAGTATTTACCATATGCAGAGGACAATTGTTTAAAAAAAATGTGCAGTAGTTCAGTTTTGGGTAAATAAGGGTCCCTATGATCAAATCTATTACTCCAGCTGGCATTAATGAATGGCAGTTTGCATAAAAAAGGCAGATAATGAATGGAGGTAGGATCTGAATTTCTTTTTAGTTCTTAAAACCATTCCCTCCCAAGTCCTCAGGCTACAAGTCAGGGCAAAGAGGAGAATTGCAGAATGCTTCTGAGTGTTGGCTGAATTGACAGAGAGCTGTAGTTTTCAAAACTGAATGTCATTGATATATTTACTCTAAAATCAGCTTACAAAGGGGAGATTTTACAAAGAGAATAGTAAAACATGCAATATCAAGCTCCAGTGTGACTGAGAGGTCTATGCATACAGTCCCCTGGATTTGAGCCTGTAGCCTCATTTCTTGCTATGAGGATTGTGCCCTAGGCCAAGAGCCCGGGGCCTCACCTTCTCAGAGAATCAGCTCTTTTCTATGAGAAAACCTAGGCCAGCAGGGGTTACTACCCAGCCTGGCCCTTTGGCCTCAGGCTTTTCTTGCTTTCTGATCCTATCACTTTCTCTAGCTGAATACAGACTAGCCAACTAATCAGTCTATCCTACTTGGTTCCTGTGTAGCTCATCAACCTCCAGAAGGTACATGATACCAGTGGTGCTCCTACTCTGCCAGGTCCTCTTTAGGCCTTCACCTCCCACCATATATTTCAAGCTGTAAGGGTTTGTTTGTTTGTTTTTTTTCTTAGTCACTATTTACAGGGAAAGACTATGTCCAGAAATAACAAAAGGAATCTAGCAATCAGAAAGAATGGCAGGCAAGCTTCTTAAATTATCCTAATTCCCTAACGTTTTCCAATCTGAAGCCGTCCACCGTGATTCCCCTTAGGGCCTCAGAGCATCTTGCTGCCTGCCATCTGATCTCAAGAAGAAAGAATTCTTTTTTTTTCTTTCCCAAAATACCCCTCAATGAATTTGGCCATGTCCTAACTAGGCACTGGGGACATAAAGCCCATTCATATGGGTTGCAGTTCCAACCCCATCCTTAGCAATGAGTCAAGCATTTGTTAAGCAGCTACTTAAGTGCCAGGCACTGTGCTAGACTCTGAACTAATCTGCAAGCATCCATGATTGATGATAGTTTTCTGTGGCTTCAACTATACATCCCATTGAATGATTAACTAACAGCCATTTCCTTGTTTAAGGAGTGCGTATCCCTTGAACCAGGATACATTCTTAGGGCAGATAATTCTTATCCCAAAGATAAAAGAGATGTTCCCCAAAAAGCTATCTAGATCCCCTTGAATCCACTGCTCTCCATCTCTTTGTTTGGGATTGGATCCTAAAGAGGGCATAGTTGGCTGCTCTAGCAAATCTCAGAAATAGAAAAGGTTCAAATGGGTTTCAAGTCAGCTGACTGGTTCTGTAAGATGAAGGCTTTCTTGAGGTCTGATATCTATGAGTGTAGAGAATGGCACTGTAGCCACAGGGGGTGGAGGTGCCCAAATGGGACACTTTAGTCGAGAATAAAGTGATAAGTTACATTTAGGAAAATGACTGCCGGCCACCAATGAGTGGCTATTTCAGCATTTGTAATAAATCTGCAAAGATGGCACTTGGGTGGTCTTTACATAACTAGCTCAAGTGGAAGAGCAGGGATGGGAATCGGTGGCCCTGAGGAATAAGCTATTTGGATTCTGAATCTAAGAACTTGGCCTAATCAGCATCACAAAATTCAGAGGGCAGCCAAATTAGACCCCAAAACAAGAATAGCAATGCCTCAGTCACTCTTTGTGCTTTGATTGATCCATGATTTCATCAGTGTGTGTAACTCTTTGCACCAGTGAAGACTGCATTCCTTCCATGACTTCATATCCTGTATGATTCTTGTCTGTGCCTTTCTATAAATTCTCTAAAGAGTATCTGTTTAACACACTTGATGACTTCCTCTTGTGCTTTTAATATACCAGATATATCAGTGCAAATATAGATTCTATAGTATATTTTATATCAGTGGACTTAAGGTCAAGGAAAAACAGAATTCAAGACATAAAAATTCCTGGAAATACACAGTGAGTTAGAAAAGCTCACATTAACATTACCAGTGTTCTACTGCATTTTTATTTATCTAGTTAAATATTGCTTGATTACATTTTAATCTGGTTAGGGCCACACATGTTGCTGGTAGCCCTATGTTTGTACTTCTGTTCTACAGGACCTGCTGCCCACTTCTTTTTTCTGATCACACCAGTGTCTGATATCTTCTATGTCATTTCTCTTGTGTAAGTTCACTGTGGAAAAGATGCTATGGCCTATTAGCATACATCATGCCTTTCCACTGGATCACTGGTCATTTTGATTCTTCTGTGACTATGATATTCTACAATTTGCAGCCATATAACAGGAAAGAGAACATTTTAAAACAACAGGTTATTAAGTGATTAAAAAAGTGGTTGTTTGGGAAGCACTGAAAGAGTGGCTGAATTTCCAAAAGGCTATCCAAGCCGTCTCCTCCTATTCTCACCCCTAGGCCCAGCTCACTCTCTCATCAGTATCTTTCTAAGATATTTACATGTATCATCTAATTTATTAGGCCTACCAATAACATTTAGCTCAATTGAATTTTACTTTCATATTTTGGAGTCTTATTTATTCCAAAACTAGAATGACTCATTTTAAATGAAAGTAACACATTAATTCATTAATTACCATCAGAACATTATTCTTTAATCTGGAAAATCAGCCAGACTCATTTATGATAACACACTTTAAAATTCAAAATGAAACCCAATTTCTGACTTCCCTGCCCCAGGGATCACTATGGATCCTAGTTCAGGTAATGTGAAGCATCCCCACCCTGCCATTCCTACAGCTTCAAACAATGATGTTTTCTTTTAAATTCCCACTCTAATCCTGTCAAAGTTGCTATATAAACCACCAAGCAGCTAAATTCAGCTATTTCCCTCCCCCACACTCACACCCACATCATTACAAGGATCAAAGGATCAAAGTCAACTCAAAATATGACTGGCTTTTTTGTCTCTAGAAAATTAGTTGTCAAAAAAAGAAAATCAGTGAGGGGGCTGGATAGTCTTTAGATATTAGCACAAATAAAGTTTTGCTGGGCAACACCCTGTGCTTCTGTCCTTCTCTGTACAACTCTAGCTAAGTTGGCCACAACAGCTGGTTAAACCACCTACTATGGTATGCAGGGGTTGCTATCTGCCCCCATGGAGAGAGTACATTGATATCATTGTACATCCTTGAAGAATTAATGCAAAAAAGTTCTCAATTTTAAAAAAATTTTGATAGTATTCTAAAGCTGAATCTTTTTAATGAGTGAAAAAAAAGTGAATCATTGTTTGCAGAAATGCAACAGAAAAATTTCCTCTATTTTTCGGGTTAAAAGGAATGAGGAAATTTCCATCCACGATCTTTTATTTCATTGGTGTGGGATCTCTCTACATCCATGCAGATAGAAAAGTCTCTAGAATTGATGCTCTGAAAGAGTTGCACAAAACTCACAGTTGAGTTGATTTGACTTGACTTGACTTACCCATAGAAACACAACCTAGTAAGGGGCTAAAGTAGGATATGAAGTGAGGTCTGCCAGAAAGCACAAACGTGACCTCCTTTCAGGGATATTTAAATATTAGAATCTAAGCCTATCTTTGATTTGTTCATTTTTTTGGTGTGTCAAAACTAGGATCTGGAACTTTAGAGGTAATAAAAACAAACATAGTAAATTCAGACTAGATCAGAGAGAGTGATTAAAGTGCTAGATTGGGGAGTCAGGAAGACAAGAGTTCAAATCCTGCCATGGACACTTCCTATAAGACTGAGCAAATCATTTAACATCTTTTAACCTTTCCTCTTCTGTAAAATGTAGTTTGGTCTAGATCAGAAATGTTGAACACACAGCTGGTGGGTCATATATGTCGACAATACTCCCCAAGGTAGCAGGAAACAGATTAAAATGCCATTAAAAAATATTTAACCAAAAAAAAAAACAAAGCATAGGTAATGTTAATATGTGGTTTTCAAGTCAACATATTATATTTCTATTTGAGTTTGACATGAGTGGACTAACTGGATTACAATAAATTCATCTTTGCCCCTGTCTTGGGCCCATAATTCTGTTTTTCCTCACAGTCACCTCTAATTCCACTGTACCTGCTCCATTTTTCTTTCCCTATTTTTGCTCCTTGGTGAACCAGTTCAACTCAACATTGTTCTTCACATTGGACTACCTTTTCCTTCTGGTCCTAATGAAGAACAAACTTTGTCAAACCCCAAGTAATTACACCCACCATCAGCTATCTTGTGTTATATTTTTATGCTGCTAAATGGATCACGAGAAAATGACAGAACTTATGCTGGCGGGGTCCACTACAAATTAATGTTATGTAATTTAAACTGGGCCCTCACTGCATCAAGGCAGTTTTTTATATGTTCCTATTCCATTCACCACAGCTCTTTTATACTTTTTCATCCCCACTTCAGCTCCACATTGTATCCCTTCCTCCCACCTTCTCAGCTGATGACCTTGTCTCATATTTCCATGAAAAAACTGAGGCTGTTCACCAAGAACTTCCGTATCTGTTCTCATCTCAAATCACTCAGATGTGTTTTCCTATTATGTCGTTTCTCATCACTGTCTCATGTGAAGGAATGGCCCTTCTCCTCACCAAGGCAAATTTCTCTACATGCACAAATGATCCCATCCCATCATGTTTTTCAAGAAGACTGGCCCATCATCCCTTTCTTTCACTCATCTTCAATGTTGCTTCTCTGCTGCTTACAAAGTTGCCCAAATCTCTTCCATTTGTAAAAACATTCTCACATGATCTAGCCACCACCAATAACTACCTTACCATAGCATTTCTCCCTTTCACAACTAAACTCCATCTAAAGTCAGTAAATATACTTCCTCTCATTCAATTTTAAACCCTCTACCGTCTGGCTTCTGACCTCCTCATTTAACTGCAACTGCTCTCCTGAAAGTTGCCGAATCAAATGGCCTTTTCTCAGTCCTCATCCTTTTTGCCTTCTCTGCAACCTCTGACAGAATGATCATCATCACCTCTTGTATACTGTCTAATCAAGGTTTTTGTGACCTTGTTCTCCTTCTGTCCATTCCTTCTGTCTCCTTTGCTATATCTTTTTCCAGATCACGATTGTGAATATCCTGATTGCTGTTGGGTTATTGCAATAGACTTCAGGTTGATTTCCTTACCACAAGATTATTCCCATCCATCCTCTACTTGGTTACTGAAGTGATTTTTTAAAGTATAAGTCTGATTATGTTACCCTTCTATTTAGTAAAGGTCAGTGGCTCCCTATTACCTCCAGGGTCAAATGTAAAATTATTTGTTTGCTTTTCTATTCCTTAACAACCTGAACCCTTCCTACACTTCCAATCTATTCCCCTCCACATAACTCTTTGATTCTATGACACAGGGCTATTTGTTGTTTCTTACATAGCACTCCATCTCTGTGACTTTTTACTGGTTGGCCCATATCCCTGGAATATTTTTCTTCCTCACCTCTGCCCTTCTAACTTCAAGATTTAGCTCAAATGCCATCTCATACAAGAAGTCTTCTTCCTTTTCTCCCCCAACTAATCCTACTGCTAGAGCCTTCCCTCTGAGATTACCTTCTATTTACACTGTCTATATTTTATATGCACCTAGTGATTTGCATGTTGCCTCTTCCATTAGAATATGACCTTATTAAGGGTAGGAATCCTGTTTTTGTTTTTCTTTGTATCCCTCCACTTGTAGCGCAACACCTGGTACACAGACAATGCAGAATAAATGTCTGTTGACTAACTGAACGTCACGTGGAAGGAGCAAACATCTTATACAACTCCAGAAAACAGAATTAGAATTAACAGGTGGCAGTTCCAAAATGCTGATCTTAACTCAATATAAGGCAGAATTGTCCCCCTAGTGAGAGATAGGGACATGACTTAAGATTTCACTAATAATAGGGAGTTCTTGGAGTAGAAAACTCTCTACTAATATGGGTCAGTACTTTCTAATTTATAAGATTAGAGAGATGGCTAAAACAGAGTTTTAAGAGGCTTGACTAGGGTCACTACACTATATATACAGTGATCATATAACTTAGAGCACAGATTTCTTCATAAGTGTTGGTTGATTTTAACTAAAAATAAAAGCAAAAAGAATTTTTTTTTTATATTGAACCTTCTTTACCCCTTCAAGGCTGCCCTAACATGGCCTTACCTACATAAAGGTGAGCGGTGCAGATTCATGACTGTGCACGGAGAATCAGCTGGCCCAATCTGACAGTCATATGCTCCAGTCTCAGAAAGCCTCCTAAAAGACACTCAAAGTTTTTCTGTCTCTGGGAGGATGCCAAGAACCTTATAGCAACAACAACCTTACAAATTATTTAAAAAAGGGAAATTACAAGGCTCCCAGGAAGCCATCTCCCCAGGGCATAACTATTTTCCTAAACACAAGGGTCAAAATCATAGCACCTCCAAATCAAGTCATCTTGATCTATAATTTTCCACTGGATCCAGATGGTTCCGAAGGAGAAAGTGAGGCTGGTGATTTTGCTTAGCCCTCCCTCACTTCAATCTAATTCACTTGAATGTCATATCATCACCTCCCTGACATCATGGTCCTATTAAAGAATAAGGACAAACAACAACCACCATCCCAACCCTGTATGCTAAACAAATAGAAATAGCTTTCCTCGTTAGCCTTGGGGCATTTACCCTATTGGAAGTAAACATATGGTGAATCACTACCCCCCACAGGCTTGTCACCTACTGGGTCAGGCTTGTTAAAAAAGACTTACATGAGAGTAGTTGATGACCTAGGCAGAGAACACACCAAAAGCCACTCTGCTTAATGGCTGCAATGCTTTATCAAGTCAGGCCCCAAGTCTGATTTAGGGGACAAGGAAAGAAAGCATTAGGGCATGTTGTTTTATACTCAATATAAGTCAATAAGATCCAAATGCTTCCCAGCAAATCTTGAACTGACTATAGTGGAGGACAGACAATATGGAGCTATTTTTTGCCAATTTATCACCTGCCTGGCTTATGCATGATAAGTCTTGATTTTTTAAGGGGAAGAAAAAAGGAGAAGAGAATAAAGTCTACAAAACAGAGTCCAGTTCGATGTCTTACTTACATATCTAATCCCTTGCCAAATTTTGTTATTTTTACCTTCACAACATTTCTTGTGTGTGTGTGTGTGTGTATGTATATTGATATCAATATCTATCTATATACAGGTGTGTGTATATCCCTACATATAGATATGTGTGTGATACACGTCGATATAGATTTATTTAAGATATACTCTTTTCTCCTCACATATAGTCAACATCATGGTTCATCTCTTGCATAGATCTTCCGACCAGTGTCCCTGGCTCAAGTCTTTTTTCACTATCCAGGATCAGAATCCTTCTGGGATATTCTACAGTACTGTAAGGAACTTGTTATATAGAAAGCATTTTATCAAACTTACAGTACTATATAAATATGAGTTGTTATTATTACTTCTATAATTATTATGTTGTAAGACCAGGACTTTGAAATCTCTGAGAATTTTGAATCAGAGACCTCTTGTGACTTTTCCAGATTCAGTGGTCTATTTAGAGTTAACTTCACAAATCACAGCCCAAGTCCCCACCAATATAATACCCTCTATTTAAAGGTCATGCATGTTATAAATCCAATATCCAAAGCAATTTAATTAGGACATAAAACATAATGTAAATAACAAGAGGGAACCAAATAGTAAAATCATTTTCTGCCCCCATGCACAAATGGGTGCAACTGTCATATAAGTTGCATGGGTAATTATAATCTAATTCTTTCTTAATATCCTTGAAAAATCCTCTAACACCCATCCTCCTGTCTCCATGGCCCAAGAAGAATTATAGATACTTCAGAAGTCAGAGCACAATGAAAAAAGGATAGGGTTTAGTGTGAGCTGCCATATAGAGGCCTGAGGAAATCTCTCAGGACAGGCTGAAATCTGCTGAAGACTCTTAGTTGGGCTCTATAATCAACAGGATTTCACCAAGACTCCTGGGTTTGGAGATATCAGAGTCACAATGCTACACACATTCCTGCCTCCCCTTCCCACCTTGTTTACTCCTATATCTGTGACTGTCTCATTTTTTAAACCTCCCATCTTTCAGAAGCGCACCTATCAATCCAAGCCCCTCCCCAATGCCATTATGGATCTATAGCCAGACATACTGCCTTCTGGGAAAGTTAATCCAGGAAATTTCTGTCAAAGAGAATCTTGAACATCCCAGAAATTCATTATTATTGCTTAGGAGCTTACAAACAGTGGCAGTGAAGATATTTTGTGGTTTAATTCCTTTCTGGAAATTAAAATGGTCATTTAGATACTTAACCAAATGACTCTACTTGGGACCTTGGATAGAGTTATTTCTCAGGTTATGCTCACTCTGAGGTGCTTGGGCTTTCCTTCAGAAGAGAAAAGCTCTCCCACTAATTCCCTCACTAAGCAAAATACCTTGATGAATACAGTGCAATCCTTCAGGAAAAAGCCATTTCCAAAAAAAGGACCCCAACTGGAGGCATTTAGAAGCATATCACAGGGGCTCCAGTGCAGAAGCAAGATTGGATTAAATAATCTTGAATGCCGAGGCTGCGATTTGGAGAATTCCTCCATCTTCATCCATGCTGCCTTTCACCATCACTATTTTGTGTATGCTTTAACCCTTCTGTGATGGTTCAGTTGTTTTCAGTCGTGTCCAACTCTTCACCACCCCATTTGGAATGTTCTTGACAGAGATGTGGTTTGCCATTTCCTTCTCCAACTCGTTTTACAGAGAGGAAACACAGGCAAACAGGGCAAAGTGACTTCAGTTGGTATCTGAGGGCAGATTTGAACTCACAAAGAAGAGTTTTCTTTACTTCGGAACCTGTACTCTATTCACTGCAGTGTCACCTTGTTGTCCTGGATACCCTAGGTTTAAGCCTTCTACTATATTGTAAATTCATTTTTCATCTTTGGAGCCTCAGTACTCTATACAGAGCCTTACACATAGCAGGTACTTAATAAATGTCTTGCAGAATTGAATTTTAAACAACACTAGAATTTAATATGCTGTAAATGATCAGAATCCAAAGTAAAATAACGTGAAAATTTAAATTGAAAGGAACCTTATCCTCATCCAAACACCTCATTTTGCACATGAGAAAACTAAGGATCAGGATGGGGAAGTACCTTGTCCAAGGTCAAACAGCTAATAACTGACATTTCAGGGCTGGAACCCAGTTCTTTTGCAGCACAAATATATGCTCTTTAACCTACAGCACAACTACTTCTCTAAAACTATAAATTAAAATTCTAGGCTGATTTCATGATATACCAATTTCCTAAGTTTGCAGTGGCTGGATCAAGGCCAAAGGTCATTGGAATGATTTAGAATGAAAGGGTAATATTTAGTGCTTTGCTGGACTTAAAGACAAGTTTGACATGTCATCTGGAAATTGAATTCCACTACTCCATCTCTCAGATTGTTGGCTTTCAAAAATGCAAAGTCTGTTTTTTTTAACCTCCAATTTTAAGCTTATCTTCTCGATACTGAGAATCAAAACAATGACACTTTGTATGCCCTATTTTTCTACTATTTTGGCACGTCAAAAACACAATTGATCATCAATGATTGAAAGGAAAAGAGGATATGGTAAAGTATAAATTTCATGGTTCTGATTTCCCTTATATCTTAAGAATTGTGTAATGATTCCAAACTCACAAGAGAAAAATATAAATGAGTGGGCATTTTAATTTGAAAAACTACCTTCTATTCCTTTGATGAATCCAGTCCAAACTAACTTAGCCTGATGAATACTGATAACCTCAAACATATACAGGAGAGACCATTTTTTCTTAGTAATATATGCAAGACTGGGGAGTATGCAGGTCACAGTTTGTTCATTAATATGACTGCTGTCAAATTAAATTCCTTAGTTCCAGGAATCAAATCTTTACAGTATGAAGTCCATTTAAGGCAAGGGCTGCATGGGCAGTCATCGATATATGAGGATTAAAAAGTCATGCTGGACAATATCAAGCTATGTTTGCCTGGGCATATGTGAGATCTGAAAGTGGAAGGGGATTCCACTTATTTGATGCTGTCATTTCTGAAGTTTCTGCAGCTTTTAGAAGATGTTACCTATTGAAAGGGGAAGAAGTCCTTGTTTCTTCTATTACTATGTACTTATGCTTTAGTACTTTGATGTATCCATGATGGATCTCATCAATATAGACATTCCTTCTTTTGTTCTAGATTGCACCCCACTTCCCCCATGCATTCCAATCCTGTATACTTTTTTGTCCCCATCCTCCTCTAAATCCTTAACAGATGACTTACCCAATATGCTAGAAGCCTTGTCTAGGCCTTTCAATATTCCAGGGACATCAGCACAACACCTGAGCTAGTCACCTCCGAAGCACTCTTCTGCTATATGACCAGCCCACCTCCTATTCCAACCACTCATTTCCTAGAAGATAGCTTTTAAGCTACCTCTTGCACATAGGTCACCACAGGAAAATTCCTATAGCTCACTTTCCCCTCACCATGAGTGTCTCTATGGCTCACTGGGTCACTCACAACTTTGATTCTTTGGAGATTGTGGTATTCTTCCATGATTCACTGTGCATTTTTAAAGATTATACCAATGAAACACAGACCCAACCCCAGCAAGTTCTACCATGCTATAAAGAGCCAGACCAAATATTCAGTCCACTATCTGAGAACAAACCTTACTAGGTACAGAGAAGTTCATTAACGTTAGGCTGGTTACTAGGGGATAAAATCTTTGGGCATGGTTACTCTATTTCCAGGTGTGTAAATTGAAATATTTGTCAAGCTCTATCAGAACACAGGCTCAAATCTGAGAGAGACATCCCTATATGCAAGGAGCAAATGATATGGGTTGAAGAAATGCTATATACGTGTAATTATGGTACAGAATGTAATGTAAACTCCTTCTGAGCACAAGACTATGGCATTTTTTGTCTTTACATTCCCAACACTAAGCCCAAGGGCTTTCAGACAGTTGACGCTTAATAAATCTTTACTAAATTGAATAAAATGAGTATAAATATGAGGTACTGATATAATATCTAGATCTATAGTATTATATGTTATATATTCTGAAAAAGATCACAGAATCATGGATCTACAGCTATAAAGGGGCAGCTAAGTGACACTGCAGCAGATAGAGCACTGGGCTTAGAATCAGGAAGGCTCCTCTTCCTGAGTTCAAATCCAGCCTCAGTCATTTAAAAATCCTAAGACTCTGGGCAAGTCACTTCATCCTGTTTGTCTCAGTTTCCTTACCTATAAAATAAGCTAGAGAAAGGAAATGGCAAATCACTCCAGCATCTTTGCCAAGAAAACCCCAAATGGGGTCATGAAAAGTCAGATATAACTGAAATGAATAGCTACAAAAGGTCATCTCATCCATCCCCCTTATTTTCAGATGAGAAAACTAGGTCCCAGAGGGATTAAAAGCCATGCCTAAAGCCACATATATACTAGCAGAGCTTGGGATACAGATTCAGAGGCTGTGAATCCAAGTTGAGCCTTCTTCATTTATGACTGGCAGAGTCAGCAGTGGATCCCTGGAGGAAGTAGCTTTGGAACTGAGTCTTGAAGAGTATTTCAGGCATTGGAAATGATAAGATCTAAAGTGGAAAAGCATAAAATATGTTTTTTTAAACTTAGTTGTTTAATTGAACAGTGATAAGTTCGATTTGCTTGAGTGTAGGGGATGTGGTGGTGGTAGTCATGGTGGTAAAGTTTAAAAGTCAGAAAGATATAAAAAGTATAGAGGACTTCAAATGCTAAGTGGAGGAATCTGGACTTTATTTAGGATAACCAATGGATTGTTTCTATCCTTGACTGTTAGCCACAGATTGTCAAAAGATTCAGAGAAAAATTCCTAGAATACAGAGCTGCCCCACCTATGGAGGATTTACAGGAGAACGAAGGCAAGAAAACATGAACAGGATGACAGGGCATGGTTGGGTTGTAATTAGCACCATTAGAGGAAGTACCCACATAAATAGATCACAAAGACAATGAGGTACCCAAGTAAGGGCCTGTGGGCATATTTATATCTGATATGCTTCTGAAAGCTGTTGGATATTTTTAGTACAAATTAAAATGCCAATTTTAGGGGACTGAGAATTTCAAAGGCAAATTAATGATCAGAAAAAAATATATTGCCTTGAATTAAACAAAAACAGATGCCCTGAGTGATATTTAGCTTAAAGAACGTTACTCTTTGGAAAGCAAGTAGAAGAAGGAATGAATATATAAGGCCAAGTGCCATTCCCCATGTATATATAGTCAAAAGATATCAACAAAGAGTTTTTGGAAAAATGAAAATAAGCATCTATTATATAAAAAAAATGACAAAACACTAATGATAAGAGAAATGTAAATCAAAACAACTCTAAGGTTTTACCTCCTACCTATCAAAGATTATAAAAGTGGAACTTGTCAATGGAGAGGGGCTGTCTTCCCAGGCAAGCATCCTAATACAACGCTGGTACAGATAAGAATTGGTACAATCATTCTGGAAAACAATTTAGAATTCATAAAGCCATTAAATTGTTCATATACTTTGACCCAGGGATCCCACTATATACCATCAAATTTTAAAAATGGAGAAAAAAGAAAGAATAATCAAATTGTGTTACAGCAGAATTCTTCCCATTCTGATGAGACCAAATCCTAGAAACATCTCATAATAAAATGCTTTGGTCAAATATGGCTTCTACTAACTCAGCATTTTGGTGTGGATAAACTTAACTAGTCCCAGAAATAGCTCCATTTAATTGACCTAATTCATCTGGTCCCATTCTATTTCCCTTCTGTGATATTGCTACTCCATTGAGCTTCAGAATATGCATCATGGCACCCCAGAGCACCATATGTTCATAATGAAGGCATAAACACAGTACGAGTGAAGAAGGTCTCCAGCAGCCTGAGAGTACCAATGATCACCATTAAGTTCATAAGTAATTGTATTTTTCCACTGGTTGTCTAGTCAGGTAATTGATGATTATCACTTCAAATTCTAATTTCCAGAGAGAATCCCCATGCTTTATCATTTCAGCTTACATTTGAATCATAGTGATTTGTTGAAAATTTGAAAAAGCCACACCCCAAATTATTTGAGCATTTTTCCAATTATACCCATGAGTTTAAACATTCTGCTCATAATGAAATGTTATTTTGCGTATTGTCTCTTCCACTCAAACCTTCAAAGTCCTTGACCTGGGATCTGAGCAGTAGCAACATTACAATACAGTAGAAAGAAGTCCAGTCAAGCTCTCATTATCCAGCAAACAAACTAATAGTACTCTGAAGGAAGTACTTTATAGAAAGAGACAAAGGCCAAGATAGCAGCTTGATACCATGAACTAGGGTTAGCTACATAGAGCTGAGAACCATCTGTATAGAAATGATATCTGAACCAATGCCAGCTTGTGAGATCACCAAGTGAGATGGCATTGGGATAAAAGAGAAGGCCCAGGACAGAATTTGGCAGAAACTCATGATCAGTGGGTGTGAAAGGAATAAAAAGGAGCAAGGAGACCCAACAGAAGGTGTGAACTAGGAGAGAGCCAAGTCATTAATACCAAGCATGGAAAGAATATCCAGGAGGAGATGATCAATGGTGCTACAGAGAGTTCAAGAATGATAAAGACTGAAACAAGATCATTAGATTTGGCATTTAGGATACAAAAGTTTAAGAACCCCTACTGTCTCTTTCTATGTGCAAAGAGAAAGTCTTATTTCTCTCTTCCTTTATTCTCCCACTTCTTTCCCATCACTCTTGAAGTGACTATACTCTCTTTTCCCTTCCTTAACTCTTTGATGAATCAATTAACTCTAATCTCCCTTGCCACCTTGTCCTATGATAAGTCACACTTTGCCAAGTCCCAAGCTTCGATTACTCTTCTATATGCCTCCTTCACTATTCACATACTACTGAATGGAGGTATTAGAAAACATGAAATTGTGCAAATTGGATCTTCTACAAATTTAGGTTGCCTAATTTTAGCTGGATTGGCTCCACAGCAGGGTAGTCAGCTTATTCTTTCCTAAATGACTCAGTATCCCACTCTCTAAATCTCATCTCTTTTCAGGCCTCCCATGTTAATCCCTGCCTCCCACAACTAATGCTTCATTGAAAAAAAAATTGAGGTTATTCTGTATTACCATATACTTCCAAAAGATTTTCACAAAAGTTGAAACAAACGCAGAGAAGATGTTGTTGTAACCATAACAAAAAAAATAGAATCATCTATGTTTCCTTCTCTGTAAAAAATGAAGGGGTTGGATTAGATGATCTCTGAGGTCTACAATCCAAAGATCCAAAGATTTAGGGAAAATATAATAGCTCTATTCAAGTATTCAGTAAAAGAGAAACTAGCTAGACATGTTCTGAATGGCATCAAAGGTCAGAAGTAAAATATAGATAGGAAAATTGAGCCTTGATTATAAGAACAAACTCCTTCACAATTAGAGCTGTCCTAATGCAGAAATGAGGTGTTCTGGGAAGTAATGAGTCCTCATCTTTGAAGAACTACACGTAAAAGCTATTAGGGGTAGGTGTCTACCCTAAAAGGTCAGCACTTCCTCCACAAAGCCTTCCCTGATCATCCCTGTCAGAAATCATCTTTTTCATGGTATAACCTTATAATCTTTGAGGATCTCAGCCTAGGAGAACAAGAATAATCAGATTAATTTGCAGAGGGGTTATTGATGGATCCTTTTTTTTTAGCAAAGTCTATCATCCAATACCATGATCATAAGGTCATTTCTACCCATCATATTATGTAATAATGCTCTCCAGTGCTTAACCAAGACTCCCCATTGGCAAGGCAATTACAAATGTGAATGGAACCATTAGTTAGAAGAAGCCTTTGATTTTTGAGGACAGAAAACTACTTTGAGTTCTCACCCATTATTCCATGAGCTTTATCAAATTGAAATCTAAAATTAAAGTTAACAATTTAAATGAAATCGCAGCTTGAGACTAGGAGAGAGAAGAACACAGATGTGTCAGAAGAAGAAGGAAAGCCAGTCACCTAGAGCAGAACATAAAGGATGACATGAGATTTTTCATAAGTTCACCTCTTTTGATTACCAGAATGGTAATAGGTACTTATTTTTTGAAGAGACATCACAAGGATTATAGTGATCGAGGGCTCCAAGCCTTCAGCAGAAAACATGATAAATTTTCAAATCCTTTCCAGACTCCAGGGATAAGGGTTTAAAGAAGAAATGGCATCAGATGCAGTATCGCAGCAGAGAGGGAGTGTGGTGTGGTGGCTAGGAAAGGCTGGCCTTGGAATAAGGCAGATCTACCTACGATACACACTACTGGTATGAGTTAGGCCAAGTCACTTAACAGCACCCCAGACAACTCACAGAATATTAAAAATTGGAAAAGAGCTTTGATCTGCATTCACAGAAAAGGAATACCTTCCTCAAATAAAAAACAGGGTTCAAAAAATACTTATTTCATAGAATTATTCTGAGGCTTAAATGAGGTAAGTTAGGAATTTTGAAAACTTTATAGGCCAATATAAACATCAGTTATATTCCAAGGACATATTAATAGGGATTTGAGAACCGACTAGCAGTCTGTGATTTGTATTCCTGAAAGACAAGCATTCCCTCTCACCTCCGAGAGAGTAAGTTAGACTTAAATTAAACTGAAGAATTATTGAAGAGAAACCCACAATCAGCAGGAGAAGGACTGAGAGGAAGAAGCTAAGAGCTAAGCCATGCTAGCAGGAGCAGCCATCCTTGGCCCCACCCTGAACTCCAGGAGCCAAGCTAGAAAGACCTGGCACAGAGGGGAAAGGAGATTCTAAAAAAGAGAAACTGAAAGAGATGAGATGCCGTGGAGAAGGGAGTGAGGGGCATTAGCATTTCTGACCAGGACTCCCACTGATATTAGAGGTTGTATTCACTTCTTCAAGAACTGAGGGAAGTTCCCTCAAAAGGTAGTCTTTCTCCATCTTCCTCTCCTGTGCCTATCAAGAAACAGACACTGTATTAAATTCTGCTAGCTTCTTTTGCCTGAATGTATCCTGTTTCCTGATTTGGCTTCAAACTTAAAGAGACCAGCTTTGTATTAGCCTGGAGAGACAAACCTCTGTCTGAATGGCAGAGATTTTTGTAATCAGGGGCTCTGTACTATGAGAGTGCAATAATAACTTTTCATCTGATATCAAGTCCAAGGAAAGCTCACAAAGAGGTTGCAGGGACCAGAGGGTAAAAGTGAGGTAGATGTTGTAGTACAAAGTGTGCTTAATGACCCCTTAGGTCTCAGATGATAAAGGAGATGAGGCAGGATGGAAGTAAGGGAGACTCAGGAAAGGTTCAGCTATGCCCTTCTAGAAGGGAGGAAAAAGCACAAAAGATCGAGTACTCTGCTCAGTATTATCCACTGGTGTTATAAAGGGAAACCATAGCAGCTAGCAAATGCACAACAACTGAGATATAAAAATATTCTCTATAAAAGTTTTAGATTTCAAGTCTTGCTCTCCACTTAACATGAATTTTACCTGTATGCATTTTTTTTAATTTGACAGATATAGGTAGGGAAAATAACATTCAAAGCTTTCCCAGAATCTTACACGTGTGAGTTTCCATCTTTTTTTCACATGATAATAGTCAATGACAGGTTTCTACCTTATTGATCTTTAGGAAGCAGCATGACATGGCCTTCTGGACATCAAGCCCCTTTGCAGCTTGCTGGGGACCAATCACAGGAACTCTTCCATTAGCCCAAGAGTCAAATCAAGTCTGCAAAATCAAAAGAAGAGACTTCATCATGGATAGTGCTCTTCCAAGGAGCAAAGAAACTAGATGAGGATAGCAACACCTTAGCAAACCTCAAGGTACTATGTGTTGGCCACAATTTTAATTCTTTATCAGCATATTCTTTTATTGGCATGATTGTAATATACATACATACAGTACTTATAGGAAAGATACTTTTCATTTCTGTTCAATTTGTTCATTTAAATGGATATATGCTTGTAATACATATTATATACATAATCTATAAACATACACATACATATATGTGGATATGGATATATGTGTGTGAGTGTATATTACTGTTATTTTTATATGAAGAGACTTGAAGATGTTTAACGATCTTATTGTCAGGATGGTCACTGGGTGACAAATTTTGTTTAATTCTCAAAGACCCTCTATTAAGTTACAGAGTAGGAGTTGTTAAGCTTTGTTGAATCATGGACCCCTCTGACAAACATGTTAAACCTAGGGATTTCTCAGATTAATGTTTTCAAATAAATGAAAAAAGTTCTAGATTTTAGTCTGAGATTGGTTAAATAGGCATTCAAATTCATGGACTCCCTATCACAGAAAATTTCAGTTTGTATCACTGAAGGAACCAAACCCACAAATCACAGATTATTTATTTATTTGGGGGTTGAGAGGAAGTGTGTATGTGTGTACGAAACTGGGTCAGATCCTTTAGAAAAACAAGTGTAACACAAAGTACCCTGTCTTTATCTTTCTCATACTATAAAAACTAACCAACTTTACTCTGTCCCCAGAGGGATGATCACAGATGATCCCAGCACAGCAAAGAACCAAGGCCCAAGTGGTCAGCAACTACAATATGACTAGCAGTAATAGGAAAGAAGACAAGAAAAAAGAAGAAGCAAGAAAGGGTGGGGAAATAGGGTTTCTTACAGCAGGCCTCTCTCATTTAACAGCTGAATGAAGTTACTATTTACATGGTAAGCTTGGTAACAGTGCAAAGCCCTTGACTGGAGTCACGAAGACAAAGATGAATTCAATTCCGGTTTCAGATACTTCAGCCATGTGAACCACTTAATCTTTGTTTGCCTCAGTTTCCTCAACTATAAAAATGGGAATAATAGCCTCTATTTCCCACGGTTATTGTGAAAACCAAATGATATAATACTTGAAAAATACCTTAACAGTGCTTGGTGCACAGTAGGAGGTATATATTATCACATTAAGGTGTTGGTAGCAGTCAGGTAACAGAGATAAAAGAGTGCAAAATCTGGTCCACTAAAAAAGCTGCTACTTAGGAATGACTGTCCCTTTCCTGTCCATTCACACATCCTCTACTGCCCAGGGAAGAGTCACATAAACAGAGTCTACTTGGAGTTAGCAGCAAGAACTACAGTGAACTGAATGTGGAGGATGAGGGGATTGTTCCAATGACCTGCAAAGGGTTCTGGGATATGTTTGGGTTCCTGCCAGTTGTAAGTAATGACTGTAAGTGCAAAAGTGCTGCCACACTGGAGAAGAAGGGGAAGGAGCTGAAGGAATGCTCTCTGGCTTTCCAGGAATGATGCCCAGTGACAGCTGAGAGTATGGAGGAAATGCTGAATTGTTAGAGTTGGAGAGCGGGGCTGTTAAGACGCTGGAGCTGGCTCCTCAGAGGGCTCGTCTCCCAGAATGGAGGTGGAAGGTCACCAGCACTAGCATCAGGGAGGACATCAGGTACTGATCACAGATAGAAAAGGATCTGGCCTTCTGAAAGAGGGCCTAAAATAGAAGAGCAGCTCCTTTGGTCAGGTTTGTGGTACATCTAGCAAGCTCTGGTTGACATATACTTGACTCCATACTTGTAGATCAGATCAAGAGGGTGAAAAAGAAAAATGGTGAGAGAGGAAGAAAACTGCTCACATACAGCTAGGAAGCCTGATACTACAGAGAGTAGGAGGTGAGACAGAAATATGGCTAAATGGTGTAAAGCACCAAACATCGGTAACCAGGAGATCATCTCAAGGATGGGTAATCAGGATGGAAGAGTACCTGGATATCACCCACTATATGAGGATCAGTGGAAAAAAAATGAGGCTCTTTCATGGGTACAAGAGAATCCCCCAGGAGGACATCACAGCTATCTTCAAGTATTGACAAGGCTGATACATGAAAAAGGAAGAAATTGGCTTGGGTTGGACCCAGAAGATGGACCTCACAGCACTGTTGGGGAAGCAGATATACAAGACTTTGTATGAGGAAAGCCTTTGTAACAATGAGAAGTATACAAAAGTAAAATGGGCTCAAGCTAGGCATCTCGGGTGCACAGTGGCTAGAGCACTGGGCTTGAATTTGAGAATACCAGAGTTCAAATCCTAACTTTAGATAATTACTAGCTGTGTGATCCTGGGTAAATTAGTTAGCGTCTGTCTCCCTCAGTTTCTTCAGGGACATTTCCTGTTGTATGATCATGGATGGGTTTCTAAAATGGGAGCAAAATACCCACAAAATTGATGTTCCAATAAAATCACATATGCCAAACATTACAGAAATGCCAGATTGTCTTACAGTGACTTGACACTGCTTTTTCTTTTTAAATATTTTATTTTTTTCTCTAATTACATGTTAAAATAATTTTATAGTATCTTAAAATAGAGTAGAATACATAAAACCTATAGGGTCTAAAAGAAATTTCTTCCTTCTTTTTAATGTAATATTTTATTTTTTCCCCAATTACATGTTAAAATAATTTTTATAGTGCCTTGAAGTAGAATAGAACACACAAAACCTGTGGGGTCTGAAAGAAAACTGTGGTGACACTGCTCTGTGACTCAGAAGATCTAGGTTTGAGTTCCTTTCTCTACTACTGCTTTCCTCTGTGGACACGAGCATATCACTTAGGGACATGTGGAGATGAGATTGTGTTGCACTATGTGATTCCTGAAATCTTTCCATCTCAACTGTTCTCATTCAAGTGTCTGGAAAGCCCTGTGTACCATTTCTGTACAATTTGCCATGGTTCAAGAACTTCTGAAGATGGCTTAAATGGGCAAATGATTGCAGGGACTTGACCCTGGGAATTCATGCAGTTTGAGACTATTAACTATGATTTGAGAAGTCAGGGCAAAAAAGCAAAATATTCAGTGAGATACTCGGAAAAAAAATAAGAGGAATTGGTTTGACAATGTGCCTTGCCTTCATAATAGTAATTTTATGGGTATATTCAAGTTTCTGCCGAATTTATTATATCAATGTCTCTGGTTCCACATTTTATCTATATTGAATTAGGAGATGGTCCAAAGTACAAAGGTACAATTTTGCAATACCATAAGAACTGAAACATTCACTTTGTCTCCCCAATCCCTAGCACCAAGCAAGATGACAACTTTACTATGCTACATTAATAATGAATAATACAGCAGAGAGCTTTTAAAGGTCCTGATTTCGAATCATTAAAGGGGAAGTACATGGTAGAATTCCCTTTCTTAGACTATGTCTAACTCTGGAAGGCTTTAACATCCAGCAGCACAGAAAGCCAGCAATATATTTACTCTGAGCACATTATCACTAATTACTGAGGAGGTGCACTTTACCTACAGAGGCTATGGCAGGAGAATGGAATGATTTTAACCTCTAATATGTGTACAAATGTCCACTGGTTTAGCTACAGCATTTTCTAATTTGATGAGCCTGGCTGCCGAGGGAAGAAAACGTTTTGAGAGAATCTGAGCATGGAATCGTGAGAATGCACTGTCCCGGATCTCTCCCCTAGCTGCCTTTACTAAATAACCCTTCCTTGGAGATACTCCAAATGCCTGAAAGGAAGTCATTGTTATCTAGATTCTGCAGGCAAGGAAGGGAATCTGGGAAAGGTTCAGTGACATTATCAAAGACATTATAACAAGCCTGGCTGGAGTCACTTCCCCACAATGATGCTCTGACTTGTTAGCCACACCTGGACATTCTTGAAAACTCTTCTCCAAAGAATACTTGGGGCTTTTGTTTCCCCTGTTTAATTTCTAAGGAGGCAGATGTTTCTGCAAGGAATATCAAACACAAAAATACAAATTATTAACTCTAAATAACAGTTCACTAAAGGAATATGCTCTGAGACTTTTCCAAACTTTTCCTGATGAGGCTGTCACACATCCTGACTTTAGAGAGCCTTCCTAAATTGCTCAATTGCCCCCCATACTGGCCAAGACCCGAGTCCATCATTTTTTTTTGTCCTCGCTTTGTACTTTTTTCATTCATTCATGCATGCATTCATTCACTCACTCATGCTCGCATTCAATTACAAACATTTATTAAGCACCTAATATAAATTGCTTAGCTAGGCATTCATGGCTCTTCTCTCAAATTAGATAGTCCATCTCTTTGCATGCATTTGTTTAAGCCCTTCCACATGACTGGAGTGTACTTCCTCATCTCTGCCTCTCTGAATTCTTGTCTTCCTTTAAGGTTCAGCTCAGATTCCACAGACTTACTGAAACCCACTCTGATCTCCCGAGTTGTTAGTGCTCTGTCCTTCCTTGGTGCTCTCTGAATCCTAGCTATCTGTGTATATACTGCAGCTTCCAATAGCTATATAGAGGCAGTGTAGCAGAATGGATGGCACACTGGATTTAGAGGCAGGAAGGCTCAGGTTCGAACGCTACCTCACTCACATATGAACTGCAAGACCCTTACGGGTCTCTTAACTTCTCTGAGTTTCTCATTTCCCATCTATAAAATAAAGTGAATGATACCCATAATGCCTCTGTCACAAGTTTGTGTGAGGCTCAAATTAAGATGGCATGCTTAAAAAACCTTGTTTTACAACTAGGCTCCAGCACAGACACAGTAGCAATTCAATAAATGTTTATCTAACTGAATGTGTCAGGAAATGTTTTAAGAATTGAGGAAGAGTTCCAGAATAGTCCAGTCTCCAGCGATCAGGGAATCTCTTCAGAGGCACAGGATTGCATTCAATAAAATGCACAGAGGAGGGCCTTTGAAATGGTGATTAAAATCTCTGAAACCCCCTGTTTTGTGGAGATTATTTTCCTTTTGAACAACAAAAATCTGCAGAATGGAGAAACAGGTTTGCCCATTTAGGAAGAAAGAGAAAGATGACTTGCCGATATTCAGAAAATACAAATAAAAATCAAGGGAGAATATTCATTGAAATATGTTGCATAAAAATGTGTCATATTCCACTACTTAGGTCAAAGTATATATGATCATTCAACCTGCAGATGATTTTATCAACTGTGGATTTCAAAATATTTTCTCATGATCCCAGGAGCTTACATTTAAAGCTAAAAGGGGACTTTGGTATAAGTTTTTACTAGATGGCAATGGGTATCTGCAGCAGTTTACTTTCCTCTAGGTCATAAGAAATCTGGCATCCTTCATCAAACTCCCAGGGCTGTGATTCTAGCCTTGAAGTAAGGAAGAAGTTAAAACATTAACATGAGCTATAGCACCAACTTTTCCCTTCCCCTTCACCCTATTCTCCCCCCCCCCCACCAAAAAAAGAAAAGTAGTGACAAACTGATCAATGCCTATTCTAAGTATTCTCCAACAAGGCAGTACCCAGCCCTTGGCTTGAATCCCAGATCAGACTTCCAACCTATTGAACAATAAACTAGCCCAGTCTTGTGACCTTTCCCATGCAACTAATAAGTATCAGGGCCAAGGGAAACACTTCTGTGTCCTCTAGCTCACGTTGTTAATTTCAGCGGATTGAGCCTTTGTGCCTGGTTAGTCCCACTCTGCTGCTTTACCAAGTTTGGATTCCATCCTTGGAACTGTCTGGGCAAAAGTTCATGGGCCAAGCCATGGAGCTAGCCTGTGCAATCACAGAGAATGTCAATCTGCTTTGGACAGCTCAGGGAGCTTGATGTTTCCTAGGTGAATGTGTGTTTGTATGTGTGTTGGAGGAGGAGGGAAAGTATACAGGGAAGGAGCCGGTTAGTTATGATTTCTGTGTTCCAGGGCATAAAAGAGAAATAAAATATCTTCATTACAAAAATGAAAATGTGTCAAAAGTACTTGGACTTGATCCTGGCTCGGTTACATACCGTGTAATCTTAAGCAAGTCATTTCCTCCTCCTGGCCCCAGTTTCCCCATTTATATAGTGAGGAGTTGGGATTAGATGATCCCTCGGGGTCCTTCCCTTTTTTATATTCTACAATCCAATTCATACAGTCTGATCTTGGTCGCAGGGGAAAGATCCGGTTTTAGGTTCTTTTACATAAAAGTGGGAATCCTTCAGGAGGAGGGAAATGCCGTCTATGTGTTTTTTGCAAGATGAATGCCCAAATCAATGAATGTGACTATTATCTTTGAATATGTATATGTGTGTGCATTTGCAACTTTGTTATTCAGGTATCTTGGGAACTAAAAATATGTAGTGGGAATAAACTAAACAAACCTACCATGCAAACTATTTATGTAGCTAAACTATATGTAATGTTACCAATAGATCATACATCTATAGTACCTTACAGTTCAAAAAACTCATTCCCATCCTATGATTTAAGTAGTACAGGAATTTTTTTTCAGATGATAAAACTAAAGCTTTGAGAGGTTAATTTAATTCATTCAGCACACGATCATAAATCATCTAGTGTGTATAAAGCCCTGTGCTAGGCATTAGGGAAGGTACAAAGTACATAAAAGGCATGCTCTCTGCCCTCATAAACGGAACAACCAAACGGGAGGGAGAGGGGGGAAACATGCAGAAAGATACCTAACACTATGTGGTACATACAGTAGAGATGTATAAAACAGAGCATCAAATGGGTTAAAGGCAGATGGTCATTATTGACTGGGGTAGAAATGGGAGGCAAGGAAGGCTTCTGGGAGTAAATGTCACTGGAGTTGAGCTTTAAAAGATGGATAAGAATTCAAGAGAGAAGGACGATGGATATTATATAAATAGAGAATAGCATGAACAAAGGCATTTAAAAATTCTCCATTCATTAATACAAATATTTTGAATTTATTTATCTCTGGGTACATTGCTCCTTCTCCCCACCAAAAAAGAATGTAAACTTCTTGAGAGTATGGACTATTTTTATCTCTCTACTCCCAGAATAGCTGCCTGCCTTGGCTAGAGTAAGCAATTCATAAATACTTGTGGAATTAAATTGATTTGGGAGATAGTATGTACTTCAGTTTGGCTGAAGCCTAGAATTTGTGGAAGGAAGTAATATGACATAAGGATGGAAAAGGAGGCTAATACCTAAGTCTGAAGGGCTGTGAATACTAGTCAGGCAATAATTATTGAACTTGATTCAAGAAGCAACCTATTGAAGGGCAAAAATGTCACGAGTATAACAACAATTATTCTGGAAGCAAGATGAAGAATGAATTGGAGGACAGAATGTGGAGGGAAAGAGAAGTTGGAGGTAAGAAGACCTCTTATAGGCTATTGCTGCTATCAAAGGAAATTAATCTGCTTGAGATGGACTTATAAGAAAATTCTATCTTCTAAAGTATAATTAATATATATTCTACAAAAAATTATTCTCAAGATGGAGAAAGAAAATATCGAATTCCAAATATCCTCCAAATATCTAAACCAGAGAAAAAGGATAAGGCAAGGAAGGAGAATTATAAACCTTAAGGAATATTGATTCAAAAATTTTAAATAAAATATTGATCAAAAAGTAGTTCGAGATAGAAGTTGTGAATTAGTCATGGTGTTATAGAAAGTGATCGAGAAATATGCTAAGAAAGTTATTAAAATGTCTATACCCCTTAACCAAGAGATTCCACTGCTAGACATGGACTCGAAAGAGGTGAATGATAAAAAGAAAAGCCTTGTACACAACAAAATATTTATAATAGCATCTTGTAGTAATAAAAAACTGGAAAAAAAGGATATGTCTATCGATTGGGGAACTGCTACATAAATTGTGGTATGTCAATATAATGGAATATTTACTGTACTGTGAAGAAAAAAATGAGTATGATTAATACACTGAAACATTGTAAGATGTAAGATGGATAAAAACTGAGGCAAGTAGCTCAAGAAAATCACAGATGTACAATGACTACAACAATGTTACAGGAAAGAAAAACAAAACATTTAAAACTGAACGTTGTGAAATTGTAACTGAATGTAGATCCAGTGAAGAAGCATAAAAAGGTACTCCTCCCACTTTTTGCAGAGGTGAGGGACTATGGGTATGGAACAATGAATGTAATATCAGATTTTTCAATGTGTTGGGTTAGTTTTTTCAAACTTCCTCTCCTGAATTCTTGTTAAATTCTCTTTTGTTTCTCTTTTTTGTTTTTTGGCTCTGGTGTCATATTAGGAAATGTAGATGATGTAAACACAGAGATATAAAAATATGTTTTCAAAAGAGAAGGTATCCCAAAAAATATGTGTGGGTGGTACTAAGAGGCTTATTAGATTAGTGGCATTGGCAGAAGGATAAGAGATGGAAGCAAAAGCTTAAGGTTTGGTACAAGGGGAAAGTGGGTAAAAAAAGATGAACAGACTGGAGAGAAATGTAGGAAGTTCTATTTGGGGCCTGTTGAATTTGAAAAGGCAATGAACGCAAGATATTTTGTTGACAGTTGGAAATTCTGGACTATAGCTTATCAGAGAGATCAGGACTGGACATAAAAATGGAATACAAATACACAAGGGAGAGTCTTTGTCTTCAAAGAACTCACCTTCTGTTAAATAACTTCTCCATCATCACATGGAAATGCACAACTATGGGAGATGGAATGCTATGTTTGATAGCTATTAAGTAAGCCAGAGTACTAGGACCATAGTGCATGGAGAGGAATAAAGCAATAGGAAGCTTAGAAAGCCAGGAAGAAGTCTGATTTAAATGCCAAACAAAAGCCTTTAAATGTGATTCAGGTAATAAAAGGGAGCTACTGAACCTCAAAGCAGGTGAAGAAAAGAGGGAGGAAGTGGGGGTGACATGATCAGACTTTTGCTTTAGAAAAATCATCTTGGCAGGTAAACAGAGAACAGACTGGAGTATGGACAAACATGAGCAGAGAGAACAGTTAGAAAATTATTGTGGTAGGCAAAGTGACAGAGTCTGAACTAGAATAGCCGTGTGATCAGAGAGAATAGAGAAAAAACAAAAGATGTAAAAGCTGAAAGGACAAAATTTGGGATGGATTGGATGTGGGGAGTAAGTGAGAGTGAAGAGTTCGGGATAACACCAAAATCACGGGACTGACTGATGGGACTGACTGATGGAACGGTTGCCTGGAAGTGAAGAGGATTTTGATGGAAAGATAATGAGTTCTGTTTTGGACATTCAGTTTGAGATGTCCCAAAGGCAATTGGTGATGTGGGGCAGTAGCTGAGGAGAGAGAAAAGAGATGCATACATAAATCTGAAAATGACCTGTATAGAAAGGATAAATGAACTCATGGGAACTAATAAGTTCACCAACTGAGAGAGTATGGTGTGGGAGTTCCTAACCTTTTTAAAGTCCTGGACACCTTTGGTACTCGGGTGAAGCCTAAAGACTCTGCCAGAATAAGGGTTTTTAAATATATAAAATATATAAGATTACAAAGGAAACCAATTATATTGAAACACAGTTATCACAGTTATCAAAATACTTTTTTAAAAAGTTCAGACAGGCACATTGCAGAGGCTTTAGAAAACAGTGAGGGGATAGGATGTGGAGGCACACAGCTTTCTCAAGTAGTCTAGCCAGAAGAGGAAAGATATAGGAAGATACCTAGTGGGGATGATCTGATCAAGTGAGTTTGTTCTGTTTTTTAGAATAGGGAAGCATAGGTATGCCTGTAAACAGCAGGGAGCCACCACTAAGTAGGAAGAGAATAAAACTGTGAGGGAGTACAGATGATAATGGGGGAAATATGCTGGAAAGGAGGGGATCAAGAATGTATGTAAAGAGATTAACATTGGCAAGGAGATGAGCCACCTCTTCATCTTCAGCCAGAGTGAAAGAGGAAATGGAGGAGCGGGCAGAAGGAAGACAGGAATCTAGATTTGACACTTTCTTTTCTACACCATCACATCTCTTACCTCTATGTTGATCAATAAACAAATATCACATATAGCCATAGTCTCTAAACACTGCCTGGTGATGAACAGCTGTATTATGGGGAGTGGGTATTCAATAAAATGATAAAATCCATTAATAATCAATAGTCCTGCAGAATCTTTCTGCCCCTTCTATCACCTCGATGAAAGTAAGGTATAAAACCAACTATGTAATTACAGAGAAATTCAGAACTTCCCTTCCCTGAAAAAAAAAAAATAATCCTGTCTTGACCAGTTCACTAAGGCCAGAAATTTCTTTACCAGAGAACAAGGGCATCTATTTCCATAATAAGAGAACAGGCTTAAAATGCAAGGCTTTGATGAGAAAGGTAATACAGACATTAGTATTTAGATGTAAATGAGTAATTCAGATCCTCTCCAAAGAGCAGATAGTAGGGAGGTAGGGGATGCAAAGGAGAAAAAGGAAGGCAGGAAGGACACACAAAGGTGAGCCTGTGAGTGCCAAAAAACAAATTTGGCCAAATTCACAGTTTTGCCAGAGCCAGCCCTGTCTGCCAAACCATTTAACTATATCAAGGGGAGGCAGGCACTTAATAGGTGCGACCAGTAGGAATGCAATTCATTGTGTTCCTTGACCTGTTAGTCATTTATTACATCACCATCTTCTTCATCAACAACAAAGATTTATAATGACCCATATACAAAGATCCTCAATCTTGGGATCAGTCAAATTAGAGGGAAAAGATATACATATAAAAAGAATACAAAATCCAATTAAAATTATTATAATGTAGTTAGTAGAACACTGGACCAACAACATGGGTTCTAGACCTGGCTCTGTGTCTCACAGTGTAACTTTGAGGTCCCTTCTCTGTTAAATGAAATTGAATTCCATGATCTTTAAAGACTCCAACAATCTCTGTTCTGTACTGTATAGTGAGGGATGGACATCAAATGAAAACTGTGAAAATAATAATTATTCAGAGGAGGAAGTAATCACAAGGGTTAGGGTCCTCAGAAAGGGCACGAAAGAGAAAACAGAACTAAAACTGACTTAGAAAGAAAGGCCTGAGTCCATGAGAGGTAGACAGAGCAACAGAGGGAGCAAAGGCACAGGTAGAAGCGCACATGTATCCTGAAGCTGACCAAGGAGTCCATCTACACGTTATCCAAAAAGAGTTCCTACAGCTTTTGCTTGAAGACCTCCAGAGATGGGACAGCTAGGTGGCACTGTGCACAGGGGCCTGGAGTCTGGAAGTCAAACCCAGCCTCAGCTTCTTCCTAGCTTTGTCAACTGGCAAGCCACTTTCCCTCGCTTTGCCTCAGTTTCCTCATCTGTACGATGGGGAGCAGAGTTGTCATGAGAACCAAATGAGATAAAGCTTTTCAACCCTTAAAAGTGCTGTACTGACGCTGGCTATTTTTTATTATTAATTCTCATGTCAACCAAGCCATGCCCCTTGGGGCTGTCCCAAAACTCTAAAGCTGCTTTCCCATTCTGTCCTTGTGAAGTTGTTTTTTGGAACCCAAGCACAGGACTTACTATTCCTGACGTGCTGGACGAAGGCGCACACCTCCTGCCGGAGAAGACGCTTCAGACTCCAGAGCCAGCAGGACTGGGAGCTCTCCTCACCTCAGGGTTCCCCCTTCTCCCTCTCCCCCTTTCCCTTCCCCGCCCTCCAATTAGAGCGCCACACCTGGCTGTTAGGAAACAGGCTCGGCCCCCTAATGATTGACATTCGACGGTGGCCTGCATGGTCAAACTGAGGGGCAAGGGGGTAGGCCAATGGAATCTTCTCACGTGACCTTCCCGGCCCCGCCCCTTCCTGCCCCACAGTCGCTTTCTCACCTCCCACTAAGTTGGCCTTGTGTGGTCGACAGACGGACCTCCTGAAAGTGCTGAGTTGGGAAAGAGAGGCCTCCTCTTAGCTGGTGTGAAGGAATGGCCTCATTCTTAAAGGACACTAACCAAGTCTTCCCTGAGGAGCTCCGTGTGGCCCGTCTGCTGTCCGGGCCTGGGAGCGTTTGGTCACCCAGGCCTCGGCCCCTCCTGGAAGAACCGGGGGGGAGGGGAGCACTTTGGAAGCCCTAATCACCACCACAGAGTGTTAAGACTTGGGAGGGACCTCCACTCCAACCCCCGGGCTATTTTTATGTGACCCCAGATAAATAAGTACATAAACTAGCTATACTAACCAAGCATTGATAATCATAATTTCACAACCCCCATAGCTCCTTATGAGAACCCCTGTGGAGTGGTGACCCAGAGTTTTAAGAAGCTGGGTTCTAGTCCAGAATCTTCATTTACATAGAGCAGAAACAGGCCTATATTGGACAAGTACCTTATTATGCAAGGTCACACAGGTAGTATGATGAAAATTACAACCTGGATCTTCCAAATCCAAAGCTCTTCCCACTGGACCATTTTACATTTTGTCGTCCTTGCTGCAGTCTTATTTTCCCTGCCTCTGTGCTTCAGAATATCAGCATCTGGTGAGGCCTTTTTCCTTACCTGGTGGCCTGGGGACCTAGCTAGATCAAAGACTTATCTAGTGAGAAGCTGCCTGGAATTGTGGTAGCAGAGGAGCATCAAGAAAAGAGAAGAGAAGACCAGGTACTACTAATCCCTTATTCACCTTGAACGTTTCTCTTTGACATTCTTCAGGAAAAGAGGAGTAATTACCATTACTCTTCATTATAATCCACCAAGCATTTGTTTACTACCCAATATGTGGCATACAATGTACCAGTACAAAAATAAAAGTCTCTCTTCTTAGGGAGCTTACATTCCCTTAGAGGAAAACACCATACACACGTGTGTGTGTGTGTGTGTGTGTGTGTGTGTGTTGTTGTTGTGTTGGCAAAGAAACTGAAATGGTTGGCAATTTTCTTCTCCAACTCATTTTACAGATGAGCAAATTGGGACAACAGAATGAAACGACTTAACCATAGTCATACAGCTAGGAAGTGTCTGAGGCCAAGATTTAAATTCAAGAAGATGAATCTTTCTTACTCTGAGCCTGGTGCTCTCTCCTTTTCATGTACTTGCAGATAGATGGATAGATAGATAGATAATACATAGATAGATGTCACTATTTGACAGATAATAGATAAATATGAATATATGTATATTTTCATACCTTTCATGGAAACAATTGTACTGTTGATTAGATTGTCAATCCTGAGCAAAAGATGAGTAGGTCAGAGGGAATAGGGAGAGGTAAATGTAGAAAGACTAAATATTACTTTGACTTATAATTCCACAGAGAAAAGGCATGTTATCTTCAAGATCTCCTTGGACTTTTCCCTTCATTACCTGAAATAATCTCTTTAGGAATCACTTGTCTGGACTGTTCAAACTCTTTGAAGAGGACCCAGCACTACGTTATCTTTGATCTTGTACGTTGTCGTCACAGACATTCACACAAGGGGAAGTAAAAAGGATTAAAAATATTTAATCATACATTTTTGTAATAGTGTCCCATGAGTTCACAGATGTATGCATAAAAGAACATAAGTACAGGTAAGAAGTGATTCCTTAACACTGTATTGGGGCTTGAGAAACTTACAGAAGAGAGTCATCATTAAACCCCACAATTTCTGATAAATATACAAAGTATAAAGAACCAGCAGGGTGAATCTGACACCTCTTGAGTTATCATTGAGAGATTGGAATATGCCCATGGAAAATTATACTTAACATAGAAGGAACAACCTAGACAAAAGTATTGATATTCATATGTGTGAGTGTGAGTGTGTCTGTATGTATGTATGTGATGTACTCTTATGTCAGGAGATCCGTTAACTGGCGGGTGGTAATGTAATGGAGAGTATTTCAGTGAAGCTCAAGAAAGGGAGAAGCAGGAAGCATATTGTCTTGGGAGTACACAGTTAGGTAGGAGGGAGGGAAACAGATCACAAACCTAGCATTGTAAACTCAAAATGAATCAACAGTATGAGTTAGCAATTAGAGAAACAAATGCTGTCCTACACTTTGTTAGGGAAGGCAGGCAATGGCCACACAATGCCCTGCCTTGTCAGACCCTTTCCTGGAGTATTGTGTTTGGTTCTTGGTACCAAACTAATTTTAGGAGGTACATTGATCAGCTAAGGAAGACCCAGGCAATGAATCTAGAGTAATGATAAACCTCACTGTCATGAAGTAGTATGACGCTAGATTATTGCTGCTGGTAGACTGGAGAAAAGATGACTTATTGGACCTGGGTCTGAAGTACTGAAAAAATTGTCATATGGAAGATGGAGAGATGGAGAAAGATCTAGAACACCTGGGTGGAAGTTAAAAAGAGACAACTTGATATAAAGAAAAGCTTCCTGATTTAACATTTACTTGAGTGGGCTGCTTTGGTACTGCCATAGACCTAGAGCTAGAGCCTTTTCATTTTAAAGATGAAGAAATTGGGGCCTCAAAAGGTGAAGTTAGTAGATCCACTAGCATTTATTAAACTCCTGCTGTGTGCCAGGCAGTGTGCTAAGGGCTGGAGATACAAGTTCCTGCCCTTAATGAGCTCTCATCATGGGGAAGACAGTCTGAAAATATCTGTACATACAAAATGCATACAGTACAAATGGAGGAGGAGTTATCACAGAGGAAAGGCATCAGCAGTAGGGGACAGTGGGAAGAGGTTACTTCTGAAGGTGAGACTTGAGCTGATTCTTGAAGGAGACCAGTCAGGCAAGCATTTAGCACAGTCCCTGCCACAGAGTAGGTACTTAATGTTAATCCGATTAGATTGAATTAGATTAGAAGCCATATTTTTATATGGTCTAGCCAAGGCTACATAGGTAAAAAATATAAGAGTGGTGAATTGAACCCAAACGTTGGATTCTCAGCTCAGTGTTCTTGACACAACATCAACACTGGTTCCCCTTTCATTAGAGAGCTTTGAGCCAAAGTTGCATGAGTCCTTGTGTAGGATAACAAAGAACAGTTTCTTCTTCAGGTCAAGGTTAAATCAGATGGCCTCTGAGGATGGATTTGGTGATATACTTGGTTTACAATTGGGAAGAAGAGCTAGCTATATCTCCAGTTTAACCTCTGATTAAAGTACTTGGTAATATTTCCTAATACCTATGCTTTGGTTTTTCTAAAAATCTCCTACTTAACTGTTTTAATTACACAGATTTGCATGAGGTACCAAGGATTGTTGGGGCACTGATGGGTGGGAGTGGCAGTTAAAGGTGACACGATGAGAGCTTTCCTTGTGAGGAACCTGAAATGTAAGACCTTTGAGTGGCAGTCCCAAGAGACTTGTTTGTGAGCACCTAATTATTAAGTAGGAGAAGCAGGAATGTGAAGCCAAATTATCCAGCTTCCAATGTAGCTCTCTGGCCACTGGACCTAAATAGCAGCCCTGAGTCCAACAAGTATTGGCCTGTGAATTGGCCCACAAGCATTAGCAGAGACACCATCCTAAATCTTCCTCTGAGAAACTTCACTGTTTTGCATTTCCCAACCCTGCCTTTTGTTTTGCTACTCCTTTTGTCTCCATTAATTGGACCCCCTAACCTGGCCCCCATCTTTTTCATTCTCATTAATCTGTGACTTCAGTGACTACCCCCCAGGAGAAACCCAGCTGGATGACACCTGGGGACCAACTATAACAGGATTCTTAAGGATATTTCAGCAGCAGCCAAGCATTCACAGAATGATATCTGTGCCTGTTAGAGACAGCTCTCCCTGAGCACTCCTACACACACTGTGTGCAGAAGGCCAGTCCAGCTCCCACTCTATGGTAGCTGTCAGTGATGGTGATGAGAATATTTTTGATTAGCCTACCCTGGTTTCCTCTGAGTTATATGGACAATCATGATGCTTCCATAAGCACTCTTGAAGTGAGAACTAAACTAATTCATTTCTGTATGGATTTAGATAAAGCCAGGCTAGGGGGAAAGAATGTGGCACTAATAAAAAGGAGCTGGAGAAGAATTAACTAAAATATTCATAAATGCTAATTCAGACTTACTGCTTCTCTTGGAAAACTTTTGTCAAGCCGGCATTGTTCCCAACTATGAAAACGAATGCCCAAGATGATAACCAAGAGTAATTACGTACTTTGCAAACACATAATTGAGAAAATAATAACAAAGGGGACAGAGATAACCTGTCCATTTTGCTTTTGGAAGAAAATTCAAATGATGCTTCACACAGAAACACTTACGTAATCAACACTTAATGAGCTGCAAAATGCCACAGTCCTCTTATTTTCTAGCAGGTATTATATATAAGCTCATAAAACCATGTTATTTTAAGAGAAGGGGAAAAAACCCATAGCTATTACAAAGAGACAAGCTCTGTGCTATTTGACTATAATAAATTTTTTTCCTTCCTGACACTCTAAATGCCTATAATTTGAGTCACTAAGACCATACATAAAGTTTTACTAGCAGAGCTAAAGTACCTTATTATCTTTGCTATTTATAGAGTGTAGCAGATTCACCTGGTATCTGGGTCTCTGGCATCTTTGGTTTCAGGAGTGTGTGTGTGTGTGTGTGTGTATGGTGTATGCATCTATGTTGTCTGTCTGTTTGCTTTGGTTTCAGGGGGGTGTGAACATGTATGTAAGGCAGTTATCACAAACTCAGAGACAGGACCTTCTTTAATCAGGACTGATAACTCACCTTTGACTCCATGCCAATAGTACAAGTGACTTTTCTCAAAAAAGCAAAATCTCTTATAAAAGGGAAAAGAGAAATCACAGTGTAATGAAGGGTAACCCTTGTGATAGAAGGAGGTTCAAGAACGTGTGGTAAAAATCCATGGTTTGAAGAAACTTAGTGATATGTTGTTGGTGGTGGTGGTAATACCATAGATTTGCTTGAAGTTTATCTCTGAAGATCTGCCCTGTCCTTTAGATTGTGAGCTCCTTAAGAGCAGGGACTAACTTTTATTTCTTTTCTGTATCCCCAACTCATAGCCCAGTGCCTGAATCATGGTAGGTACTTAATAAATATTTATTTAAGAAGTGACTGTCCATGGTATCTAAATGGTCGGTCAGTGTCTATAAATACACTCCCAATGATGGAGGAAGTTCAGAGCACTTTGGTGGCCCTTCCCAGCACTGGTTTCTTCCATTTCCTCACCCTGTATTCTCTTCTCAACCCTTTGCAGTCCAGCTTCTTCCCCTACTATTTGACTGAAAGTGCTCTCTCTAAGGTTCCTAAGAATCTCTTTTATTATTAAGCATTGTGACGTTTCCTTAGGTCTCATTTTTCCTCCCTTCCCTGGAGAATTTTATGCTCAGAACTCCCACTAGAGTTGAGCCAAGGAGAGTGTGACAAAAATGCATACAAATGCATCCCAGTAATCTTGTTTTTATTGTGTATGTACTTATTTACATTCACATTGTCTCCCTATTAAAATGTAGGCTAATTAAAGCAGAGCCAGAATTTCACATAGTACCTGGCTCATGATAAGTACTACAGAAATACTCAATGATGATGGTCCAGAAAGAGGATTGAGCAAAAAAAAATTAGGAAACATACCCAGAGAACTAGAGGAGAAGAATGTCACAGAAAGGCAGGACCTAGCATAATGCTTGGAGTAATATATGCTTATTGAATTAGTTCAACTTCCTCATTTTACAAATGAGGAACCTGAGGCACACAGAAGCAAAGGACAGAACCCAAATCACATTATAAGTGCTGCAGCTGGAATTCAGATCCCTCCAGTGTCAGCCCAATACCCTTGTCTCTATGCCATGCTGCCTCCTTAGCTTTTAGTCATACAATAAACCCTCTCTATAATGTGAATAAGAGCTACACAGAATGGTTAGGCATGGATGAGTTGAGATCTGCATCACTGGAGCAAGTCCTCAAATTGATGAGATCACACATCCATTTGAATATTTGAATAATATACTAAAGCAGAGGTTCTGTACCTGTTAGGGTTCCTACACTCCATGGGAAATCTGGTAAGGCTTATGGTATCCTCAGAATCATGGTTTAAGAGTGTAAAATCAAATATTTAGGATTACAGAGGAAGCCAATTATACTAAAATGTAGCTGTCAAACTTTTTTAAAAGTCAAGTTCATGAGCTGTGTGTTAAGCCATCTCTTTAGAGTGAAATGACAGAGTGAGACTTCAGTATTCTTCCTTTTTCTTTGCATTTTGTGATCAGAGTTCTACACACTGGTACAGAAATATATCAAATGATTGTTTGAAAAGAGATGGATTTTTTATGCTGCAAAAAATAAGCACATTGTGTGTGTGTGTGTATGTAATAGTCAGTAGTCAATAAATATTTATTAAGTGCCTAGTAGGTGCCAGGCACAATGCTAATTGATGAGGATACAAATAAGAAAAAGAAAATTAATCCTTGTCTTAGTGCAGCTGAAAGGAATTGGGGGATTGAGAGTGGGAGAAGCTCTTGCCAGAGGGTCCCACGTTCTGGTGCTTGATATTCTTACAGTAGACTTTGGGAGGAATTCATTGCTCCTCCTTCTAGCCCTCCAATCAGAGGGAAAAGGTAACTGAGACTACTGAGAAGGTTGAGGATCTTATCTGGAGGGAGGCATGAAACCTAGCTGAGCAGCTGATGGGAAATGTGGTTTATACGCTGTTTCTTAAGGGGCCAAGGGCAGGAAATGTTTACAATCCTTACTTTCTAATAATATGATTTAGGGAATCTATTATAGTAGCTAAAGAGTCTGCTTTAAATTGAACCACATTTGGGGTTAATGTGCCTATGGCACATCCTGGCTCTGCAACTCCGAGCAACTCTTAGGGAGCTACTGGGAAACTCTAAAATCATCACGTTTAAGCATATTACACACAAGTTGCTGATCTATATCTATAAGGGAAGTTTTCATGATTGGAGTTGTCCACAGAGATGAAATCATTTTGGACTAATGTGGGACTATAGTTTGCAGAGTACTTTCTTCACAACAACTGTAAAAGGTAGATCTATATAATCCTAGACAAGTCAGAGAGCCTGACACTAAGTTTTCTCATCTACAAAATCCCCAATCAATCAATCAGTGGACATTAAGCACCTACTATATATGGTGCTAAGGCTGAAAATACAAAAAGGAGCAGAGGACAGGATCTGCCCTAAGGAGTTTATCAATTTATTGGAATTTATCATTGAATTTCCACTTCATCAACATCTCTACATATTTCCAGAAAGAAAACTTATTACCATCACCACCAGCCTGTCCTCCAAACTTGCATAGAGAGTACTACCAGTTTCGAGGCTAAGAAAATCACAACCTTCACCCTCCTAAGGATGACTCATACTAATTTTACCTCTTGTCCAGCATTTTGGAAGAGTCCCCTACTCTCAGGCTTCTCCTTCTTCCATTTTCTACTCACTTGACAAAATGATCTTCCTAAACTGTATCTAAATATGTCACATCTTTACTCAAAAACATTGTGTGACTTCCTAGCACTTCTAGAATAAGATATAAATGCTTCAGCCTCACAATTAAAACCTTCTACACTATGGTTCCATCTTTACTTTCTAACCTTATTTCATATTATTTCCCTTCAGTATCCCAGGCATATAAAAATATTAAGTCCTGGGAAAACTTGATATTCATTCTCTGCATTTCAGACCTTTATATAAGTTGTTCCTCAAGCCTGATAGCGACTCCCATTTCACCTTTGCCTCTTAGAAGCCTGATCTTCCCTCAAGTCTCACCTTTCTATAAAATGACTTTCCTTCCACCTTCGATCACCCCACCCCTCCTAAGTTGTGGAGGCTCTGTGGACTCTCAAAGTAGCCTTTACTTATATGTTTACATTTTGTTTCTTTTCCCCAAACTCTAATAGAATAAAAGTTCTTTAAAAAAATTTTGTTTTCTGGCTCTTGTCTCCCTATCACCTAATTTGTACAGAGTAAGTATTTGATCAAGATTTCTTGAGTTAAACTGAATCCTATAACTTAATTTGATTTTAGCAATGGTACTATGACTGAAGCTCTGAAAATGCATTTGAAAGAGCTATGCCATATTGGTGACCATGAGGAATTCCCACTAATGGATTCAAAGCCAATGATAGCTAATGACAATAATGACTCCCACTTAGATTTTGCTTTGAGGTTTACAAAGCATTTTCCTCACAAAAGCCTTAAGAAGTATATTGTTAAAAGATTGTTATTCTGACCTAGTATTATTATGAGAGGCAGAATATTATACTGAATAGAGGGCCACACTTGGAGTGATGAGTACCTGAATATGAATCCTATTTTAAGATACTCATTAGCTCTTGGACCCTGGATTTTCTTGGCACTCAGTTTCTTCAGCTAAAAATGAGGAGGTTAGATCTGATGACCTCCTGGAATCTTCTTTTCAACTCCAAATCTTCATCTTGACGCATGAAGACACAGACTTGAAGAGAGGAAATAGCTTGTTCAAGGTATTTTGAACCATTTCATCAGCAAATTCCCAAAGCCTGCATTCTTCCCACAATACTTTGCTAAAATCTGTCTTAATAGATACAGGGATTAAACCCTACCAGCAGCCAATAGTGGCATGACTATGCTTGGTGTTCTTTTGGAAAACACAGTGCTTCGAATTGTTAAGGAGAAAGCTGGCATAGCCTTCTAAAGCAACGCCAACAAGGTGATGGATCTGTAATTTGAGGATAATGTGGGATTTCCCATTTTAAAGATGGAGTAGGTACACTTGGTACCCACTGAGAGACAATTAAAGCTCTAGGGTTCATTAGGGCAAATAGTTTGGCAAAGACAGGCCCACCTCTAAGGGCACATTAGAACACTTGTAGTGGAAAGAGATCTTCTAGGCCTTTTTTTTTTTTTTAAAAAGTTTTCTTTGATTAATCAGACATCATAACGTAAATGAAGTTTAGTTCCTACCAAATGTAGGAAGTGGGATATGAAGCCAGATCTTCCTGATGCTGAGATCCTCTCTGTTATGGTGGGTAGTCTAGGACATCAAAGCTGGCAGACTTGTTTTACAGATAAACTGAAGTTTCCAGGGAGTAAGTCATTTGTCACACTGGAATCAGTCATAGAACACAATTAGAACTAGAATCACCAAGTTACACCAAGTGTAACTACTGTATCATGTTTCACCCACTTGGGGTTCATATCAGGAGACTTTTATGGGGTCAGAAAGCTGCCATTCAGAACCCCTGGCAGACCAGAATACAGACAGTCTTGCTATTGACTGGAGTTATGGACTAAACTGTCAGCTGTGGATATATTTGATGGAATAAAAAAGAACTTTGGCTTTGTGTGAAACCTGCTTCAAAAAAAAAAAAAAAAAACAAGACCCAGTTAAGGTTTTTTAATGTCTATTTTTATTCTGAGCTTACCAAACACTAGATAAAATGAGCATTTCCATATACATAGAACAGAAAACAGAAAAAAGAAACTGGATTTCTGTTTCATATACTTGATTTTCTTTTTTTAATTACATAATAAATTCAACCTGTAGCTTTCAAAGCTGTCCAGCTTAACTGATCCTTCTGTTCTCTTCTGTACATTTAAAAAAGATGCCTTAACGACCCTCTTTTCTTTGTTCTCTTTATATTTTTTCTTTATTTGTTAAGCCATCTATCTCTATTCCTTCTATTTTGTCCCCCTCCCACCTGTTCTCATTGGAAAAAGAAAAAAAAAGAAAGCCTTTTTAAATATATACACATACACACATATGTATGTATACACACACATGCATACATATTGTCAAAGAAAAACAAGTTCCCACATTGGCCATGACTAAAAGATGTATTCCTTCTTCTGCATCTTGGGTCCATCACCTTTTTGACAAGGAATGTATATCATGCTTCCTAAGTTGATGATGGTGGTTTGTTGGTCATTGCATTAATCTGTTCTTAAGTCTTTCAAAGCTGTTTACATTTATGATGTTGCTATTGCAAAAATTGTTCTGCTTCTGCTCACTTTACTCTGTACCAGTTCATCCAATTCTTTCCAATTTTCTCTAAAAGCATCTCTTTTGTCATTTCACACAATGCAATAATATTCCATTACTTTCACATACTATAATTTATTTAGCCATTTCCAGATATATGGGCATCCCTTTAAGTTTCTAGTTTTTTGACACTACAAAAAGAGATGTTATAATGTTCTTGTACTTATGAATCCTCTTATTCTTCCTTGACTTTCCTTGGGATACAACTAGGCCTACTAGTGATATACATGGATCCATGGATATGCACCTTTTAGTGACATTGGGAGCATAATTCCAAATTGTTTTTCATAATAGCTAGAATAATTCATGGCCCCACCAAAAGTGCACGAGTGTGACTGTTGTCCAGCAACCCCTCCAACAATTATAATTTTTTCTTTTTTGTCATCTTTCACAATTAATCTGTTGGGTATGAAGTAGAACTTCAGAATTGCTTTAATTTGCATTTCTGTAATTATTTGAGATTTTGAGCATATTTTTCATGGTTGTTGTTACTTTGTACTCCTTTCAAAGCTGTCTTTTATTATCCTCTGACCACTTATCTATTTGACGGAATGGCTCTTGTCCCAATAAATTGATTCAGTTCTTCATATATCTGAATATAATACCTTTATCTAAGAAATTGCTATAATTCCCCACCAGCTATTTCCCTTCTAATTTTAGCTTTATTGGTTTTGTAAAAGTAAAAACTTTTAAATTTTATGTAATCAAAATCATTCATTTTATCTCCTGTTATCTTCTTTATCCCATGTCTGATCATGAACTTTTCCCTTGTCCAGAAATTTGCAAGGCTTTTTTTTGTCCTTCTAATTTGTTGATGATGCCCAAATTATGTATTTCTTTGGAACTAATTACTTAGTTAAATTTGCAAACATACCTGTTAGGTCGTCTAGAGAAAATGTGCTGATGAAGAATCCCTGGTGAACATCAGGCTGGCCTTCCTTCAAATGCCGCCTCTTGGTTTGGATTTTGTAATAAGGCTTTCTGTAGATGAGGCCAGGCAGCATGGGCCAGTTTGGACACAATGGGGTCAGGCAGCAGGAGGAGGAAGCCAAGCATGAACCCAGAGGTACCATTGTTCCAAATAAAAGAAAGAGGAGGAGAAAACAGGGAGGAAAAAATAATTTACTGGAGGGTTTGACAAAAGGAAGGTTTTTTTTTTCTATGGAGTTGGGGGAGGCAAAAAAAAAGATCATCTTGGATTTGTGTCTGCAACCCCAAAGCACCTTTTTTTCTTTTGCATCTTTGTTGATCATTCTTCAGCAGTAACAGAGTTTCAGTACTTCCTATATTGTCAACTGCTTTGAAAAATCTGTTACTAGTGATCCCTCTGTCATCTTTAGACAGTGTCTTGCAGGCTCCATTGCTAGCTTTCCTATAGTTTCATCATTATATTTCTTATTTTTTCTTCCCATCTAACCCTTTAGTAGTTTGCTGTTGCTGAACTTGGATCCTGGAAGATCAAATTCTCTCTCCCACACTTAATTAACTATTTGGAACCCTGTTCAAGCATTTTCACCTCCAAGAGCCTCAGTTTCCTCTTTTGAAAAATGAAAATCCTCATAGAGCTGACCTCACAGAGTTGTAGTAAGGCCAAAAAAAGGATGATGTTTGCGAAGTGCTTTGAAAACCTTACAGCATTATGTGAATGTCAGCCACTCTTCTTATGATTGTTCCCTGTTTCTTCAATTGGATCCATTTCTTTTTTCTCTTCTCCCTCTCAGATGCCCCTGTTTCACAGCTACTTTGACATTCCTCTTTCTCTTCCCTCTTGATCTCTTAACCTGTGCACTCTTTCTACTAGGAATTCATATCCCATCAGGATGCTGGCCCTCTCTTAGATATGCTCATGTATTTACCTGGTATGCATTCTCTCATTTGATTGTAACAATACACCATGTAATTGGCACACCATGATTTGCAATGCATTTTACACACATGAATTCAGTAGAACCTCACAAAAATCTTGAAAGGGAGGGTGGGAAATCCCTCATACCCATTTTACTGATTAGGAAACCGAGTCTCTCAAAGATTTTCCCATTGTCACATTGCTAGGAAGTAGAGAAGCCTGAATCTTTTGGCTGCAAGGTTGGTTATCTTGATATAACATTATGCTGTCTTTCTTCCCAATATTGAATTTTTCTCATGTAGATAAACAATTCCCTCCCCACCCCACCCTTACCAAAGCCGAAAAAGCCCCAGGCCTTATAAATGTATCTATCCATTCATCTATCTATCTATCTATCTATCTATCTATCTATCTATCTATCTATCTATCATCTATCTATTTATCTGTCTATCTATCCATCTGTCTGCCTGTCCATATGTCTATTTATCTGTCTGTCCATCTGTTTGTTTATCTATTTATCTTCCCAGTCTTCTAGGGAAGTTGGGGTGAGGTCCTAACATTTACGTCCTATATGACTTTATTTAAGTCCCTTGACCTCTGTCTAGGCCTCAGTTTCCTCCTCTGCAAAATGAGGAGATTCTAGACCATATGACCTCTAAAATCCTTTCTAGCTCTCAATCTATCATCCTATGCCAGCAGTCATTGTTTTAGGGACAGAGATAATTAACGATGGGGAAGTTGGCATTGGGTTGCCATTATTTCAATAAAAATGCCTGCTGCTTCAAGCAAAGCAGAATAATAGCTTTTCTTATAACACCGTCTCTGCCCAACACTTGATAAATGGTAAGTGATGAAACCAAAGATTTTACAGATATATAAACTTAATTAATCCTAAGGAAGGAAAGAGTTTGGGTTTTTTTTTATCCCCAAAGTCACACTCAAGGGTCAGTGGCAGCAAAGCAGTAAACCCTCAAACTTCTAATTCTCAAATCTTTGCTCAAACCTTAGTTTACAAAAAATATAAAACAATAATAGGAAAGTATTATTACATCTTTAATTTGGGAATATGCTAGAAGGGGCAGTCTCGTTGAGTGGGAAGAAAGTCTAATTCATGGAGTGAGAGGGCCTTGGTTCTATATCTAGCTCTGCCATTTACTTACTGGCCCTGTGAACTCCCTGGCCCAAGATGAGACAGTTTAACTGGATCGACTCTGAAGTTTTCCAGGTCAAAATTTATGTTTATGTAAGTGTATTTTATACTTGGGGAGCTGAAGTGGTGAAGGTAGAGTTCCCCAACTCATTCTCAGATGAGGGGACCCAAATAGAGAAATAAATTTGATACCCCCCTCAAGAAAGCCCTGTGGTGAGGAATATGCTCTGCATGCCAAGGTTTAGCAGTTTTCCCTCCACCCCCACCCCCACCCAGCACCCAATACTGGGGCATAGATTCCTTCTTATCCTGTAGAGATCTGGTGACCTTATAGACAATGCACCCTGATAAATTGGAGCCTCGATGATAACAGTTGGTGGGAAGAAGGACACAGTTCCTTATCATTTGGGGGGAACCTTGTATTTTAATGAAATCATATTCCTGGTGTCACTGGGGTCATAAAACTTAGAGCTACAGAGTACCTTCCATTTTTTAGAAATGGAAAAACTGAGGCCTAGAGAGATGTGACTTATCCAGGGTCACACAAGTAAGTACTCAGAGGAAAGACCCAGCATTTGAATCCACATCCTCCAACTTCAAGCCCCTTTTCTCTCTCCCATATGCTTCATCTTGTTTTCCCCCTTCCCATTGAATACTTCACCCTGCTCCAAACTGTGTAAATACTTTTAAATACAATCTTCTGAAAACCCCACTCCCCTTAGAGAAGATGAGTTCTCTCTACTCAAGCATTAGTTCAACTGGCCTTTCGCCCAGTTTTGGGGCTGCCCACACCAAAGCCAAACCATCCTCACTCAGGATTTCATTTCCATATTCATACTTTGTAGTCTCCTCTTGTATCTTAAAATCCAATTCAGACTGCTTGCATTTGACTGTCACTGGTAGAGCTACAGCCTGTCCCTGCTAGCCCCCTAGTACACCACAAGGTGCATTACTTAAAAAGGCAGTATGCTGAAATGGCTAGCCTGCTGGACTTGGAAGTTACAAGGGCCTGGGCTTAAATCCCACCTCTTTGTTTAAGTAGCAGAGTGAGCCTGAACAAGTCACTTAATCCTTCTTGACTTCAGCTTCCTCATTTATAATCCCTCTTGTCCCTACCTCACAGGACTATTAGGAGGCTACAGTGAAATAATGCATTTAAAGTGTGGGATTTAAGTGTCAGTTATTAATACTGAATATTACCCAATGAGTTTTTCCCTTTGTTCCCCACAATTGGGATTCATCAGTTTGGGTGATTCCATGTGTGGAAACTCCCTCCTTCCTTCCTGGTGTGATCTTGAACGAGTCACTTCATTTCTGAGCACCTGTCTCCTCCTCTGTAAAATGAAGGAGTGGGATGGTCTTCTACCTCCAAATCTGTGATTCCCTAAGGTCCTCAGGTCATAACAAGTACCTAAATCTCACTGAGAAAGAGTGTCTCTTCACTGCAGGTCTCCTCCTCAGCCTCCAAAGGGCTCTTAGTGCACAAAGTGATTGGGAAACCTGAAGTTTCAGCAGATCATTTGTACCAAGTACTTGGGAACTTCTTAAATCAAAACAGGTCATAACAATGGCATCTCAGCTAAATAGATAGGGCAGAAAAAGGGAAGGGTGGAAGTCTATAAGTATTTTCTTCCTTCTAAAATACTGTCGAGTGATGAATATTTATTTTGTTCAGTTAGGAAAAAAATATGAAGACAAAAGACACCTTGAGGATATTGAGATGCAAGAAGGCACTGGCTTTGCAAGGAGGGCACAAATCAGAAGCCATCGATTTCCATGTTTTGACATGTATCAGCCCGACTGCTCTGTTTCCCACTTTGTACCTGACCTAGTCAATATCAAATTAAGATGAGAGACACGTTTCCATGGTTGCTTGTTTCTTGTGACAAAGTGCAGTGCGCATCATTTTCAGCTTCATCCTCTATGCACCCACCATCCCTACTCCCCAGCTTTTAAACTCTAAGTATTTCTGATTTATGTGATCCATAGGATGATAAGACATACAACAGAGAGGACCTCTTACCTTACAGATGAGAGAACAGAGGCCCAATTAAGAAATTTACCCAAAGTCATATAGAATGTAAGAAATAATCATAAATTCAACCCAGGCCTTCTTTGTTGGAAGGCCAATTGTGTCCTTATTAAGTCCAGAGAATTCTGTTCAACTGTGAGTTTCATGTTTGAGGAGAAACTGACAGAATGGAACATGTCAAAATGTCATCCACATTAGGGGCAGCTAGGTGGCACAGTGGATAGAGCACCAGCGTTGAAGTCAGGAGGACCTGAGTTCAAATCTGGCCTCAGACACTTAACACTTCCTAGCTATGTGACCCTGGCAAGTCACTTAACCCCAATTGCCTCAGAGAAAAAAAAGATGCCATCCACAATGAAGAGCTCTGAGACCACATTATACAAGGATCAAATGAAGGGGCTGATTTAGGTGATGATTTAGGGCAGTGATGGAATAATGATCTTTAAATACAAATACAAATAAAGACCTAGCCAGTGAAAGACAAATGAGCACATTTCAATGGGCCTAAAGCAGAACCAAGAGGCACTGTTATAGAGTATATAGAATGGCAGACACTTGGAGTCAGGAAAATCTGTTTTCCAACTGGGCTCTGTTGCACTTCCTAGCAGTGTGACTCCAAGTAAATTGGTTAGCCTTAATTTCTTTATCTTCCTTGATCCTGGCAAGAACTGTATAAGGTAGGTGCTATTCTTATCCCTGATTTACAGATGCTGAAACTGAGTCTCCGAGTGGTTGTGTCTTCATAGAGTCATACAACTTGTGTCTCAGCAGAATTTTAGCTGTTGGCTTCCTTTTTCTAAGTCCTCCATTCTATCCACTAGACCACCTAGCATGTTGGGACTCAGCATTAGAGGGAGGTATAAAATCTATATGATAAAACCATCTTGGAATTGCTAATCCATATACACAAAGATTTCTATTAGAAAAGAATAAATAAAAAAAGAAAAAGAAAAGAATAAATAGATTCTTCAGAGATCACTCTGGGAGGTCTGAGGCAGAGAGGGCCATTAGTGACTGTGGGATCAGAATGACTTCTCACAGAAGGAAGCATTAGAGGTGAATTTTAAAGGCTGATTTGGAGCCAAGTGGAGGGAGCTTGGGGGAGGGGAGTTGTAAGGAGCAAGCAAGATAATGCCCCCCAAATACTCTGTAAACTTCAATGTATTACTTATATATCAGTCATTGTTATCACCCTTATTAAGCTCAATGGGTCAGAATGAGGACAGATGTGTTTAAATTATAGGGAAGACAGGTTTGGGATGAAGATCCTAGCACTTAGAACTGTCCAACAGTGACCTGGACTGCTCTGAGAAGTAGTGAGTGCTTCATCTCTCAAACTTTTCAAACCGAGGCCCTCAAGGATTCTGGGGAAGAGATTGGAGTAGATGACTTCAAAGCCCTCTTCCAACTCTTAAGATTTGGAAAGTCTGATTGAGACCAGACCAGACTGGAACTGCAGGAGGTATTCCTGAACATTTTTTCCCATTTGTGTGTCCTTTCCCTGCCCATCTAGCCCCTTTTGCTATCCAGCAGTTAAAGTGTGTTTTAAGTATGTGATAAAAACGGGGTGGGAAATTGTTACTCCTGGCCCCAAACTCCATTTCAGAGGAGAGCTGTACACAAGAATTTCTCTTACAGTCTTCCATTCCTGATAATGAGTACTGTTCACTGACCTTTTCCCCCTGAGGCACAAGTTATTTCTGGAAATGCAGATAAAGCACATTGCAGGGAATTTGGGATCTTAATTTCCTTAAGATAAGGGATTTAATAAGCAGGAGTCACCTGTCCCTGGGCACACAAACACCCAAATACAGTCCAGAATTGAGGGAGGAAGGAGAAGGAGCCCATTCAGTGTGAAGACTTCCCTCTCCTCTTTTTTGCCTTTGTCTAAGGGTTGTGTACTTCTCAGGGGAGCCTAAGTAAGCGCGCGCGCGTGTGTGTGTGTGTGTGTGTGTGTGTGTGTGTGTGTGTGTGTAAAAGAGAAAGAGACAGAAACAGAGACAGAGAAAGAGACCTGTGAGTTCTGTCTCCAGTAGTTCAGCATGAAGCAGTGGAGGCAACCATAACACATCGGCTGAATGTTTGATCAGCTTCCGATTAGCAGCAATGATTTTTCATAAATCTTAGAGTCAGAAATTGGCAACACCAACCCTATAAAGGGATGATTTTTTTCTCTTATGATATAATTTATGCCCAAGGTCAACTTTACTTCATCTCTGTGGGAATAAATTATTTGAATGAAAGTTATCCTGGTCTTCTTGGACTCAACTCTCTTACTGTCTCAGAGCTCTTTATGACATCATCTAATGGTTGCAGAAAAAAATAGGCATGGGGGAAGAGAAGGAAGGATTGCTAGAGACAGGCACACTGTAAATAGTGAATAATGATAGCTGGAAGCCTGTAATTCTTAAAGTTCTGGGAGGCAGTTAAGTCTCTGGATTCTGAAGTACCTTGGTTTTTGAGTACAGCTAGAAAATAAGCAATTAAGGAATGGCTCAAAAGCTTCAAATGTTATTTTCAAAACTCAAAAAGCATAGCTTTCTGCCCTGGCCATTTGGTTTAGCAGAAACCAATCCTTACCCATCCCAGTAGGGCTTCAACTCCCAATAATCCAATCCATGATTTTAGCAGTGGCCCTCAATCCACCAATATCAATTTTGATCCCTCGATGATTTTAATAGACTGTCCCCAAAGTTCCTTACTGTGTCCAGGCTGGTGATAACCTTCTCAGAGAGTAGCTAGATTGTTCTGTTACTGAATCTCTACTCAAAACCAGAATTTGTCTTCCAGTCCCACCCCTTCTGCCAACCTTAATTTCTTCCTATGTAATACAGGGTAATGATTGACATGCCCTGCTTCTAAGGAGTGTTGTGGGGAATGTTCTCTGCCCACTTTAAAGCACTCTAACAATAGGAGTTTATTCTTGGTTTTAGATTATTCGGGCCTTTCTAAAACAAGCATACACATCCGAGGGCTTTAAAATAATGACCTTATATGTCAACTTTACATTTACACAGAAATACAAAGAACTTTAATATCCTCCTCCCTCCCCACCCCCACCTGAGAAAAAGGTCATTTTCCCCAGTCTCTTAGCACTATCTTCCCTGATCCTGGCATCTCCCACTGACAATGACTCCAATGACAAAAACAGAAATTAGTCAGTGATAGGGGGTTAATGAATTCCATGTTTATTCCAATTCTTATGTGCTCAGTGTGTCTTCTGGAAATTTGGTTTCTTCCATACCCATAGCCTTGTTTTCTTTGGGTCTACAACCCAATTTTTCTTCATGACCCCCTTTTTCAAAATTTGTTCACTCCATGCTCACAAAATTGTTTCTTCTGTGCCTCAAGCTGGGCTTCTTCCATGATCTTAGTCTAGTTTCTTCCCACACAATTCCCCTTTTCCTTCTATGTCCAAAGCCTGGCTTCTTCAGTGCTCTAAGTCTGGTTTCCTCTGACCCGATGGCTTGATTTCTCCCATGACCACACCTTTTCTTCCAAAGTTTCAGTATATTATCCACGCCCGTAGCAGAATTTTTCTCATGGTCTTCTGTTGTTGTGTCAGATCTTCCTTGTGTACAACACACTCGTTTTCAGAGTTGGGTACAGTCAAGGTAGCAAGATGAGACTCTCCAGTCTGGGGGGAAGAGAGAGTAACTTGGTAGTGAAAGAGAAGGGATAAACTATCTGCTGCAGTGGACTCCATCCTTATTCTCTCCTCCCAGCAATAAAGCTGGGGCAGCACTAATGTTTGTAAAGTTCTTGATACCATAGTGACACCAGAGCGCATCATTAGGCTTTATATGGTCACTTTCCCAGAGTCTTCTTCTTTGTCCCATTTCTCCAGAGGGGTTCTGAATCCAACATACAAACAGTAATAGTTGTCCTTACTGTCACTGACTCTGACCTTTCCAGTTATCCCAGAAGTAGCTGAGAAGAGAATTGAAGGGTAGAGGGGCAAAAGGCAGGTCTGTGTGACATTCAATGGCCTAATGGTCTAAAGTCCAGTGTACCCCTTCCCTCCTGCCCCCCCATTCAAACACACACACACACACACACACACACACACACACACACACTTTTCCTTCAGTTAACCTGTCTCTCAACAATGACTCTGAAAGCTTTCCCAACTATCTTACCTGTGCCCATGCTACTGTAGGTGCAGCTGTCTCCCTTTGTACTGGTCAAAGAAGTCATACCATTAAGCATTTATTAAAACACCTGTTAGATGCCAGGCACTGGGTTAAGCACAGTGGATACAAAGAGGGAGGGGAAGGGCAATCCCTGCTCTCAAGGATCTCACAGTCAAATAGTTTCCTGTAGAGCTAATGATGAGTGTGGGATGCTACTTGATTCCAGAGTTGAGCCCTCCCATTCCTATGTTCTTCCCTCATTCTCTGAGCTAGGAAGGTCTAGTTGGTCCAAACTCCAGCCGCCTCCCATTCCCATTCCTAGATTGCTTAACATTTTCCAAAGCTCTTTCTTCATTCAGACATCCTATGAGGTTGGTTTTGCAATTGTTACTGATACCAAAAAGGAAACTGAGGTCCTGAGATCTGAAATGATTTACAACTGACAAGCCCAGGTCTCTTGAATTTGATCTCTCTTTCTTCCCTTTGCCTTATGACTTGAAGACTGGACAATGGGCCAGTGCCATCACTGATGGGAGAGTTTGCATTGTTGACACAGGTCAAATCCCTTTGTGTCCTTAGCCTTCTCAGTCTCTTAACCTCTGCCTCAGTTTTCTCATCTGAAAATAATAGCACCTACCTCAAATACAATCAAATAAAAGAATAAAAGAAAAATTCGTAAAGCACTTAGTACAGTACCTAACACATAGGAGGCACTAACTAAATGTTATCTAGGATTCTCTTCCTCTGGTAGGATGGCAGCTCCTTGGTAATACCAATGTTTATATCCCTTGAAGCTTTCACAGAGCTTTGCTTTAACTTATAGGGATTTAATAAATGTCTAATTGAATTGAATTGTAGGTCTCTATCATATGCTTCCATAAGTTTTCTATGAGGCAGTATAAAGTAGCTGTCTCTGGAGTCAAAAGATACCTAAATTCAAATCCTGCTTCTGATGGTTATTAGCTGTGTGACCATTGACAAATCTCGACCTCTTGGAACCTCAGTTTATCATCTATAAAATGGGAATGATAATGATTACAGGAGTGCTTTGGGATTCAGTGAGATCATCAACTTGCCATGTTAACCTCTGAGTGCTATATAATGGCAATGACTATTATCTCAGAGAAGAATTACTGGCTGTGTTGGGGAAGAAGATCTCCCTATAGGTTTCTTAATATTCTATGGATTCTTGTGTCAGCTTCAAACTGTCCCATTTTTTATTCTTTACTTGTAGTCAACCTTCTTTGTCTATACAAATGCATTCTGTCTTATTCGCTTCCTTGGCTTTAATTCTGTGCCCAACTCATAAACCATTTGTCATGTCTACACAAGTTATAGGTACTCATGCTGGCATTCTTCAGTGGGCTGTTTTTCCACTTGAGGGTTAGATTCTGAGAAATACCTAATCTTTGTTCACTTGGATTCTCTTATGTAGCTGGCAAGGCCTATCTCATTGAAGGAACCCTACTTTTGAGCCGTGACCCCACAGTAGAGCTAGCATTGTACCTGAGTCAGTGAGAGATCAGGAGAGGAACCTTTCCTACATCTTGTGCAGAGAGCAATCATTTTTCTTGGGGAAGAGAAGCCCAACGTCAGTCGAATTGGGAAGAGCATTCAAGGGGCCAAAATGAGGCCCAAGAGTGTGCTAGATGGGGCAAGCATCTTTCCTGATATGAGGTGAAGATTGTGAGGGGAGGAGCCTTCTAGTTTTTGCCTCCTTCTCAGCTGAAAAAAATCCCCTGAAGCAGCAAGGTATACAATCTGGCAATTTGCCCTCCTTGCCAAAACGGAAACAATGAGAATGACCGAGTGACCCTCAGTGTTGCCCATCTTGGAAAGGAGTACAAGATGATAGCTTTAGAATTGTTGGTTCAGGAATTAGAGATTTAGACTTGGAAGGGATTTTGGAGACCACCAAGCCCAAACTCCTCATTTTCCAATTGCAGCAACTGAGGCACAGAGAAATAAAATGACTTTTCCAAGGTCATACAGCTGGCTAATGGCTGAGATAGCATTTGAACTGAACTCTTAGTAAGTCCAAATTCAGGGCCCTGCCCACTGTACTGTGATGCCACTGTCCTGTCATCTGGCTCCACCCCTTCATTTTACATTAGATGAGAAAACTGGCACCTATGAAGGACAAGTAATTTGCCTAAGATCAGAGTTGGAATTTGAATATAAGTCCTCTGACCCCAAATCTAGAGTTCTTTCCACTTCTGAAGGAAGATTAGTCAAACAAGAGCTAGTTTTATCCCGTGTGGTCCTGCTGGCCTAGCAGGATCCAGTGGGCCAGCAGCTGTCCAATGTGCAGTGCAAAAAGGGGATATTTCAGGCTCTCATGCCCTACCTCCCTACCCCTGAGTCTGGCATTCGAGGCTCTCAAATGTAGCCCCCATCTACCTTTTTATCCTTAGCTTCCCCTCCCCCTTCCCATACGATTCCTGTGCTTCAGACAAACTGGACTACTTGGCCACCAGCTGCAAGTGATTCATGTTCCTCAAATGGGCAAAAGATGCTAAGAATAGAGCAGGCTCAGGGGCAGAGAGCATCAATGAAGGGAGCTTTGTTGCCCCATCCAAAGCTGAAAGGAGAGAACTAAAAAGCATGTGTGTGGACTTTTTCAGATGTCCTTACCCACTGCGACTCATCTTTCTGGGTCTGGGATTCCTGTGCATTATGCCCTGGCTGCATGTTAATGACAACATTGACATGAGTTAAAAAGAGCATCAAGATGGGTCAATTTCTGAACCTGGATACTTTCCCCTGAAAGATCTCAAGATCTAGGTGATTTTGATTTATTTTAAATCACTCAGATCTAATGAGAACATCAATGAAAGGTTTTACAAAATGGAAACAACCTGTGCAAGAAATAAATACATTCTAGAAGCAATTCTTGGACTACATATTAAATAGATGCCATTTCTCTAGCATTTTTTACTGCCACACACCTTATTTTCATTCACTCAGTCATAAAAAGTCTATCCTATTATTGTCATTCCCATTTTCCAGATTGGCAACTAAGTCTGACAGTATTAGTGTGACTGACCTAGAGTCTCACAGTTAAAAGGTGTTAAAAGCAAACTTTGAGCTCTAATCTCTGGCTCTAAAACTAGAATACTTGGCCCCCTGTACCACTCTGCCTCCTTTATGTTAGGTTGGGGATGTCTATGGGGCATCCAGGTAGACATGGAGCTCAGGAAAGAGATGATAACCAATAAGCCAGATATTCAGGAGTGACCTGCCTAGAGATGATAGCAGAAACATGGGAAAGGACAGAATCACCAAAAAAGAGGGTACAGGGAGACAACTGGAAAAAGGAAAGGAATAAGCATTTCTATAGTACCCAATTAGTACCAGGCACTGCACTAAGCATTTTTACAAGTATCATTTCAATTGACCCTCCCAACAGCCCCGGGGGGTAGGTAATATTTTTATACCCATTTTGCAGTTGAAGAAATTGAGAGAAACAGAGGTAAAGTGACTTGCCCAGGATTACCCAACTAGTGTCTTCCTGACTCCAGGAGCAGCACTTTATTCACTGGGTTGAAGCGGATTCAGACCAAACCTTTGGTATATATTTCAGTTTTGGGGGTGGGACACAGATGATCCCAGAAAGACAAATGAGAATGATTAATCACACTTGGAAGGCAAGAATCATTATAAAACAGGACAAAAAAACCATTTCCTCCCATAAGAGGTTAAAAAAAATAACAAGTCCAGAATTAAAGACTTCACAAGTGACTTTTAATAAACATTTACAAAACAGATAATCCCTATGCTACATAAACTTTTTTTTTTTGCTGAGGCAAATGGGGTTAAGTGACTTGCCCAGGGTCACACAGCTAGGGAATGTTAAGTGTCTGAGGTCAGATTTGAACCCAGGTCCTCCTGATTTCAGGGCTGGTGCTCTATCCACTGCGCCACCTAGCTGCCCCTACATAAACTTTTAAAAACAAAGAAAGCACCATACCAAATTCCTACGATAAAAATATTATCCTGATAGCTGAACTAGGGAAATATGTAAATGAACATTATCAATCTTCACTTAAGAGTAGGCACATAGAAGCAAAACCAAATATGCAAAACCGATACCTAGTATATTTTCAGAAACTAACCAAGGAAAATAATGCAAAAGAGGGCTTGACACTGATATCATATGCCATATTACCCTTTCCCAATTTTGTTTTAGAAAGAGCCAGCTGCATGCTTTAGTTTTAAGAAGGCAACACTAGCATCAAAATTGCTGTTAACCAGAGTTTTCACCATTTAATGGTGCATTTATGGGCATGGCTAAAGTTATAGCATGTAAATATAATAGGTTATTAGAGCACTCCATTAAAGAGCACTAAGAGAGACAGTACCACAGTAAACATATTTCTACAGTTAGACCTTTTCTTCCTGTCAATAACTTTTAGGGAATCAAGTCAATAATAGAATCTCCAAGTTATAAGTTATGGTGACTACATAGTTCTTACAAAAATGTTCCTACTAATAGTGAATTGGAGCCATGCCAACATGATATTTTTTCCTTCTTTTCCCATATTTGTCATTTTGAAGGCTGTAATAAGGTAAAAACTGGGAATGTGTAAACTTTTTTTTTATAATCTACTAGTTTCCTGAAACTTATATCTTATTTTTGGGGGGTTTCTTCTCTAGACTTTTATAAGTAAATCATTTTACCATTTGCCCAGAGAGATAATTTAATCTGCTCTTTGCAAATTTTTGTCCTATTGTGATAACTGGCATTTCTGGTGCTTTGTGAATAATAAAGGTGATAGATATCTCAGCTTTATTCCTGGTCTTACTGCAAAAACTCCCAGTGTTTTACCATTACAGATGATACCAGCTTTTCATTTTAGATACTAGATGAGTTTTTAATCACATTCAACAAAGATCTTTTCATTCCTGTGATTTTTAATGTTTTAACATTGATGGCTGTATATTTTATATATGGATCTTTCAACATATGTTCATGTAATTGTTGACATAATCATACTGTGTTTATTGTTTTCTTTAATATAATTTAATATGATAATTGGTTTCCTCCTGTTGAACCATACTTGAATTTTAAGATAAATCCAACTCAATTAAAATGAAATCTTTTTTTTTGTATGTGACTTTTTTTTGTCTGCCAGTATTTTATTGATCATTTTTTTTACCAATTTTCATTAGTACTGTTAGTTTATAATTCACCTTCTTGCTTTGATTTTTCCCTAATTTGTTGATTAGGACAATATTTTTATTACAAATGGAGTTTAGTATAGTGCCTTCTTTAGTTTTAGTTCTTTATTAAAATTCACTTATGAAGCATTTGGTCCTAGAGTTACTTTTCCCCCTCCTTTATGGGAATTAATTTTGTTCTTTTTTTTCTTTCTAAAATAGGGTTATTGACATTATCAGTTTTCTATTCTGGTAATGTGAGTATCTGATGGTTTTGTAGTTCTTCTATTTCATTTAAATGTTCAGTCTTTCTGGCATACACAGAAATTTAATGACTTCTAACCATTTTCTTCCTTCACTTCTATTGGTCATTATTTTCCCTCTTCTCATTTCTAATTTTAGTAACTTGGTTTTCTTCTTTCTCTCTTTTTAAAAATTAAATTAGGTATTGGTTTTTTCAATATATTGGTCTCAAAAATAGTTCTTTGTTTTGTTGATTAGTTCAATTTTAAATTTATCTCACTCTTAGTTTTTGAAATTCTCACTGTTATGCTATTTGAGAATTATTCATTTCTAAAATTTTGTATTGTTTAAACTTTATATTCAGGTCATTAATCTTTTATTTCTCTAGTGTTGCTCCAATTTAGGGATATAAATCAGTACTCCATCCAATGCTCCACTTAAATACCTCAAATTAATCTAGTTTTTTTCCACTATTAGCATTTTCATATAATATTTTAATTATTTCTCTGATTTAATAGTTTGCTTACTCAGTAAGATATGACTTGTTAGTCTCTGTCTAGCCTTGAAACTTTTGCTTCTATGTCCTTTATTGATTACTACTTTTATTTCTTTGTAACCTATAAAAGATATGTTTAAGGTTTCTGCATTTATTTATAAATTAGTTATGGCATAGAAGGATCAACTTTTGTAAAAGTGCTGTGTGTACCAAAAAATGAGTGTACTCTCTAAAAGTACTCTTCTATTTTCTCTGTAAATTCATCATGGGATGATAGGCTCATAGATTTTGAGTTGGAAGGAACCTTAAAGGCCACCTAATCCAACCACTTCATTTCACAGATGAAGAAACCTGCTAAGAGAGATTAAGTGACTTTCCCACTATCATATAGCTATTCAGATGTAGGATTTGAACCCAGAACACATGAACAATTAAGATCGATTATTTCTGATATGTGATTTACCTTTTCCAAGATACTTCTAAAATTCTCTTTGTCATTGAAGCTCTTTAGTTTGATAATACTACTGTATTAATTAAATTGTTGTTTCTTTTCTTTGATGATCCTATAAATTTTACTGGCCTATATTTTGCCATTCATTTTTTGTCCTTCTAAGAAATTTTCTTGTATGATTTCCTTGTGTGTTGTTATCATATTCTTTTTTTCTTAATAGATTTATTCAAATCGAATAATTCTCAGGATATCTCACTGAGCTCTGTCTTCTGTTATCTTAATTTTCACATATCCAAATCTTCTAGTTCTACTATTTAATTTTTTAAATTGTTTGTTCTTTTACCACTGACATTTTAACTTGTTTAGACCATTTTATTCCTCAAGAGAATTCCTCAAACTTAAGGGATTTTTCATCAACTATTCCAACCTATTGAGTCTCATTTTCATTTTTTTCTTCTTTCTTTCATTGATTTTGCTTGCATAATTTTAAATGCCATATCTTCCTTCATTTCTATTATTTAATTTATCATCCATTCAAGATTCTTGCAGTCCATTCACTTGCTTCAGAACTTCTTATAGTGTTCTTTCTAAGTTCTCTTTTTAGTAATTTATCTTGTAACCTTTATTTTTCATCTTTTTGTTTGTTTCTTATTCATTTCTTCATTTGCTCTTTTCATTGTTCTTTCAGGAGTTATTGTCATTGTTGTTGTTTTCCCCAAAGCCATGATTTCATTTCATTCTTCTTTTTATTTGTTATTTTTCTTTTATAGCCTTTGGGGTACTTACTGCTGTTCCAAGATGATGAAGGGGAACTATAATTAGTCATGCCCAGTTATCCTGCTAACTTTTGAAAGTTCATTTTTGTTTTTGATCAGAAGTAAAGAAAAAAAAACTCTTGTTAGAAGTCATTAAATTTCTGTATATGTCAAAAAGACAGAACATTTAAATTATTTTTAATAAAAACTGATTAGTATTTACTGTTTTTAAAGTTTTTAATTCTAAAACTTTATAAAATGGAAAGAAGAAATGATATTGTAATGTATTGTATGATCGATTTACAAGACATCTAAAGGAGGAGGAGGAGATGCAAAGTTGTAGAGGAAACAATTCAGACCTTACTGATTGAAGAAAAGATGACCAAGAGAACATCAACAGTGATATGCTAACCTATGTGACTCCTTTTCTCTGTGTACCAAATCTTTATGAGGGTCATCTATACATAAATTAAAGGTATCCCAGAAAGGGGTATTAGTGGAGAACAGGGACACTTTTGCAAGTGATATTCAATAATTGGTCACATTTTTACCCTCTCACAAGTAAAATAAAGCTGTTATGCATCTAAGATCCTATTGTGCTTTATTGTCTGTTGATGATGAAAGAGCACGAAATTCAGTAAAATCAAACAAGAGAGGTAGTTTCCTATGCTTGAAGAGTCCCTCTTGATGCTCCTATTTGTGTTTGTTGCATTACAAAGCCTCCTGGAAAAGACCTGCAAACATTCAAAGGAATTTTCCCTGTCTATCTACACAGCCAAGACCAGATGCATGAATAATGTCAGTTTCTCAGATTTCAACATGCACATATATATATATATACATATATAATTAAAGCTTTTTATTTGCAAAACATATGCATGGGTAATTTTTCAACATTGACTCTTGCAAAGCCTTCTGTTCCAAATTTTTCTCTTCTTCCCCCCACCCCTTCCCCTAAATGGCAGGTAGTCTAATACATGTTAATTATTCAACATATATTTAAATGGCAACCCTGTGGAGCTTTGGCAAAAGCACATATATTCGAGACAAGAGAATTGAATAATGAACTAGACCTCAATTTGAAAAGAAGGAGAAAGAGCCGATTGGATTGCTTTCAGGAAGTAAGAAACCACTTTTATTAACCCCAAGCTTCCCAAAACACCAAAGGTCCATCCTTACAATACAGCTTCAGTATTGCTATATGACAGCAAACCTGTAATATCACTGCTTCCAAAGAACTAAAGATGAACAGCAGATGGAGAACAATGGAGAGGCACTCAGTGATTGTGAGCAGGCTATAGCAATATAATAAAAAAGAAGAAGAAATAGCTAACCTTTCCATAGCACTTATTCTGTGCCAGGCACTGTGCTAAGGATTTTGTCATTATTATCTCATTTGATCCTCAGAATATCCCTGTGAGGTAGGTGCTATTAATTATTCTCATTTTACAGATGAGGAAACTGAGAGAGACAGAGGTGAAATGACATATCTAGCATCACAGAGCTGGTGTCTGAAGCAGGATTTGGATTCAGATCTTCCTGACTCTGGGTCCAACACTCTATCTACTGTACCACTTAGCTGTTGACTCTAAAAAAATAATATGAATGAAAGGTTGTATCAAAACAGAATAAGAAAATTGACCAGTCTCATGGTGAGAGTGAGAGATGGATGAGAGATAGATAATCAGAGTACTCCCCTGGTACATTTACACTATTAGGAAAAATTGAGGAAGGCTTTTAGTCCATGGGGTTGGGCCAAGTTCAAATGAAGACTTGAGAGAGGACAAGAATCATAGAGGACGCACAGCCATGGATGGGTGTCAGGCTTCATCACTGGAGAGAATTACCAAATGGAAATAACAAAGAGAAATCATGTGTACAAACAGAATGCCTATCTGAAAATGGACCAGTTGCTGCATGTAAGCTATAGATTATACAACAACCAAAGGAAATATTCAATGGTATTAAAAAAGAAAAGTAGGAAAAAGCATCAGTAGCAGACTCAGCAACTGCAGTCTTACTCTATATTAAGACTCATCTTCTTACTGTATTATCCATTATTAATACAGCCTTTTATTTGGGCTATACTTTTTCTTTAACAACACTCAGAATTAGGCATATTAGTGTTAGACATTCATTCTCTTTATTTTGGAGCCTGGTAATAAAATTTGAATCATGAAGCAAATTGGTAAATACCAGTAATTTTAGATAATTTAACACTTGGAAATTGAATACAAAACCCTCATTGTTATTGTACATCAAGATAGGAAAGGTAGAATAAAATTATACAAAATAAAAGGTAAGTTTTAGCTATAAACTTTATAGCTTTGCCCTTGAGGTGATTTTTATATAGAATTGCCAAAAATATTGCTGGACATCTGAATTTTTAATTCACAATACAAATAAACTGGCATTAATACCATTACAAAACATCACTAATTTCTAACAACAACATTCTGGATTTATGAATATTCTGAGCAGTAACAATATTGTAAAGGAATGCTGTCTCATTTCAAGAACATGAGGATATATGTTCCATCAGCCAAGGGATAACAAAGTGAACCAAAGAAAAAGAAAATGAACTAATTAAATGTCTAGCCAGACCTGCTTGGTTTTCTGCATAGATAAGAACCATTTCAAATTAGTACATGAACTATTTTCATGTACTAATTAATAGTGGTGATTAGTAAATGTACTGTTTTCTTGGAACCTGCAGAATACATATAGGAGTAGCTAAAATGACTTGAGAAAATTCTTTAGTACCATAGGTTTTGAAGTAAAAGGATATTAAAAGTCTCACCCTTTCATTTTACACTGGAGGAAGCAGAGGCCCAGGGAGATTAAGTGACTTTGTTTTCTAAGTAGGTTAAACATTCTCTTACAAACTTTACATTTTTAGATAACTGGCTTTCCACTGCTCCCCCAAAATGAATTTTAGTCTACCTTATGTCCAAAGATCAGAAATCCAATTGAATAGAGTGCAAATTAAGGAGATAAACTATAAAATATCAGATCTTAGATTTTAAAATAAAGTCTGTAACTTCTGCAATAATGAAAGGGAGATGCCAGTAAATGCTTAAAAAACAGATTCCTCTTTCTTTTCTTCTTAACCTAAAAAAGTTTTTGGGGAAAGTGTTTAAAAACATTATTTTAAAGTCATAGTGTCATAGAATGTTGAAGCTGGAAAGAACCTTAAAAAGATCATGGAGAAATATTAGTTGATTGTGGGTACATATTCAGTAGCATACCAATGAAACTATCAAAGGATTATTTTATAGAATTAGAAAAAATGACGATATTTATACAGAGGAACAAAAGGTCAAGAATCTCCAGTGATATAATGAAAAAGTGAGAAAAGTGGAGTCTAGCAGCACCAAATCTGAAACCATGCTATGAAGCAACAATCATCCAGAAGTTTGGAAATGGTTAAAAAATAGTGAGGTCAGTCAGTGGAAAAGATTCAGTATACAAATACAGAATGAACTGAACCTGATAACCAAGTGTTCATTCAACCAAAAGATCCTAGATTTGGGGATAAGGATTCATTCTTCAACAAAAATTGATTGGAAAACTGAAAAGCAGTCTGACAGAAATTAGATAATAAGCACTTTTGAATTATGCCCCAAAAGTCACTAAATGAATATTATCTTTTGACCCAGCTATATTACTCTGAAATCTATACTCCAAAGAGATTGAAGAATAAGAAAAGGATACACATGTACAAAATTTATAGTAATTATTCTTGTATTAGTAAAGAATTCGATGGGAAGAGGGCATTCATCTATTGGAGAACAGCTTTAAAAATATGACACATGAATATAATGGAATGTTGTGCTGTAAGAAATTATGATAAGGATGGTTTCAGATAAACTTGGGAAGATCTGTATTGAACAAATGAAGAGTAAAGTGAATAGAATCAGGAAAACAATATATACAATGACATTTTTAAAAACACCTTTGAAAAGCTTAAAAAAATTCCCAAACCCCAGGTTAAGTATCACTATAAGGTGATATTGAAGATCCCTTCTCATTCTAAAGTTGTATGAGTTTAAGCATTAATACTCTTATATTGTGTTCTGAACTCTACAATACAGCTAAACTGATGTACTTGTTGTCCCTTAATATACTACTTTCCATTTCCAGCTCTAATGCCTTTATACAGACTGTCTCTCTTGCCTAGAATGCACTCCCTCCCCATCTCTGCCTTCTACAAAACTCAGTTCAAGCTCCCAAGCAACCGTAATAATACTCATTAAGTTCTTGGACTCTGTTCTAATCATTCTGTGATTGTTGTCATTTTCTGTTCACTTTTCACTGTGTGAACTCCCTGTTCCATATATGATTTATGCTATATCCTGAATAGTTCCTTTACTTGACTCTTAAGGGGGGAAATCCTAGATTAGAGAGAAAGATAAACCTGTTTGGGGGAATTTAAGCCACAAATGGAATGAAGCATTTGGGGGCTTAAGCCCCCTATAGACAAAACATGCAACCTCAGAAAAATGAACCCAGGGTAAACACCAAAGGACAGATAAGTAACTAGCACTGGTGCAGATCATCAACCTCTATGATCTTAACTCACTGGTTGCTTCTCCAGCTTCTAAGTTAGTATACAAATAGTTCATTTTAGGCTCATCTGTTTTGTACTTAGCTTAGAATGGATTGTCATTATCATGGATGACAAGATTTAGATGTAGTCAAAAGTTTCTCTACTAATTAAATGCCTTGAAAATCTTAGAGAATAAGTTTGACAGTATTGATGGAGTAGCAAAATGTAAATATCCCTCTTACACGGTCTTAGATAACTCTTTGTTCATTATGAATCATATGTGTTTAGTATGGTATTAAATTATAAAAAAAATGGAAATATCTTTCCCAAAACTATATTATTTAATTTTGGGTTAATTTGCAACTCTGAGAGGTTAGAGTCCTATTCTGCCTCAAACGTGTACACATAATACTGATTAGCAATTAAAATGAGTTACAAATGTGTCAAAAAAAGATCATAATAACTGAAATCCAGGTCAGGTTACTTGAAATGGAGATACATCTCTGTCTTCTAAATGTTAATTAGATGTTCTGCTTTATCTTCCAAAGTTTCCAGCTGAAATTTTCTTGAAGTTGACACTTGTAGGTCAAAAAAAAAAAAATGGCTTGAAAGCTTCCTCTGCCTCCATACTTGCTGGCCTACTCCAAAGAGTTTCCATTGCCTTATTCAAACTTCTGAAATGGACAAGACAAAGTGGAAAATTGTTATGGATTCTGGCCTGTGGCTCTATGGTCTCTTAAAAAGAAAAAAACACCTTGGTGACTTCATAAATCATTGAATAAAAATAAGCTACTTTGAATTCCATTAAACATGACCTTTTATCTTTCACATACAAATAGTAAAGGTGATCTTTTAAAACCTAATCATAGGGTAGGTAGTAATTTCTTTTTTGATCTAAGAATTTTTCTACCTGTTTTAATACAGGTTGGCCTCCCAAACACATCAAAACAGTAAGAAGGTTGTAGTCAAAAGATTTTGAAAAGAGAATGTTATTGTGTGGGGGGAACAAAAGAATGTATTTCCCTGGCATCTGGCACTACTATTCAGAGGTAGAGGGTGTTCTGTATTAAACACTTGTTGATTGTAAACAAAGTAACATACTTCAAGTGTTAAAGCGCTTCTAACAAGTATGGGAAAGAGGCAATGGCAATCACTCCATCAGACAATAAACATATATTAAAGGTCTCCTATGTACAGGGTCCTGTGCTTGTCACTGAAGATATTTTTCACCCTGAGAGGCAAAGGCAGATCTGTGATTTCATCAGGTTTAGGAGGTTTCCAGTGTGGAAATGCTCTCCACAGATGCAGCATGACTGTCTGTAGCTGACAGTCATAGAGAGTTGATAGATACTGAAAGGTAATTCACTTGCTCAAGGTCATGCAGGTAAGAATGTATCTGAAGCAAGACTAAAATCCAGTTCTTCTTCGTTCCAAAGGCATCCATATAACTGTGCACAAGACACAAAGGCAGAACCCCCAAAAGTCCTTGCCTTCAAAGAAACTATGTTCTACTAGATTTATTGAAAGGATTCATTGAAAATAATGAATAGCCTATCTACGCCTTAGGAATCAATTCAGGAAGCATTTAAAGCCCTTCACAATGTGCCCCAAACCTACCTTCCCAGATATATTCCCACCTATGCACTCTAGGGCCCAAGCCACCCAACCTACTTGCAATCCCTCACATGTGACATCTTATCTTTTACCTCTATACCCCTCCTCCTTCTCTGAAATTCACTCCTTCTTCACTGCTGCCCCCTGAGGTCTCCAGCTTCCTTCAAAATTCATCTTAAATCTCATCTCCTACATGGAGCCTCTCCTGATCTTCCCTTTCCCCCCCTCAGATTTTAGTCCCCTTAAATTGTTCTGTATTTATCCTATTTTGCCCATATATATATATATATTTTTTTTCTGTTTACTTAGATGTGTATATGTTCCCCAAATAGAATGTAAGATATTTGAGGGCAAGACCTATTGCATTTGGGTGTGCATCAAGCACAGTGCCTCATTTAATAAATGATTCCTCTCCTTTTCAGGACTGAGACATTAGCATTTTGGTAAATTAAACAAACTCTTTTTAGGGACTTCCCTAAATTACTTACCTGGAAGCAAAAGAAATAAAGCACCCAGATCCTCAGGCTTCCAAGTGCTTTTAGTCAACATCTGTACCCAAAATAAGCACTGACATTTTGCAAGTAGAAAATTCTTAAAGATGACTAATTACTTTGGTATTTAGATGAAAGATAACAATTGAACATGAGTACTAGCAGCTTTTAAATTCCCAGATTTTAATTGTACATTGCTCCCCCCACCCCCCGCCCCTTATATTTTGAGATACACAATCTTTCTACCCTGAATTTTCTTTGTTACACTAATGTATAATTTTTCAAAAAAAAAATCCTGAGATATGGCTGAAGCATTAACATTTAAAATAGATTAGGGGGGTCTGAATAACTTATCCAAATACTGATGATATAGTTCCACAATATTATTGGCCCCTTTTTCGACCAGCTCTCTGATGCTAAAGCATTTTTCTTCTGCTTTCTAAAAGAGAGGTGTTCAAATAATAACAATATTGTTCATAGTAAAAGACCTAAAACTGGCACATGTCCATATTGGTGACCAGCAGCTGACAAAAACATATGTTGCTCAGACTAGAGTTTGTTGATACAGATTACTTCTTTAAGCAAAGTATTTTGTTTTTACTTGTGACCAAAATAAAGGATATTTTAATCACCCATATAAGTAACCTAAGCTTAACCAACACTTCTGTGAACCAGTAGCTATAACAAAAGCATAAGATCATAAACTACTACATGATTATCATTTATGAGAGAAGAATGAATTGGAGTCTGATTATCAGTTTACTCTCTATTCTTGCCATATAGGTTTTTGCTGGCGTCTGTTCTTTAGCAATAGTATAATTGTGAGATTGTGGAATTTTAGAGGGATCTCAAAGACCATCTAGTCCAACTCTTTCATTTTCTAGATGGGAAATAGAATTGTATTTGTAGGTATTCTGTTTCCTAAGTAGGTGAAAATTGAACAGGAATGATTTCATATTGTTAGATTATGATGAATAGGTTCAATGAGGGAAATATCATCATGCTGTACCAATGATCTTTAGATAAAGATTTGAAACATTAGTGTATTGGATTTGAGGGAAGTATAAGAGTTTTCATTTACTTCAAAGCAATATCAATAGGTAATATAGAAATGATTGTAGCCAAAAATCAACTATTTTTTGCCCTAATCCAAAAGGTTTAGAAAAATGATACTGTTCAACAGATTGTCTTATTTAGAAATGTGTTCACCTAATGATGGGGACAAGTTTAGTGATGAGGCGCTCCTGAGTGGATTTTTAAGTAATTCTCCAGGGAAACCTAATATGAAGGGACTTGAGGAATTGTTTGGATCATGAAAGGTGGAATTGTTCCTTTGGTTTCATCCACTCTCACCCCAATCCAGGCTGTTTGGAAAGGGGTATAGCAGGTGTCATGGGGGCATCTCCCGTGGCCTAGCTCTTTGAAGGAGCTAAGGAGGGATGTGTGCTCCTTTGGAGTTTGCCTACCAAATGTAAACAAGGGAGCAGAATGGAACCAAAGCCACAGTGGTGTAACATGTAAATGGGGCTCAATGAGAAAAAAAAGCTAGTGAAGCCAAAAGGGAAGGGGGAAAAAACCCTTCCTTTTCACCTCATTGATTTTCAGTAGCCTTTGAGCTTCTTGTCAACTCTTCCTTGGAGGTCAATTTATTTACTTTCTAGTCCCCCTCCCTTCCCCGTTCCCATTTCTAGTTTTTTATTCACTTTGTATAAATCCCAACAACCAACTACCTCTACTGATAGTGACACTTCCACAACTTCTGAATATTAATAGTGGAGCTCTCTTCATAAATGGTGACTTTTTAAATCAAAAGTCCTTAATGCAAATCCTTAGGAGTTGCTCTGCTAGATGTATCTCTTTAGAATAGAGCATGCTGCATCGAAACATTTCTGAATGTTCCTGCATACTCAGCATTAAAACATCCACCCAGCACATACCTCCCCATATATTTCTACTAGGCAAACATAAATACATAAATAAACAGAACTTAGTACAGAGGCTCAACTGCATTAGACCATTCCAATAAAGAGCAATGTCAAACCTAATAAATTTGGTTTCCTCCTGGACGCATAAGGTTGTAACTTCAGACCAAAATATAACTTCCATTTGCAGTGAGATTAATAGGATGGAATGTGTCATAATAAATTAAATACTTCTGCCCTACACCTTTCTCCTGCTTTTCTTCCAAGCCTATTCCTAATACTGATCAGTGGTATTGAAAGTGCTTCTGGGCCCATCTGATGGGACTCTGAGCCTAAGCATAAGGAGTTAAAGATGATGATGTTTACTGCTGGTCATGAGAGATAAGAGTTTGGGATTTTGCTATCATTACAACTTATACAAACAAAGAGAACCTACCCCCTTTCTCTTTGCCGTAATTTCCTCATCTGTAAAATTGAAACAATTAAATTCCTTCCCTAACTCATAAGCTTGTTTTAGAAACAGATTTCAATAACATGTGAAAGAATGTTTCACCTTTTAAAAATAATACAAATTTAAATTCCTAACCATTAGGGTAGGTGAGGGGTTCTTGACCTGGGATCCATGAACTTTTAAAATATTTCAATAACTGTATTTCAATATAATAGGTTTCCTTTATAATCTTATGTATTTTGTTTTATGTATTTAGAAACATTATTCTGAAACAGGATTTATAAATTTCACCAGACTGCCAAAGGGGAACTTGCAGCAAGCTCCTGAGTGTGGCCTGTCATGAACTGGGAAATATTTAACAAAATAAATAGACAGGCAATAGAATATGGATAATGTTAATAAGTGGTTTTCTAAGTCAATATGTGCCCCACAGGGATCCTTATGTATGGTTTAGTGGCTACTCTTTCTATTTGAATTTGACACCATTGGTCTAGATCATTGATGATAAGTTTCTGTTTTCCTAAGCCTCAAAGCTTGACATCAGGCCAAACAGCAATATAATGTAGTGGTTAGCATTGGGTCTAGCGTCAGGAAAATCATAAAGAAAGGAGGGTATAATGGAAGGCATGCCAGATTCATTATTAAAAATACCTACATTTACATCCTACCTCTGACACTTATTGATTCTATGACTCTCAGCAAATCATTTAATTTTTTAAGCCTCAATTTCCTCCTCTGTAAAATATAAATAATAATATTTGCACTACCTACCTCATGGTTATTGTGATAAAAGCATTTTGTTAATGTGAACTGTTAACTGTTATTATCAGAGGTTGAGATGCAGTATGGTATAGTGCTTACAAGAAAAGTTTTGGAATCAGGAAGATCTGGGTTCAGTTCTGGTCTCTAGGCCTTGTTAGCTCTGTAACAGTGAAAAAACCCCAACTTTTCAGGACCTTACACACTCTAAGACTCTAAATTTTATATAGATAGTTGAGTTGTTTAAAGTCATGTCCAATTCTTCATGATCCCATTTGGGATTTTCTTGGCAAATATCTTGGAGTGTATGTGCCATGTCCTACTCTAGCTCATTTTACAAATGGGGACACTGAGGTAAACAGGGTGAAGTGATTTGCTCAGGATCACACAGCTAGAAAGTGTCTGAGGCCAGATTTGAACCAGGAAGAGGAGTCTTCCTGACTCCAAGCCCAGCACTGCACGACCTAGCTGATAGATATGTGTAGATGGATATATCTGCACATTCGTCAATAGGGAATTTCATTCATCTATGATAAAATTATATCTTAATTCCCCCCTACCTCAAAAATGAAATTATTTGTACCTAAGAATCAGAAAAGTTGTTCTAATTCTGATTCGGAAGTTTTATAATATCCAATCTTCAAAAGAACATTCAATTTGGAGCCAGAAGACTTAGCCACCTATGGGCAAATCTTTTGTATTCTTTTTGGCATCAGTTTCCCTATATATAGAATGAAAGAGTGGGACTCAATGGTCTTTAAGATCCTTCCAAATATCATCAGAAGATCCTCTGGCTTGTTATCCCTTATTATAGTAGTCACTGCATGATTTACCTGTGTGAAATGGTTCCATTTAATTATTTCTGAATTTTATAAAGTTGAAGATTATTTATAATCTTAGAGGTTTCAATTATAAATGTATGGCTTTGGAGGCACAGAGGATGGTCAATATCCAAGGCATAAAATAAAGCTTATATGAATATGTTACTGGTCAGTGCTACTGGGTATTTAATTCATTCTGATTTTCATTTACTTTCTTATGTACAGGTTCCTCTACTGAAATCCTTCTGTGATGCCTCATTGCATGTGGTTTAGAGGTGGAACACATCCTCTGTCAAGTCCTACCAAACTGAAAAGACTTCAAACATTGCCTGGGGACGGATTGCTGTAAATTCATGCTGTATTTCTTTGCATGCATGAAAAAATATGATTCTGAGAAGGGGTCCCTAGGCCTCACCAGCCTACCCAAAGGATCCAGGACACAAAAGGGTTAAGGAATCATCTCTGAAAGTTATGAGAAGAGCCAACTCACCAGGAAGAACCCAGCTCTTGAAAGAGCTTTGTGTTTGACTTTTTCCCTTCACTATGCAGTAAGAAGAAAAGAAAGGCCTCCTCTCTCTTTCCTAAAATTGGCGATGACACCTTTCACTGGAGAGACTCAAAAGAAGAAATTATGTTCATTGGGACCTATGAGTCCACCTACGGAGTTGAGCTGTCAAGAAAAGCCTTAAAGAGTTCAGGAAGAGCAGTGTGATGACATTGTGAGAAGAAACATCAGGATCCTACTTTGCTGGACATGTGAGTTACCATGGTCATTTGGGTTTCCTGCTTCACTACTGGTATACTCCATGTGTGTGCTGACAGTGTTGTTAGTTGTAGGAGAGTGTACCCCAGCTTCATGGCACAAACTTCATTATTACTTGTGTTATGCTAACTAATTGTGTCAACTGGCTGATTATTCAAGGGATAGCCTGGTAAACGCTAATCTTAATGGTATGAATCCCCAAAATACCTTGGACCTGGGGTTGAATTGGGAATAGGATAGCCCAGAGGGGGCACTACATTAAAAAATTATATAGCAATTTAAGGTTTGTAAAGCATTGTTTCATTTGATCCTCATAACAGCCCTGTTGGAGAGGACTCTAAGGCAAATGCCTTCTCCTTCCCCTGACAATAATGAATTCTAAATATAAAAGTTTCCATAAAAGATTAGTTTTGCAACTACTTCGATATTTGCACTCATGCTTCTTAGAAACCACCATAATATTCTCTCATAATATTCTTATAGAAATGGTAGCTGTAATGCCCTTCATATTATGATTATAGATATGGAACTATATTTAGATATTACAACTATATAGTTAAGATCGTAAATTTGAAGGCATCCTAAAGTCATATTTATTTGGGCACTGGGACATTATGAAGAATTTCATCCCAAAATGCAAAACATGTTTCTACCGTTTGGAAAGGTAGATGGGGGTAGTAGAATGAAAAACATTACAAATGCCATTTATTTTATATGTCAGGTTTTTCCCTCTGCTTAACACTGTCAATAGCTTGTGGAATTGTACAATATTATTGGCCTAAAATATTTTTCTCCACCTTACTCCTCATGTTCAGAATTCTTCCTAAAAAGGCATGTTAGACTTAGGAAAATGTTTAATTTTGATTCAATGGAGCGAGAGTTTCCTAAGCACCTGTAGAGAGTCATGCATTCACTGTGCTATGCCCTGGGGGGGGGGGAAGGAAAGAGAGGAAAGAAGGAAGGAAGTGGGAGAGAAAGAGAGGAAGGAAAGATGGGAAGAAAAGAGGGAGGGAGGGAGGGAGGAAGGAAAAAAGGAGGAAGAAGAGGAAAAGGAAATATGGATGGAAGGAAGGAAAAAAAGAAGGAAAGAGGAAGGAAAAGGAGTCCTTGCCTTCAGTGGCCTTACATTCTACACAAGTGTACACAAATAAGTGAAGTCAAAGAGGTTTTTTTTTGTCTACTTGGTTCAGAACTGTGATTTTTATCAGTGTAGGGAATTCCCTTGTTGGGCTATTCCCTTCAGATATATAGTACTATACTTCTCAGTGGCTAATAATCTTGGAGAGTTGGAAAAGGTCCCTAAGAAGAACTTGGCCAGACTTACACACTAGGTATGTATCCGAGGCAGGACCAGATGTCAGAACTTCCTCACTCTTGGTGCCATTTTGCCTCTCAGATACAACCTACTTACAAAAGAACTCACGCATTTCACTTAAATTGCTTTTTATTCAAAGATCTCTAAGTACTTCACACTTATTCTGATTGAATGGTATTGAAAAGAGCACCACACAATTTTTTTGGAGGACCATTAGGGTTTACAAAATGCTTTATAGCTATGTCATCTCATTTGATTCTCATTACAACTCTGTTAGGTAAAAATGCTCTACTTTCCCCCATTTTATAGATGAAGAAACTGAGGCTCAGAGCCATGAAGTGATTTGTCCAGATTTCCACAGCTAGTAAGTGTCTGATGCAGAATTCAAATTCAGATTTTCCTGCCTCCCAGTCTAACCCGCTAACCATGATTTCAAGCTGCCTCTAAAGCATACTTCTATCTAAGCATATTTGATAATTGGATCCAAACACAGGAACTTTTGGAAAAATCAGTAGAAAGCAACTTTCCAATAAATTAATACATTTAAATATTTTACACACTTGAGGCAATCTTCTCCTGTAATTATCTATGCAACAATCCGCACAATCACTTTTGTGTTGCTCATCATTTTTTAATGTATTCATGGGCCCCTTGGAGATTGCTACCCACCTACTTGAGAATTTATACTGACAAAAAAGAAATAACAACGATTTTATTTTCTTTTGCTACCAGTAATGTTCCACGGGGAAAGCAGGCTGCTAAACATTTTCTGTGGGCTGGTAAATATTTAATACTTGTTTACAAGACTGCTTTAAATTTATATATGTCATGCTTTACATGTCTAGACCAGTTCAAAAGAAAATATCATTTTTCATTTGCAGGAATCACTGTGCTTATCCTATTTTTTCCAAAGGGACAAGTCAATTTCATCTATAACTATAGAAAAAGAATCAGGAAGTGTCATTCCTGGGTTTGTCACCCCCTCTCACGTCCTACCCTCGTCCTAGCCCCCTATAAAGAAATCCTCATTCCTTTAGAAAGGAGAATGTTTTTTGCTCATAAAAAAAAAAACTGAATAGAAATCTAATCTGTATAAAAGTTATCCTCCTTGGTTCCCTGTGGCTACTAGCATGCCTCTCTTCTTCCATAAAATGTCGTCTTTTGCAGCACAGCCCCCCAAAGATTGCAGCTGCTAGGTGGCCTCTGAGCATTGGTAGTTCTTGTTAACACTCTTTAAACAGCCACATAGAAAGACGCCAACAGAATTGAACTAAAGATAGAGAGATAACAACATTAGTATGTACCCTGTTAGCAATAACACAGGGTCTGGCTTCCAGAGTGGCAGATCGTAGACCCAGTCCACAGCTTTGCTCTCTAGAAAACAATGTGTGATGACAGAGTATATATTTTATATTAAGGCAACAGAAGATTTATTTAGAAATGTACTTGCTTCCCAGCAGTTATTCTGGGCAAGGTAAGGAAAGCAGGGTTTGGTGTGGCAATTAAGAAGCTCCTGCATCTATTTATATTTTTCTCTCTTTTTTTCTCCAGCAGCTTTGCTTGAGCCAAATGCTGCCTTCCCTGCTTAGCCTGCCCAGTACAACTGCTAGAAATACAGGCATTGCAAAGTAAGCATTCTGGATACATATGAGTAATAAAGGCCAGTTTGTTTTCCAATCCTGCAGTGGCAAATGAGAGGCAGCCCAGTATAAAATGTAGTGGACTAGCTTCAGAGTTCAAAAGATATGAATTCAAGACTTGGCCCCCCAACTGTGGAACCTGCTACAATCACTTAAGCCCTCAGAACCCCTAACTTGAAAGTATAAATGGCTTGTTGATCTATCTGAAAGTGTGAGGTTTCCCCCACCCTGCTGGAGTCACAGATCTGGGCTCAAATAATAATAATAAGAATAACAGTAATGATAAACCCAACCCCATAACTATCAATATATATATGAATATGTGAGAACAGCTTTATTTTCAAGTAGGTTCAGATCCAGACTACACCAAAATGAACAGTGCATCCCCAAAGACCTTATTCCCATGTTTTGTACTCTTAATGGAGTGAGCTTATATGTTCATGTGTTTGTAGATTCGTGCATATGCTTAAAACACAAATTTCACAAAATGTATGGGAAAAAACAAATCCTTGTAGGCCACCTAGAAAACAACTCTCAATGTTTTTGGCATGAAGAAAGCCCAAGAAGCTGAGGGGCTGGAGAAGGGTGAGGAAGAAGGCATTGTTGTGGGGAGGATGTAGTTGAAATGCACAGAAAGGAACCTTGGAAACTTTACAACCCTAAAAGCTTTCATTGCAAATTCATTACCATAAGAGCCAAGTTTTTGCAATTTGCTAAGTTAATGGCATGCAAATAGTCACCCCTATCTCAACCCTCCCAGAATGCACCTTGTTGTTTTGCAGGCTTGGGTTTCTTGGGATCTTCCTGTGAAGTGTATGTAGAAAGGGAGGGAGGAGATGGCAACTGTTAGATTCAAGGCAGCTCTTCTCCAGGATTAGACTACAGGGACACAACTTTGGGATGTTAAATAAGCCCCCGACTCCCTGCCTGAGTTATCAGAAGGCAGTTGTGTTTCTAGGACCAAGGAAATGTGGAGAGGGACACTATTGGAGGCAGAGCCCAGAAGGGCCTGGGCTGTCTCTGCAGTTGCCCCAAGGTCTGGCCTTGGCTCCCTGGGCACTCTGGGCAAACCTATAGAACCTTTCTCAGAATCAGAATGAAGAATGAAGAAAAACAAATCCATTAGATTACAAAGAAAGCCAATATATTGTGTTATAGCTATCAAAATATTTTGTCAAAAATTCATCTACCCCAGGCTAAGAATACACAGCCTACCAAACCTGACACCACCCTCCTTCTCTTTATTCAATTTGCAAAACTGCAACATTAAAAAAAATCTCCCCCGAAAGGAAAAAAAAATTGGAGAGGAGAAGGAATAAAAGCATTTTCCAGGAAGCTAAAGCAGAGTTGCTAAGGAAAAAGAGAAAAAATGCAAATAGGGGATAGTAAGCTGGAATCCTCTTAGACCTGGGCTTGGAGGCAGTCAAACCTCAGTTTCCATTTCCTCTTTGTAGCTTTCTAGCTATTTATTCCTTAGTTTCTTCTTCTCTAGCCAGGGATAATAATCCCTGCTATGTGGTTCAAGATAAACCACTTAATCTCGCTCAGCCTCGGTTTTCTCATCTACAGAATGGGGATATGAATCCCAATAGTTCTTACCTAGTAGACAGCAAGCAGTGCGAAAAACTTGGCAAATTGAGATCTTAAAATGCTAAATCAATCTCAGCCCAGTTATTAATGCTATTTGCCACAAGCTCTTAGAATAACCTGGGTTTTTGGTAAGGGGGGATTCTCACATTTTTCTGGCCCTGTAGTCGTTCCAGGTAGATGTGAGGATGAGATTGAAGAACTGCATCTGAGTTTGAAGAAAAGAGTGACAGCATGGATGGCTGGGAGGGGAAAAAGAGGAAAAAAAAGAGAGAGAGGGCACTGTAATAGTCAGAGATGTCATCCACCTGCCCCCTTTACTTAAAGGACCATTTTCTTATACGTATCTTAGGCATATCTAGGATCCATTTTTTAATAGCTTGATAGAAATATAAGTGATACCAATTTGATTCCCTACAGGATTTTTTTTTCTGATAATAACCAGATTATCCAAGTAAACTAGCATGAATATCTTATCGGCAGGGTCCTTCTCACTTCTTCCCCCAACCTTTGCCTTAGTTGTCTTCTGAGCAGTTGACTTATTTATTTGTGATTACATATAAAATGTCATGGTCTACGATCTAGTGCAAAAGCATCAAAAAGATCATGGATGTGAGGCAGCTAGGTAGCAAAGTGGATAAAATCAGAAGGACCTGAATTCAAATCTGCCTTCAGACACTTACTAAGCTGTGTGAACCTGGCAAGTCACTTGACTCCAGTTGCCTCAAAAAAAAAAGAGAGATCAGAAGGATGCCATTTCTGCCTTTTCTTTCCTCAGGTCACGGTAGTGAAAATAGAACATTAGAGCTGGACCAGTTGACTTGGAAGAATGTCTTATCCAACACCCTCAGGAACCTGAGGCCCAGATAGGGCATTGTTGTTGACCAAAGCCAAATAGTGTGTTAGTGGCAGAGTCAGGCTTTTAACCCCAGGGTTTTACCTCCTGGCCTACTGTTCCTTTCCCTAGGCTAGAAAAGAAGAGAGTCCCTAGAGAGCTTGTAGTGGTTATTTAAAAACACCAGTACCCAAGGTAAAATTGGAAAGTATTAGACATTTGAGCCTTTTTCTTTCTCTCCCTGGGTGACTAGTACTCTGGTGTTTCCTGGGACTATTCCCAAGAAACTCCAGACTATTGAGGAAATAAAGAAATGGATTAGTCATTCATTAGCACCACATCATGAATTAGTTCAGTATGCTAACACCAGACCAGTCAGTCATTTCATAAGTACCTACTATGTGCCAGGCCCTGCTAAATACTAGGGATCCCAAAAAAAAGACCAAATATAGTCCTTATGGTCAAGGAGCTTACATCTAAGGGAGGAAATAGCATGCAGACAACTATGTGCAAATAGGCTATATACCCAGGAGCTTGTATATGATCTCAGAGGAAGGCTTTGAGATTGAGGAGGACTGGGAGAGAATTCTCAGAGAAGATGTGTGAATGAAGACGGATCAGCTAGGAAGGGGGTGAGGAAGGAGAGAGTTCCAGACATGGAAAAGAGCCAATGAGAATAATCCAAGTTGAGAGAGGAATGTCTTGTTTAAAAACAACGGGGTAGGTGGCAAAATCAAAGGGTATAGGTGGGAGTGTTATTCATGTATGGAGTAAGAATACTAGGAAGGTAAGAAAGAGTCAGAAGGATTTAAAGTCAACCAGGATTCTATATATGAGCCTGGAGACGATAGGAAGCCTCTGGAGTTGATTTAACTGGGGGGGGGGTGACATGGTCAGATTTGTGCTTCAGGAAGGTTAGCTTAACCTTTGAATGGAGGAAGGACTGGAATGGAGAGAGACATGAAGCATGGAATCCTTGTACTAAAGATCTGGACTAGAATGTTAGAGAAGAGAAGGTGGGGTATACAGGGGAGGCTGTGAACAAGTTTTAGCAAAACAGATTGGAGAGGAGGGGCAAGAAAGAAGGAAAAGGCCAGAATGACTCCTACATTTTTGAGTTTGGTTGACTGGGAGGGTGGTGGTACCTTTGATAGCAATACAGAAGTTTGGAAGGAGAAAGTGTTTTAGAGAAAAGGTGATGAGTTCAACTTTGGATGTGTTAAGTTTAAGACGTCTACAAGACATCCAGTTGAAGATGGGTGTTTAGAAATTTGACACTTGAAGTGAGGAGAGAGGTCAAGGCTGCACAAGAAATCTGAGAATCATCTTTATGGAGGTGATCATTGAAGCCATGAGAGGTGAGGTCACAAAGTGAAATAGTGTGGAAAGAGAAGATAAAGAGGGGCAGGGACATTGCCAAGACCAGATCAGATCACATTTCTCCCCTCCCCCATTCTTCTTGATTAGTTTTTCAAACTTTAAGTGACATACACATTCTCTCTCTCACACACATACACACACACACTCCCAACACATTCATACACACATATATATACTCCCAACACACTCATACACACACTCTCTTTCTCTCTCTCTCTCTCTCTCTCACACACACACACACACACATACACACACACACACACACACACACACGCTCCCATTCCCATACACTTATTTTGTTGGTTTCCCCTTCTTGGACCAGGTCCTTGTGCCACCCCCTCACTTTCTATGAAGTGATGGTCGAACTTTTCCCGGGAAATGGTACAAAGGGGAAACCCCCAATTTGAATCCTGACCCTTCCTTTTGCTAGCTGTATGTCTTTGGATAGATCACTAAACTTGACTTTGCTCCTCTGCAATAAGTGGGTATTGCACAGTTTTGCAGAAGTGTCTTTTGTGAGGGGATTACATGTCTATTTCACAGATATGGCAAGAGACTCAGGAGTGACTTGGCCTGGATCACGTGGCTAATAAATGTCAGAAGTAGAATTTGAACCCAGGTTTTCTTGGCTTTAAGTCCAGTAGTTGATGAATTCCACCAGATTGCTAGGAGAAAATTAGACATTTCAGAACGGCTTTAAGTGCTCTGATTCTTCCTTTTGGCCTTCACTGGGAACCTGGGCTGGATTCAAGGAAATGGCATTTCATATAGGAGAGACTGGACCTAAATGCTCCTATCTTCTGCCTCTAATGTGCCTCCATAAGACTCCTCCTGATCCCCCAGGAATTCCTTTAGGCTGCCTCCAATGCTGGCCTACCACAGCCAACCTTTCCCCCTTTTCTAGAGGCCTTCAGAGCAGGTCAAGTGATTGGAGCAATGCCTCCAGAGCCTCAATTCAGATCCCACCTCTGAGGCTTACTACTAGTGTACACAAGTCGATTAATGTCCCAGTGCCTCTGTTTACTCATTTGTAAATGAAAGAATTGGACTAAATGGCTTCTCAGGTCCCTTGCAGTTCTAGATCTAGGACACCATTTTCAGGGCCCTGACTCTGGAGTGATCCAGCCTTAGGAAATCACAAAGCTGCTGGGACCCCATCTGTATTGGGCGCCAAAGCTGCACTGCATTCTAGACAATGAAGACTTAAAAGTGGAGAAATGTACTCCTGACCTGGTTAGGTATTTATTTAGTCTCTGCCAAACTTCTTGGTGTGATCTTTGTGTTTTTATTGGGCTCAGCAAAATGGAGGCAGTGAACTCCTATGCTCTGGTTAACAGAGAAATTGTTTTTATTATTTCAGCCTTACCTAGGTCAGTGACTTCATCCTTCCTTATCCTTTTCTTTCCCTTTAAAACCTTCTTTGTCTCTCTCTCTGTCTCTGTCTGTCTCTCTAATTAGTGCCTAACTGCAATAGCAGTAATGACACATTTAAAATAGAAGTTTTATTTTATGCTGAAGGATTTTGTTTTGTTTTGTTTTGTTTTAAATATACCTGCAGTGGCAGCTTCAGGAACCTAACCAATAAACATCATGAAGAGTGTTGAATATATCTTGGGGAGCTGACCAACCTTCAGGAGAAAGCATCTTCCCATAAAACCTATCATCCCTATTGGCTAGGTCCTCAAATAGAAAGCATTGCCCCCCCCCAGCTCCTTCCCACATTCACTCTTCTAAAAAATATATATTTTAAGGGTTCAGTTATTAATAACAATATAGCAAAAAAGGCTGAGTTCTTACATAACTAAGCTTAATAAATAAATTTTAATTCATTCATTCATAAGAAATGCATCCTTCCTTGCCTCATAGATAAAGACAGCAAGACCTGAGTTCATATACCAGTTTTGTGACTTCTGGCATACAGTGGGCACTTAATAAATAATTATTGGTTTGATTGATTAAATGGCTCTGACCAAGTTACTTAATCTCTTAGCCTAAATTGTCTTATTTGTACAACAGAGAATAATGGCTTAGAATATTTCTGCTCATCCCTCCCCTTGTTTCAAGGTGAAAACTAAAAGCCAGAAAGCATTCAGTGAACTTCAAGATTATTTGCTCTTGCTCTTGCATTTTTTGCAGCACCTAGAATTTCATTCCAATAGAGAGAGCTGGGAGCAAGGAACTCAACACAGAGAGATCCATTGATTGTGGCAGAAAAGGATAGGGCAGAGGGCCACACCCCCATTCTCTTGGAGACCTAAGCCCAACTTTTCTTGACTCAGAGGTAGATTTTGGCTGCTAAGCCAATCTCCTTCTATCATTTCAGTTATTATTATTATTATTGAAAGCCATCACAAACCTTGGAGCCTCACATAGGAAGTTATTCATATGAGAAAAAAAGAAAAGATGAGAAAAAATGGTGGTTGTTGTTGTTAAAGGAGGAATAACCAATGGTTTCTTCCCTCTTCACACTGTCATTTTAATGAGACTTTGACTTTCCCATTATTTCAGTGGTAATCACATTTCATCTTTGAACTTAGAATATATTTAGGAATACTTATCTTTCCAATCTGGTGAACATGATAGAATGAGAATCTCTTCTAATATTCTTTTTATCTGCTAATTTATTTAGGTTCAGCCCTGAGATTTCATCAATGGGGGCAGTTTCCAATATGAAAAGTCCCTGTACTAATAGATCACCAGTCTTTTGCAGTTTGTGACAGGGCCACTGAGAAGCTATTAACTTCCCTATAGTCTCACAGCTAGTATGTGTCAGAGGCAGTACCATTTAGTCTTGGAACCCTAGTCTTCTGTATTCCAAGACCATCTCCTCTCCAGTGCGCTCTTCGGTCTCTCATGGTTTATTATATTTACATTTGACTAAGTAATTGCATATAGATGCTGGCACCCCTAAGTGGCACAAGCATCCTCAGCCACCCATCTGAAATTAATATATGCAGAGTATGCTGTCCAGACACACTCCTGCCTTCATACCTACAAACTACACATCACCTACATTTCTCTCCCCAACCTGCTGCCATGCCTCTGCCCCCCCCCCAAAAAAAGCTTAGGGCAAGCATCTTTCATCATACCACCCTCAGTTTCCTTCTTACTAAAGAGAACTGCTTGGCTATTTCTACTCATATAGATCCCTGCAGTGAGCAGTACCCAGGGATCTGACTACCAGCCCCTTCCCCAGGACCTCCAGTTGCCCTGATTTCCAAGGATAGAACAGCTCGTTGGCTGCAGTGAGAAGGAATGATTGGCACTAAGCATGGAAGGGGAGCAGCTCAGATCACTCCAATTGCAGCCTCTGCCCTGCTTGCCCTGCTGCCTCCAGTGTTTTCCCAATTCTTTCTCTTCCATGGAAATAGCCTAGCAATCTCCTTAGCACCCAACACAGTGATCAGGACCAAACTGTGTGGGTGCTGAGCTGGGTGGTAAGCAGGGAAGAAAGGGGGGGGGCTTACGAGGAAGAGAAAGGAGGAAGGGAAGGGAGAGAGGAAGAGGCAAAAAAGAAACCGCCCATAGTTGTCTCGACTGCTACAGGTTGTCCCCTACCCCTACCTCAGTGCCTAAACTATTAAAACGAGCTCCCAGGTCAACATTGCCGAAAAGGATAGAAAACCTGAAAATGTAGGAAAGTGCAGAAGGTTGTAAAGAGAGAAAAGGGAGGTGGCATTGGAACCTCTCTCTCCCCCGGACTAGGCTTGCAGCGCCTGTCTTTTGCCACCCAGAAGAGCTGGGTTTCGGCTGGGGGACAACCCCCTGCCATGCATGAGCCCCCACGAGTCCTAGCCAGGATCAGCTTCTTCCTGCAGTGTACGCTGGCTCTAGATGCCAGGGAGCCAGGGAAGCAAACCTAGTACATCGGGGATGGAGGTGGGAGAAAAGGGAAGCAAGGTAGTGAGCTTGAGGCGGCCAGTGCTGACCTTTCTGCTTGCCCAGCCGCTCCTCTTCGGGTGCTTCCTCATTTCTCTGGGCTTCTGAAGCGGAGCCCACCTCGGGGCCCGGCTGCCTCTTCCCCCTTCCTCCCACCCCTTTCCACCCCGCTCCCCAGCAGAAAGTTCCAGCCTTGTGCCCAGAAGCTGGATCTGGAGCTTCCTGCACTGCTTCGGCCCTTTGCTTAGGAATCGCAGCCTGAATTCCCAGGGCCCCCAGCCCACTTCGAAAAAGAGGCTCCCCTCCGTCCCTCGGCCCCTGTGGCCACCCCCACGCAATGGCCTTTCTTGGACGTTCGGGCCCCCTCCCGCTAGTCTAGCCTAGCAAGTGGTTCTACCTAATTGTAAACACAACACAGTAGGTTTTGTTTGCTCCCTACTGTGGCAAGACTTTTTTGTGACAACTACTTATTCTGCTCCTTTCCCACAAAGAGAATCAGGTTAAGCGTCATTTTCTGGCGGATCTAAACTTCAGGGAAATCACTGTACCCTATCTCCCTCCACCCCCAGCTCGACCCCTTCCAAAAACTGAGCTGCGGCTTTCGGAGATTTCATTAGATCTGCAGGGGGGAAAATCCCTCCAGCCACCACCCTGGAAGGGAGCCTTTTAGCTCTGGGTATAGAACACAAAAACCCTTGGAAGTCTTTCTGTCTCTCTGTCTCTCTGTCTCTGTCTCTGTCTGTCTCTCCCTTTCTCTGTCTCTGTCTCTGTCTCTGTCTCACACACACACACACACACACACACACACACACACACACACTCACATCTAGCAGCACCAACATTACCTCTCAAACATTCCCCCCCAAGACGTCTCCCTTCATCCCCTCCCTTCATGTCGCTCCTCCCCGCGCCCTCCCCGCGCCCTCCCCCCCTCTTTTTGACTTCTGTCTTGGGAATCTGGGAGGAGACATCCTAGGAATGACCAAGCCACTCCCCCAGCCCAGGGCTCTGGTGTGGAGGTGCTGACTGGTGGGTGGAAGAGGCAGAGGCGAGGAGGGGCCGGGAGAGAGGTGCGGGGGAACCTAGCCGGCTCCGCTTTCCGCATTTCCCCTTCTGGACACCCCTACACGAGGAGTTGCGCCTCGTCTGCCCGGAGGTGGAGGAGTTCAAGGGAAATCGACGCACAGAGTGAATTTCGAGCGCCTTTGCCAAGCCACTTGCGACGAAGAGGAGCGGCGTTAACGGGCTTCCCCGGGTCTCGTCGCGGCCCCGTGAACAAAACGCCGGCGCCGCCGACCCCCCTCTCCGCCTAGATCCTCTCCCCCCCATTTCCTCCCCCCCCCC
>JAJPUD010002065.1:91068-134567 GCA_023553655.1 Myrmecobius fasciatus | reverse complement strand
TTTTAATCGGGCTCCTTGTTTCTCTCTCCCCCACTCCCCGATCCTGCTCCACTCCTCCTCCCCACTTCTCCCCTACTCTTCCAAACCCCCTTCTTAAAGGCTTGACTGTAGGTGCCGGAGCCAGATCGACTGTGCATAAAGATGCTGAACGGTGTTTGGTTGCTCAGTGTGTTAACCGTGGCCGGGATCCTCCAGACGGAGAGCCGCAAAACAGGCAAAGACATTTGTAAGATCCGCTGCTTGTGTGAAGAGAAGGAAAATGTGCTGAATATTAACTGCGAAAACAAAGGCTTTACGACCGTGAGCTTGCTCCAGCCTCCCCAGTACCGGATCTACCAGCTTTTCCTCAATGGAAACTTACTGACCAGACTCTATCCTAATGAGTTCGTCAATTACTCCAACGCGGTGACTCTCCATTTGGGGAACAATGAGCTGCAAGAGATCCGAACTGGGGCGTTCAGTGGTCTGAAAACTCTCAAGCGACTCCACCTTAACAACAACAAACTGGAAGTTTTGAGGGAGGACACGTTCCTGGGCCTGGAGAGTTTGGAGTATCTGCAAGCCGACTACAACTACATCAGTGCCATCGAGGCAGGAGCCTTCAGTAAGCTGAATAAGCTTAAGGTCCTGATTCTCAACGACAACCTCCTGCTGTCTCTCCCCAATAATGTGTTCCGCTTTGTTCTGCTGACCCACTTAGATCTGAGAGGGAATCGGCTGAAGATGATGCCCTTTGCTGGGGTCCTGGAACACATCGGAGGGATCATGGAAATTCAGTTAGAGGAAAACCCGTGGAACTGCACTTGCGATTTACTTCCACTGAAGGCTTGGCTCGATACTATAACCGTCTTTGTTGGAGAGATCGTCTGTGAAACTCCTTTTCGGCTGCATGGGAAAGACGTGACACAGTTGACCAGGCAGGACCTCTGTCCCAGGAAGAGTGCCAGTGATTCAAATCATAAAGTGAGCCACCCCTCCTTTTCCGACAGCCACATGCAGAAACTGTCGCCTACCCTTAATCCTGATGTCACTCCTACACGGGCTCCCAAAGCCAGCCGGCCCCCCAAAACAAGAAACAGGCCAACGCCCAGGGTCACCGTGTCCAAAGACAGGCAGAGCTTTGGACCTATCATGGTGTACCAGACCAAGTCACCTGTCCCCCTCACCTGTCCCAGCAGCTGTGTCTGCACCTCCCAGAGCTCTGACAATGGGTTAAATGTCAACTGCCAAGAAAGGAAGTTCACCAATATCTCGGCCCTTCACCCCAAACCTACCAGTCCAAAGAAGCTTTATCTTACGGGGAACTATTTGCAAACTGTCTACAAAAATGACCTCCCAGAGTACAGTTCTTTGGATTTGTTGCACCTTGGAAACAACCGGATAGCCGTCATTCAGGAGGGTGCTTTTACAAACCTAACCAGTTTACGGAGGCTTTATCTGAATGGTAACTATCTGGAAATTCTTTATCCTTCTATGTTTGAAGGGCTGCAGAGTTTACAGTATCTCTATCTTGAATATAACATCATTAAAGAGATTAAGCCCGGTACCTTTGATGCACTGATTAACTTGCAGCTGTTATTTCTGAATAACAACCTGCTGAGATCCTTACCAGATAATGTATTTGGTGGCACTGCCCTCACCAGACTGAACCTGAGAAACAACCACTTTTCCCACTTGCCGGTGAAAGGGGTCCTGGACCAGCTGCCGGCTTTTATCCAGATTGATCTGCAAGAAAACCCATGGGATTGTACCTGTGATATTATGGGCTTGAAAGACTGGACAGAGCATGCGAATTCCCCTGTCATCATTAATGAGATCACTTGTGAATCTCCAGCCAAACATGCAGGTGAGATCTTGAAATTTTTAGGGAGAGAAACCATATGTCCAGACAACCCTGACTTATCAGATGCTACCATCTTATCTATGAGTCATAACACAGACACTCCAAGATCTCTTAGTGTGGCTCCCAGCTCATACCCAGAGCTACATACAGAAGTTCCACTCTCTGTCTTAATCTTAGGGCTGCTTGTGGTCTTTATCTTATCTGTCTGCTTTGGGGCAGGCTTATTTGTCTTTGTCCTCAAACGTCGAAAGGGGGTACCCAGTGGGCCCAGTAGTACCAACAACCTAGACATCAGTTCCTTCCAACTGCAGTATGGATCTTATAATGCTGACACCGCTGACAAGACCGAAGGCCACGTCTATAACTATATTCCTCCTCCTGTGGGCCAGATGTGCCAGAACCCCATTTACATGCAGAAGGAAGGTGACCCAGTGGCATACTACCGAAACCTCCAAGAGTTCAGCTATGGGAATCTGGACACCAAGAAGGAAGGGCCAGCCACTCTGGCTTATACCATCAGTGCATCGGAATTGCTGGAGAAGCAGTCCACTCCACGAGAGCCGGAGCTACTCTATCAAAATATTGCAGAGAGAGTGAAGGAGCTCCCCAGCGCAGGGGTGGTCCACTATAACTTTTGCACCTTACCTAAGAGGCAGTTCCCACCTTCCTATGAATCCCGACGCCAAAATCAGGACAGACTGAACAAAACTGTTTTATACGGAACTCCCAGGAAATACTTTGCAGACCAATCCAAACCTGAACATCCTTTGCTTCAGGCCAAGCAGCAAACAGAACCCGACTACCTCGAAGTTCTGGAGAAACAAACCGCGATCAGTCAGCTGTGAAGAGAGGGAAAGAAAGAATGAAAGTATCAAGGGAGGCTGCCCGGGGAAGAAAGAAACAACTGGAGATGGCCACATTCAGTGCATTGGCTTTTTGGTTTTTGTGGGGTGGGCACAATGAAGTTGGGGGGAGATCTTTCTTTTCCAGGAATAACATGGAAACTTTGAAAAATCAGTGAAGGATGGGGGAAAGCAAGCTTCTTGCTCTCAGAAGTTTTCCTCTTAAATTATTTCTACTTTTTTTGGGATGGTTTTTTTTTCTTTTCTTGTTCTTTCTTTTCTTTTCTTTTTTTTTTTAGCATCTTTAGTAACTATTCACTGAAAATGAATGTTGCTCCAATGGCTTTTTTCCCTTTTCATTTTACTTTTTGTCCTCCCCCCCAATCTGTTTCAGGGTACAGATGGGGAATGGGAGACTCTAAATGGTCCAGAAGGGGCTAGGCAAAAAAAAAAAAATCTTTTAAAGAAGTGGATGCTGAATGTGTTATGCTGAAGATCTCCAAAGCTCTTTTGGGACTGTTACTTCCTTTGTAAATAATAATATCCAGTATTTCTCTTTCAGTTGCCACGCAAAGTCACTGTGCGTCACCTCTTGTGTTAAAGTGCCTTTGCACTTTAAGTACATTACTTAAATGTTGCTTTTAGCTTTGATAAATTGAACTTATTTTAATGTGTTGTATTTTTGAAAGTAAAAAAAGTGTAAAATGGATATATATGTCAGCTGCATTCAATCAAAGGAGAGTTTGCTTGATTTATAGGTAACCAGCCCTTCATTAAATGATTCTAGTTCTAAGACTTTTTAGATTTCACTGTAAAATATTTCTTTTCTTCTGGGTTTGTTTTAAGTGATTCATTGAAGTCAGTTAAGCAGACTTAGTGATAGACCAGAGGCACTCAACTGCCTTGACTGGGCTTAGTATTTCATTAATAAAAGGTATTGAACATGCTAGCATAGAGAATTGAACAAGTAAGGTCCTTCCCTAAATCATTACCTTGCCAACACTAACATGGTCAGTAATGTTCAGTGCTTTTAGATTATTTTCCTAATTAAGAGAACATTACACAACTTGTAATATATTTTTTCTGCATTAAATTAGATATTTTTATACATTTAATGAAAGAGTCTGAATTTCTAACTTTTTAATTGAAATTAATATTTTTTCTGCCTATTGAGACATTTTCTATAAGCATACACCAGTAGAGGCCGCCACACACCTCATTTAATAAAGACATATGAGCCATTTAAATACCTTGAAGGAAGACTTCAAAGGTGAAATTCGAACTTGGGTCTCCAGACTTCCCAAGCAAGTTCTCTGCAGATTCCAAAGTAGCAGAGACAAATGTCAACATACGTTCCAATTCCCTTACCGACCAACATTTAGACTTCAGATTCTTCTTGGGTTATCATATTTAAATAGAAAGCAGTGTTTTCCCATTGAGTTTATGAAGTCCTCCCGAGTTTATTGAAGCTTTAAAAGGGGTGCTATCTAATAATGTTATTGCATCTCCACATAGGGGAAGAATGACCGAAAACCAAGAAATTAAGCATGGTTTCTCTTTCACCTTTCTTAGGTTTTACTTGAATTTTACCTTGTCATCTGAAGAGAGCATTTCTTCCTCCCCCCACCCCCCCTTCCGGGAGTAGGGGCAGGGGAGAGTATTAAAATGAGTTTGGTTAACCAAGTATATGAAACATTTATGAAGCCTTATTATTAACCTGTAAATAATTTTTAGCTGCAAACATGATTGTGAGATTTAAACAAACAGCCCTTATTTACAACAAAAATAGTTTTGTTTTGTCTATTGTAAATCCTTATGCAACTGGGATGGTGATCTGCATATAAAGTAGGCCAGCCTTTTCAATTCCTTATTAAAGCAATTGATGGAGAATGAAAGAAGCACACTGTTTCCTTTTCATAAATAGGTTACTGCACATAATAATCCTTTATTATCATGCAGAGATTGAAGTGGACTCTGATGACTTATTTTTAAAGCTTTAATATGACTAATAGTATATTGTCTGCCACTCCGAAGATTTCCCAAGCAATCAAATTTCAATTATAAATGACTTAAGTCCGTATTCTTTTCATCGATATTTTACTAGTGGAAAACGGTTGCCTTTTTCAGAACTGAAAGGAGTCGTGTGTGGACAGAGCTTAGAACATGCAGTGAATCGCTTTTAATGAACAATGTAGTGTCTGAATACCATCCACCGTGACCAGCTCTCTTGTCCACTCTTTGTTTTGAAATCATAATTTCTTTTCATGGCCATTAGATCAGGGTTAACACCGGAGCTTTGAGGAACTAACTCTGGGAGAGTCGGTCTTCCGAAGGGTCTCCTTTCAGGGCAGAGAAGAGAAAACATGAACGTAGAGGGATTGCCTGGAAATCACCTCCTCCCCTTTGAGTGTGAGGTGCTGACATGTAACAGCTTCAGGGGGGTCATTTATGGACACTGACCAGAATGTAGTGCTAGCTAGGACAAAAAAAAAAAAGAAAGAAAAAGGGATGGTCAGAGTAGGCATGGTAGAAAGTTTTTGCCAAGGCAAATGACCAGATCTGTTTTTCCTTAACTTTTTATTGAGTGTGAGAACTGAGGTGATTTGTCCAAATCTACTTTTAGTGCTTCCCACCCCCCACCCCAAGTAAATTTGGTACACCTTTTATAGCGTTATTTTTTGATGAAAAAAAAAATTGGTAGCAATTTCAGATGCATTCTTCTAAAGAGACCTCTTAGAAGAACTCAATTTTATCCACAATGCCACTGAATAATGATGGCTTAATTTTTAATACTTATGCTTTCCAGGTTTGCACTTTATTATTAGCATAGTATGATGAAATGTTTCCTCTTCCAACCTAATGGGATGCATCCTTTAAATCATTTTTTTTTCAACACAGCCTTTCAAGTATATGTTGCATCCAGTTTCTATTTTTAGATTAAAGTATGTTTGTGACATACTTTAAAGTCAAAATGAGCTTTTTTTTTCTGAACCTTTGTTTTTTAATTCTGTTATTGTTCCAACTGACTGCATTTGGTTTTGCTTCCTCAGCACCAGGGCTTTTTGAAATGATTTTATTCTGGGATCTTTATTTTTATCTCCTGCAGCTGGATTTGGTTGTTTAACTTTGACTCCCCACGCTGCTTGAAAAAGGCATAAAGAGTAACATGGCTCCCCCCGGGGGTTTGGGGGCAACCCTCACTCTCTTGGCCATAGGCTAAAGCTGAGCTGCAAGGCCTGGCTCTGCAAATTGTACATGGTCATTCCCCTCCAATTCCGGATGATTAATTAGTGACTAGCTTCCCCCGGGGCTCATTAGTATTAACAAAGAAAAGAAAATCTCTACTGCTCTTCCTAGGTTTAACTGCCACTGAGAAAGAATCCCATCTGGGTTCTAAACCAGGAACAACTTTCTTAGGCTTCACCAAGTCTCCCTGTTGAGATGGGATCATCAAGTGTAACACTCCTTTGCTCTCCTGCTCATAAAGCAAGTGACTTTTAGAGACCTTTTCTTGGTCCTTCAAGGATTTAACCTCTAGTCACAGCAAGGAGGGTCTAGGGAAAACAGGCAGATTGGGATTCTTCAGACTATTCAAACTACTCTTGGATCTAGGATCAGAGAGGATTCAGGAAAGCTCTCCAGGGTATTCTTCTAACGCCGGAAACTTCTTTGGTGATACCCAGATGTGGACAGTGGAAAGGTGATAGAGAAAGTTGGGCTTTCTATTTCGAGTCTGTGGAGTAAGGGAGAAAACTGATCTCTTCTCCATCTGCTATATATCTTTTAACCGGCATCCTTCATTATTTTGGGCTGGATGACCTAAAGGACAAACAAACCAACCAACAAAGAAACCAAACATTTCTTTTGGAGCAGATCTAGTATTTCAAATATGAGGACTGGTACCTGTGTGCTGTTTTAAGAGCTTCACTGTAAAGATAATCAATCAGCAACGTGATTGTAAATACGGTGTCACAAACATACTTTAAAAAGACTAGAAGATCGGTGTTTTAGAGGCAATGTTTAATTTGCATCTCAATGGCTTAGACTAGAGGGTTTTGTTTTCCGATATCTGTTAACTTGCAAACAACAAAAAGTTATAGGAGTGGTGAGAAACATTGACCTTAAGATGTAGGTGATAAAATCATTAACTTCTGGTAAAAAGAAAATAAGTACTGTATATAGGTGTACCTCGCTTCTCACAGTGGTTGTGCTCCTGAAAAAAAAAAGTTGTGTGTAAATTCAATTTTTTTTTTTTTTTGTAAATTGAATCATATTTTAAGTGCACTAGGGGAGCTGCTATTTAGAGGAAACTTGTGGTGAATCCTTTTGTAAAGCAAAGACTCATTTTATAATGGAAATAATCATCCCCCACCCCTAATTTATCTGTTTTGTATGTTTGGATTTTCATATATCAGGTTTGTGTAAAACAGGGCCCACCTGCATAAAGTCATTCAATCCAATCTGCTTTTCCAGTGCTGCTTGTTGTACCAGTGTATTGGTTGCTAAGGGCTTATACTTGAAAAGGCTGCTGCAATTTTGTGCAAATTAAGCTAATGGATGATTCTGTGATTACACAGTAGCATCTCTAAACTGTTATGGGTAGTCAACCCATTTAGACTCAATTGAGCACCGGATTCCTCACTTCCTGTCCTAACTGGTATATTTGATCAGCAGCCTCTCCTTTCTCAGATGTGGCCATGTTTCCTTAGGGGGTGGAGCAATTCCTTTATTCCAGTTCTAGAAAGTGCTTAGAGTCAAATGGTTTTATAATAAATATATGTCATTGTGTAAACATATTGAACTGCATGTGTGTTGGAATTTTTTCTTGCAGTGTTTTAGCTTGGAAATACCTGTATAAATACTGTTAGATTTAGTCGCAAATAATTGTCAAGTTATTGGAATAAAGAGCAAATGAAACAAAATCGTGTGGGAATTGTCTTTTTCAGTGAACTGCAAAACTGTCAAAGTCTGAATGGTGCTTTCTGAGCTCTTATTAGGTTAAATGGGGTCTACTAGTGATTGGAATGGTTAGCACTGTTACCATGTGGTGGTACAAACCGTTTATACCCTGGGCCGATTTTGTGCTTGAGCTACTTTATGTCCAATAACAAACAGCCACTTGCTTGAAACAGAATGGCATTATAGGTTTTAGTTAAGCTATAAACATGATAAAATATTACTGGGCTCATATCAGGGTTCTCTGACTTCGTATACCTTGTCCAAAAGTTAACAAATTAGTTCCCAATGTTGTATGTGATTTCAGTGTAAACAAATATTTAAGCTCCTTTTTACTCGAAGTATTACAACTCTTCCAGAAAATTGTGAACATTTAGAATTTTTAAAAAGATCCAAATGCAGAAATATCTTGATGAAGGCATCATCAAGGAAGTTGAAGATTATTGATTTTTTCTATTGTTTTCCTGGGCATTGGGCCAGTCTCTCCCTCCCTCCCTCCTCCCTTCCTTTCTCCCTCTCCCTCTCCCTCTCTCTCTCTCTCTCTCTCTCTCTCTCTCTCTCTCTCTCTCTCTCTCTCTCTCTCTCTCTCAACTAAAGGTTTTTAATCCTGCCTGATGAAAGAGATGGCTTAGTGAGTTTCTCTATTTTTAACTGAGGGGATGAATGACATTCGAATACAAAGAATAAAAGAGTTTGAAGCTCAACTTTTAGAGGAAAAGCTGTTGCTGGTAATCCTAGTAATGACTGGAGAAAACCAATCGGAAAGTTTGAGAAATATGAGCTGCATTAAATGGGTTTTGTAGCTGAGATCATGACAGAGTTTCCCAGTTGTTTAATGGCATTACTTCTATTGTGTGTTTTGACATCTGGGTATGTGCCAGGTATGCTTTCTTCCAACGTGCACTAATGAAATTGAGGTCACCACGGGCTAGCCGAAAGAGCCCTAGACTCTAGATTCAGAAGACTTAACCACACTAGCTGCATGACCTTGGATAAAACCTTTTCTCTCTCTGGGCCTCAGTGCTACCATCTCCCCACCCACTTAGTAGAAAGTTGAAGGTCAGGTTTTTTTCAACTCTGGAATTCTGTGGGCCAGTGAGATATGGAGATTTAGAGAGTAGGTGTGAGGTTTTATGATTGTTACTATTGCTTTAAATTATTTCTCCCTAAAATGCTGTGTTTATTTTGGGAGGATTAAGCTGGTCAGCTGAAAGTAATTTGATATAAAATCTAGCTTCAATGTATATTTTACTGAAAAGTGAGGTTATTTGCATGATGACAAATTGCCTACCTCTGACTGAAGAAAGTACTTTGTTAGCTTCAGAGTGCTGTAAAAGTATGAGCTCTGATACCCCCATGGCTCTATGCCCTGGTCATGATGGGCATGGCCCAAATCTATGAGACTCTTACCAACATCCTCCCCAAATTCACCATGGCAGCTGTATCCAACATGCTAAGGACCTTCCCTGAATTCTCTTTCTATTGCCAACAATTACTATTAATGATTAAAAGTGGACTATTTCTCCTCGTAGTTATCGCTAAATGAAAATAGCTAACATTTCTGTAATGGTCTACGGTTTATGAGGCATTTTATCACACCATGCTTTTTTGAACTATAAGGACCTTAGGACGTGGGTTCTATCAATATCATCTCTATTTTACCTAGAAAGGAACTGACATTCACAAAGTTTTCTGATACTCATCCAGAGTCTTCCAGCTGGGCTAGTGTCAGAGGGAAAATTTGAACCTATTTATCCCTGCTTCCAAATCTAAAACAATCCAGTATTGCTTCTCAATCAATAATACTCATATTCCAATTTAGAACACATATAGTTAAGAACATAGAAAAATCCCACCTCTGTCAGTGCCTTTGAAAGTCTGACATGATTCCTCTCTGGACAACTAAAATGATGTATCTGTTACCTGTCAATGAGAGCATCTAAGGCAAACGTAGATAAGCAACTGAATACCTTTTCAAGTAGGTTTTTTTTTTCTCCTCATCCTCTGGCTTCTCTGACCTCAGAGATGAAATTACAGGCTATTGTTTATTCAGTGGTTAGGAGGCAGGGAGAAATGTGGGTGTGCAGAACCACAGCTAGCAATTTCAGCACCTGAGGCCAGGAGCATGAAATGGTGTCTGTGGCAGGCAAGTACCATTAAGACTCTCTCCCATCCTTCATAAGGGTAGAAAACTGGTCACTGACCAAGGTTAGGGAGAGCCTGGTGAGGGGAGACTCCAGGTCTCTGTGAGGCTACCATCCCAGGAATGAGGTGAGGTGTAATAAAATCTCCACATCCTCTAAATTTTGGTGTTCCGGGACCATGCCCTAATTATGCTGCTCTCATTATGACTCCCTTGATATGACATTTATAGCTCTGATCTGGGGCAGTGGGTAAGAGTGCTGGATTTGGGCTCAGGAAGACCAGAGTTCAGAATTTGCCTCAGACATTTGCAAGTTGTGTGACTCTGGGCATGTCACCTCAGTCCCTCTCAAGCCTCAGTTTCTTAATCTGTAAAATGAGCACGATAATGGCTCCTACCTTGTGGTGAGGGTTTCGAGGATCAAATGAAATAACAGATACATGTGCTTTGCCAACCTTAAAGTGCTATATAAATGTACGCTTCTATCATCATCATCATCATCATCATCATCATCATCATCATCATCATTATCATCATCATCAGGTCATCCTGACACAGGTTTCCATGTCCTCTCCATGGTATGCTGGATATGATACCAGACTTGGAGTCAGGAAACCTGGATTAAGATCTTGCTGCAGACAAGAGAGCAAGTCCTTCCTATGCCTCAGTTACCTAAGTAGTCAAAGAAGAGAGTTGGGCTAGATGGCCTCTGAGATCCTTTCTTGCTCTTGAGTTAAGAAGCTGTCTACCTCCTCTCCCAAAGCTTGCTTTTCCCAAAGACCTCTTATGAGCTGGTTGGTGGTTGTTACTGTGACCTGCCTGAGAGACTAACAGCATCACATGACCAGGACCACAGGAGAACACTTTCCCTTCCTCTCTGTAAGATTGAAGATCCAAATTAGTATCTCCTTGGCGGTGTGTCGGCTAGCATGGAAGACATTCCCTCCCCATCTCAAGTTGGCCCAGAGGATTCATAGCAAGCAGCTCAGCTAGCTGCACTGTGGGTTTGCATGATTGCTGCCTTTGGGGGTGAAGGAATTTTGTGACAAAAACAATATCCTCACCCACAAACTAGAGCAAGCATTTCCTTCAGAGCTCAAACCCTAGCTATTCCTTTCACTGTTTTGCTTTTTTTTTCTTAGCTCTGCCAGCTAGAAATATTTGCTTAATATGTCTCTAAGCTGAGAAGAGCCCACTTGCTCTCTCAGAATTGAGCATTGCAGGCAGGCCAGAGCTCTGAAAACGGAAACAGAAGAAGCTATGAGGTGTAGCAAGAAGAAAGCTAGATGAGGCAGCAGAATATCTGAACTCTAGGCCCATCTCTGACCGGAACCAGCTATGGAACCTTTGGTGAGTCCCCTCAACTTTAAACACCTGTTTCATTCTTTATCTTTGTATCCCTAGTATCTGGCACACAGTAGGCACTCAATAAAGGCTTGTTGATTGGCCGATCTCTAAGAGGAAGTTGGTCTAGATCAGGACTTTTTCAACTTTCTCCACTCACAACCCCTTTTCACCAAAGAAATTTTTATGCAACTCCATCAGGAATCTGAGCTCAAGTGTTTCTGGCATCGGTTGTGCATGCACAGTGCAAAGTGTGGATGTTATGTGTTCAGAAGCAAGGCCCCAGTGAGGTCACACACAATGCAAAATGGACCGATGTTGCCCGAAACACCATAGATTCATCATGAATTTGGTTTGAGTTAATTTTTAGTCATCTCGTTCAGAAACCTTTTACAGGTGCCAAATTTTTCCTGACCCAACATTCAGTTATACAACCCCATAGGGGTTATGACCCTCACTTTAAAAAGCTTTGGTCTAGATGAGGAACTGAGGCTATTTGACTTCTGACATTTGTGATGCTTTTGAGACCATGTCTATACCCAGAGTGAAATAGGAAATGAAGGTAATTTTTCAGATGACTTAGATCTGCAAAACCGCATCTTTCTCTGTATCCTGGTTCACTTATTCAGATACAGGTTTTCACTTTCTTTGTTCTCCCTTTTAATCAGACCTATGATCTCATCAACAAGAAACTGCCTCCACTGCGGAATGGCTGCTATTGCTCTTGTAACTTGTAATAGTTTTAAAGAGTTATAACCCATGAAACTGAAAGGTTTAATGAATTACCCAGAGTCACCTATCTACTGTGTTAGAGGCTAGAGTTGAATCTTGATCTTCTTCTCTTTCAAAATTCATTTTCCCTGTGTGGCTTCAGTCTGTCTAACTTCAATTCCCTCTCGTTGGCATTTTTCAGAGCACAGAGGTGGGGGGGGAGGAAGGGGGGAAGACCTGGGTTTAAGGTCTGCCTCTTACAGAGAGTTTGGCATTCCCTTGGCAAGCTTTGAGACTGAAAGTTACACATGAGGTGCCAGTGATTATGGGTGAAGAGAGTTTCCACACCTGGACTTCCCAATAGGATGAAATCAAAGACCTGGACCCCCCCAATAATGTCCTAGGTAACTGACAATAAAAAGGCTAACATAAAATAGGCCCTTACCTCAAGGAGTTTACATTCTATTCAATAGAATGAAACAGAGGAGGTCTATTGTTCCTTACGATCATTTTTTTCTTTATAATTTTCATCATTTTACTTGAAACCATATAAATCACAACATCCTACAGTGGAGTTGTGTCTTCTATGAAGATCTCCATTATCTTCTGTGTTACACAGAAACAAATGACTAAAATCTAGCCCAGAGGATCATTTTTTTTTCACATTTTGGGAGAAGAGTCTCATTTATTTTGGGCATTTCAATGCTCCTTTCCCCTTTTCCCCTTTCACTGAAGAAATCAGGATCCTTATAGCATCAGGGAAATTCACAGACCCTTGAGCAATTTCTTGGAGCCTGATGCATTCAGGGATTCATTTCAGTAAGCAAAGCTCTCAGTCCACTTGAAATCTTTGGCTTTCTCTTGTCTGCAGTTCTAGCTATAGTTTCCACAAGCTGGTGTATGGCTGATGTAAAAATTCAAATGGATTTTTAACTAGAAACATAAACATAACATTAAAACTCAGAAATGATCTTGTAATGTGCAACTGTTACAGTCTATTGAAAGAATAAGAAAGAGGGGCGGTTGGGTAGAAGAAAGGCTTTCATAAGTTTCTATGGTTTTCCACTGGTTTCTATGGGACTTATTAGGGGCACTAATGAATACAAAGAAAATTGAACAATATACTTCTTGGTTTCCTTCTGTCTGGTTCTTAAAGGTTATAGGGAGGAAGGAAATATATGTTATATTTGTTTCACCAACTGGAGAAAGAAAATGAGGCTATTGGGATCACAGCAGCTTGTCACCTGTTTATTGTCAGCTGTACAAGGTCTATCTTTTCAGTTGTGTGCAATTCTTTGTGACCTTATTGGGAGTTTTCTTGGCAAAGATACTGGAGCAATTTGTCATTTCCTTCTCCACCTCGTTTGGTAGATGAGGAAACTGAAGCAAACAGGATGAAGTAACTCGCCCAGAGTTACCCAGCTAGTCAATATCTGAGGGGATGTGGGAAAACTGGGACACTAATACATTGTTGGTGGAACTGTGAACGGATCCAACCATTCTGGAGAGCAATTTGGAGCTATGCTCAAAAAGTTGTCAAACTGTGCATACCCTTTGACCCAGCAGTGTTTCTACTGGGCCTATATCCCAAAGAGATCTTAGAGGAGGGAAAGGGACCCACCTGTGCAAGAATGTTTGTGGCAGCCCTTTTTGTAGTGGCTAGAAACTGGAAACTGAAGGGTTGCCCATCAATTGGAGAGTGGCTGAATAAATTATGGTATATGAATGTTATGGAATATTATTGCTCTGTAAGAAACAACCAGCAGGACGATTTCAGAGAGGCCTGGAGGGACTTGCATGAACTGATGCTGAGTGAAACGAGCAGAACCAGGAGATCATCATACACAGCAACAACAGTGTTACATGATGATCAATTCTAATGGACGTGGCTCTCTGCAACAAAGAATTGTCTCAAACCAGTTCCAATTGTTCACTGAAGAAAACCATATACACCCAGAGAGAGGGAAATGAGATGTGGACCACAACGTAACATTTTCATGATCTCTATTGACATTTGCTTGCATTGTGTTGCTTTTCTCTGATTCTTTTTTTTTTCTTATAGATAGGATTTTTCTTGCATAACTTGTCAAGCATTTCAACATTATTAACATGTAGTGGACTTCCTGCCATCTAGGGGAGGGGAGGGGACTGGGGGTAAAATTTGTAATGGAAAGCTTTGTAAAGATCAATGTTGGGGAACTACCCATACATATGTTACACAAATAAAAAGCTTTAATAAAAAATATCTGAGGTCAAATTTGAACTTAGGAAGAGGAGCAGTCTTGTTTCTAGGCCTGGCCTTCTATCCACTACAGCGCCACCTAGAGCCCAGATTTTGATTTATAGAAAACCATCTTTATGAATTGGGTCTACAACAGGTAGTTCTGGCCACTTACCATCTGTATGACTTTTGGGCCTCCGTTTCTTCTTCTGTGAAATGAAGTTTGACTAGATGAACACCAAGATCTAAATCTGTTTCAGTGATATGAAAGCACAATGATAGTAGTGCCAATTTGTATAATAATGGTAATCATAAAGATGTACACTTAGGCAACTCTTTAAAGTTTGCAAAGTCTATACATGACCTCATTTGATCTTCTCAACAGCTCCCTCTTACAAAGGAAGCAATTGGGGCAGCTAGGTGGCTCGGTGGATAGTGCACCAGCCCTGAAGTCAGGAGGAACTGAGTGCAAATCTGGTCTCAGACACTTAACATTCCCTGTGTGACCCTGGGCAAGTCACTTAACCCCAATTGCCTCAGAAAAAAAAGTAAGCGATTAAGCCCCAGAAACATCAAATTACTTGCTCAGTGTCATAGCTAGGAAATACCTGTCTGGCACTTGACTCCATCCAATTCACAACACAATTCCTTCACAACAATTATCTTTGGTTGGCAGTGAAAACATTCTTATCTCCATTTTATAACTGAGAAAACTGAGGCTAAGAAATTTGAAAGTAGGTTGTCTAAGGTCACATGTCCAGTAAGTGGTAGAGCTGGGGTCTTCTGACTATAAGCTCAGTTTTTCTTCCACAATTTCACATGGAAGCCATTACTTTACAAGAGATTCAGGCCATCATCTACCCACTCACTCCCCCAAAAGCCAAATCTATAGCTGAAGGAAATAGATATTTAAATTTTTTTTTCTCTAGCCTCTCTACATTGGTCAGAATCACAAAAAATGGCCTAACTTGACTTTACTACATAAATACAGCCTGACTTTTCTGGATTTTTAAAAATTTCAACAACCCTTTTTTTGCTTACACCCACAGAGTAGTTTAAAAGACAATTATAGAAAAAAGTTTAAATATATCTTTGTTGATGCATTTGTTGGGAGTTTTTCTTTTTTGTTTCTTTGTTTCTCAAGAATAGAATTGGTCATTAGGCTTTTACAGAGCATCCTGTTTCTACATTTCTTTGAGATTATCTCATGTGCACTATATCTCTAAATCTGAGGTGATAAAGTAACAATTTCTATAGAAACCTAGCTAGGGGATTCTGAACTAGATTTCCTTTGCTCTTTTCCCTTCCTGCCAATTTCTGTCCATGTTTGGTGGGTTGTAGATTTTTGGGTCAATGATAAAGTCTTGTAATAAGAAGTGGAAATAGATTTATCTGAGATATTCTAAAAGAGGGGATTTCTGAATCCCACTTCATCAATATGTAATATAGCTCGGTTATCTTGGGCATATCCATCCCAAATGAGAAAGTTGGACTAGGTTCCTATTCTGAGCTCTGCTGCTGAATAGTTGGGTTACCTTGGACATATCACATCCCAAATAAGAAGACTTCCCCAAAGACTTTCCAATTTCATTTGTCAAGGTGGCACAGTAGATAAAACACTGGGCCTGGAGTAAAGGAGACCTGAGTTCAAATCCTGACTCAGACACTTACTAGCTTTGCAGTTCTGGTCAAGTCACTTCACCTGTCTACCTCAGTTTCCTCAACTGTAAAAGGGGGAAGATAATAGTACCTATCTCACAAGATCATCAAGAAGATCAACTGACATAATGTTTATAAAGTGCCTCACACATAGCAGGCACTTGATAAATGCTAATTCTTCCCTTCCTTCCCCAATGGTCTATCCAATGCTTTAAAAGATCATGTTTCATCTTAAAAAAAAAACCCTACTATCATATGAACCCATTTAGCCAAATAATATAAGTAATTTCTAGAGGGAATTATTCCCTATTTATCATAAAATAATACCTCTAAGATGAAAGATGGATCTCTTACTTTGTACTGAGCCTTCTACTAGGTGCTATGTGGATACAAAATCATCTAGATTATTTACTGAAAGCCTGCAATAGTAATTACTTATTGCTGTGTTAGCCCCAATGGAAGAAGACAAAAATATAAGATGCAGAATGTCAAAATTAAAAGGAGTCTTAGGGGTCAGTACCTAAGTCCCTAGTCTGTTCCCTTCCATATATGAATAGAAGGGAACACTGTTGTGCAGTTTAAAAACAAGTCCAAAAAATGGTTTGATGCAGTTAAGTAAGCAGAACCAGGAGAATGATATTCACTATAACAACATCATTGGAAGGATAAGCAACTTTGAAAGCTTCAATGCAGTGACCAATCATGATTCCGAGAGACCAATGATCTGTGCTACCCAACCCCACACAGAGAGACAACATTCTCAAAATGCAAAATAAGACATAATATTTTTGGATATGGTCAGTGGGGGAATTTGTTTTCCTAGACTATGCATATTTGTTACCAAGTTGTTTTACAAACATTTGTCACAAACGTGGCATTACAAATGTTGTGGCATTTGTTCTCAACTTGGCTTGAAGCCAAGTTTCAGGGGAAGGACAGGACAAGGATTGGTGTTGAGCAGAAGCTAGAAGCACTCCAGGAAGAGGGTTTTCTCCAAGTAAAGCCAGGGGGATTGGAATAAACAATGAGGTAGTATTGTTTGGAACAGATCTTTTATTCTGGCTAGCCTGATAAGAGAAACAGTATCATTTAGATCTTACATGGTTGAAATAAGAGGAAAATTTTCTTTCAATGAAAATTTGCAATTACAACATATTTAGCTTGAAATTTTCAAGTATATTGTAAGAATGGCTCATAGGATCAAAGAAATTCCTATTTGATGGGGATTTTGGTGTCCATCTAGTTCAACCCATACCTGGAAAATAATTCCCACTACAACATCCCTAAGAAAGGTTATTCAGTCTCTATGGGGAGGTACCTAGTGTGTGTGTGGGGGGGGACCCCTACCTGCTACGGCAGTCCATTCCCTTTTGGGAACTTGAGATTTTCAGAAAGATCTCATTAGATCAAGCCTACACGTGTTGCTTTATAATGTCAACCCACTGTTTCCAATTCTGTTTTCTGGACCAATGAGAACACATTTAAATCCCTTCCCACAATCTATATCTTTAGATACCTGAAGATAACTCTCATGACCTTCCCCACTGAACCTTTTCTTCTCTGGACAAAATGTCCCCAGTTCCTTCAACTGATCCCCACAGAAAAGACTTGAATTCTTGTACCATCCTAATTTTTTCCAGTGGACATTCTGGAGCTTCCTTCCTAAACTGTATTACCTAGAAGTGGACACAATCCTCCAAATATGGTCTGACCACTTATGCTACTCAAAAACATGTCAATCTGTCATTTTGATATAAAAAGTGGAAAACTTTAGCCTAATAAGCACTAATTTTTTAAGTAGCTCATAGAAAATTTTTAGAAAAAAGAATTCAGAAGATATTTAATGAATACCTACATTGTGCCCTATATTGTATTGGGTGCTGTGAGAAAAGAAGATATGGTCCTTCTACCTTCAAACCTATAATCTCATGATTATCCTCCTCCTCATCACAATAGTAAATAATACTTAACATTTATACAGCACTTGCTATGTGCCAGGCTACTGCAAGTATTATCTCATTGGATCCTCACAACAACCCTGGGAGGTAGGGGCTATTATTATTCCCCTTTACAATTGAGAAAATTGAGGCAGACAGAGTTAAGTGACTTGCCCTGTCCAGTAAGTATCTGAGGCTGGATTTGAGCTTGGAGCTTTCTGACTTCAGACCCCACATGATGACCCCTCTGCTATATATGACTCACTTACATAAATCAATTAGAGCATAATTAATATAATTGAATTTTAATGTATAAACAGTCAGTAAATATGGTTAAGATTGGGAAAAGAAAAAACACCACTGACTGGAGTAAATTAGCAAAGACTGAAAAAGAGCTGAGACAAACCTTAAAAAAACATAGGAATTGGAAAGACTGTGAGACCAAAAAAGAGGTGTATTTCAAGTTGGGGAAATAACTGAACCAAAATATTGGGGAAACTGTGATTTGCAACCACCAGTGATTTCAGCCAACTGACCTGCCTCCAATTTCTCAGTAGAGAGGTGATGGGCCATAGGTACAGAATGAGGCATACATTAGTAGAGCCAGTGGTTTTGATTCAATAGGCATTTATTAGACTCCTACTGTGTGCCAAGCATTGTACTTAGCATTCAGGACCGAAAGTCAAAAGTAATATAGTCCCCACCCTCAAGAACCTTATATTTTCCTGGAGGGAAATAGCATGTATACAGATGACAAGGTACAAAATTCATATGAAGTAATTTCAGGCAGACCAATAACCAATGGGGGAATCATGGAAAGTCTTTTGTAGAAGGGGATACTTGAGCTTAGTCTTGAAGAGAACTAAGAGGTTTAAGGGACCAAGAGGGAGAAGGAGAATATTTCAGGCATGTGAGACAGCAAATGCAAAGACTAAGGGCTAAAACTGGAATGTTCAGTTGAAAAAAACTGCAAGTAGGTCAGTCCAGAGAGAGGATGAAGTATGTGAAGGTGAGTAATGTGCAATCATCCAGCCTAGAAATATAAGCTGGAACCAGATTGTGAAGAGCTTTAACCGCCAAACACAACTGGGGCAGGGAATTGGAGGTGGGGGTGGGGAATTAAGCTACTTTATCTCAGTGGTCATAGGATGCAACTGAAGCAGAGGATTGACATAGTCAGATCTGTGTTTTAGAAATAATGCATCTATTTATATTATTAAGTATTTATATAATACCTACTATGTGCCAAGCTCATGTGTTAAGCACTGTCCAAATAATATGTCATTTGTTTTTCATAACAGTCTTGGGAGGTAGGCACTATTATTATTCCCATTTTGTGGTTGAGGAAATTGAGGCAAACAGAGTTAAGTGACTTGCCCAGGATTACATAGCTAGTAGGTGTCTCATGCTGGATTTGAACTCAGGTTTTCCTGACTCCAGGTGTTGCTCTCTATCCATATTGGAGCAGGCAAAGAGTTGAAGCAAGTACACCAATTGGAAGGTGTTTGCAATAGTTGAAGCGAGAGCTGATGATGGCTGGTGCAAGTAATAGCGATGTGAGGGGAGAAGAGACAGACATGTGAGATGTTGTGCAGTTAGAAATGACTTGGCAACTGATTTTAGATTGGGGGATGGGGGATGCACTTAACTGTATATTGACATTATGAAGAAAGGTCCTGTGGATAAGAGTTGTCATTGGAAAATGATAGCAATGTTAAAAGGTAAACATCAACAAATCATTTGCACACATAAATGCATATATTTATATGCACATCCATATATACATATAGTTAAATAGTATGCATATGTATATTTATATGCATATAAAACCCTCCTTGATGGATGTGTGAGAGAAAGTGACAAGAATGGCCCGCATGTGGAGCATACATTTGGGAAATAGACTGAACCTGCTTTGCCAATCCAACCTTATGAAACGCCTTGAATACCAGGAGGGGGAATTTGGACTTGCTTCATTGAGAAATAGTGGGCCATTGTTGGGTTATTAAGCAGGGGAGTGACATGCTAAAAGCAATGTTTTAGGAAGATTAATCTACCGGGGAGTATACAAAATGGATTGTAGGGGAAGTGAGCCCAGTGAAGAGGCTATTGCCATCATCCTGGGGTGGGGGAAGAGGGACATGAATGAGGGGGGGGGAGTCTGTTGTCAGTGGATGAATTGCTTATGTGCTGATGATTTCGAGTTTCGTCTGAGCCCTGACTGCTGGGCTACCAATTGTTAGTGTAGTGTCATCGAAGGGAGAAGCATATTTTTAGTGTCGCATCCATCTTTTTTACCATCAGCAATCCCTTCTAGGATAGTCACATTCAGAATCTTCAAGGAGAAACAGGTGTTGAGTAGGGGGACTTTTGTCTTCAGGACATCTAAAGGGGAAAACATTAAAATGACTTGACTGGTAGGAGAAGGGAGAATGAAGCTTCATAGTGGAGAGTGTACAGCTTAAGCAAAGAGTCCAAAAATGGTCTCCTGGGTCTTCAAACCCAGGTAAGAAGGCACGTGCTTAAATTCCAACACTCCTTCAATCAACTATTTTGGACATATGGTCGATGCAAGAGAGATCCAGCCTATTGTTAAGAGGTGAATCTTCTAAAATTTAGTTCTAACATGATCTGGGAAGAGAGGAGAAATAGAACAAAGATTGAATATTTCAAACAATGTCATCTGGTCCATGGAACCAGGAGGAAAAAATGTTCTTTTATAAATGATGGTTTTTGTCTCCAAAGATTAACTTCCAGCCTTCTGATCTATTTCCCGAGTTCCTCATCTTCTTTATCTTATTGTCTCAGTAGTCAGAAGTACAATCCAATAAGAATATCGTTTCTGTTCTGCCCCAATGATTCAATTCAATTGTTTGCGATTGCTAAGCATCCCTGTTGTCTCAAGCACCACATGGTGCTGGGAATGCAAAGACAAAAGTGAATCCATCCCTGTCCTCAAGGAGCTTCAGGTGGTCTTGGGAGGCTGGGTTCCCATCTAGAGAGTGTGGTTTCTTAAAAAGAGATTTTTATTGATATTGTTTGTTATTTCATTGTTTACATTTCTCCCAGTATCCTTCCCGTCTCACCTCCCAGAAACTCAGATCTTAGAACAAAGAATTTTTTAAGAGAAGAGATAGAGGGGAAAAATCAGCAAAACCAATCAGTATATTTAAAATATGATGTTGCATGCAATATTTCTCTCCCCCCATCTCTACAAAGGAGCAGTGAGAAGTGTCTTAGATCTAGTCTTTGGAGCCAAGCAGAGCATGCGTTCTGCATTGTTTTTCCAGGAGTGGGGGGAGATTTTGTGATATTCTATCTCCATATCATCATCCCTTTGTTATTTTTGGCCCACATTTGAGATAGGGGTACGATCGGTAGCTTTGGAATTTGTGACCAAGGCTAACTGGCTCCTCTGGGATCAGGTCTGTGGCCTTAGCCACCACACTGCAATCAAACATCCTTTGTATTCCTGCGCTCCCAGAGATCTATGATCTCATCTGTGTGGGCGAGGATGCCCTCTAACAACCGGGTTTACCACAGCATGCTACGGTAGAAAGCAGATTTTTATCATTTGAGGATCTGGGTTCAAATTTTATGCTCGCCATTTTAGTACCTGTGTGACCTATAGCAAGTTATTTTACTGTCTCTTTTGGCCTCAGTTTCCTCAACTGTAAATTGTGGACATTGTTACATAACCTGTTTAAATCTGTGATTTCTGTGACCCATCCAAGTCTGCTATCCTTTGCAACTCACCTGTAAGCTCGCTGCAAGCCATCCACCATAACCGTTGAGTTCTGTTGAGATCATAATGTTAGCCATAGCATTTCTGAACTTTCCACTTAATTTCTGTCTACTTTATAAAAGTGTTTTTATATTCAGGATGTGAATCTATGTCTTCAGACTCCAAATCCAGTGCTCATTCTTCTGATCTATGACAATTTGGTCCCTGGGGGTGTGAGAGTGAGGATGGACGTGGGGGTGGGCAAGGGACAATCTTCCTTTCATTTTGCTTTTCCTCCTTTCTTCACTCTACTTTTCTTTTCAGTTTGTAATTTGGGATGCAGTGGTTTAGTTAAAAAAGAAAGTATGCTTTGTTAAAAAACAAAAAACAAAAAACCGCAACAAACCACCTTGGCAAAAGGCATCCCTGCCTGGAGAGAGATGGTGTTTCTGATTTCCCTACGGCATGGAGCTATCTATATATTGAATGCCCGGGGTGGGGAGTCAAAAGATAATTTTGCAATTCGAGAAGAGCAATTTGGCTCTTTCAGAGTGGATACAAATAATGGCTTTTTTCTGGTATGGGGTAGGATCTAAAGGAAAGAAATCATGGGCTTCAAAAAAGGTTACAATTTACCTCTGAGGAGATCTAGCCATAAGAATGAAGAACTAGGTGTCTGAAATCACTGTTTTCCAAGGGACTTCATATTTCACCGAGAATCTAGGTATCCTGGAGGGAGAAGGAATAATGCAGCATTTTCTTTATTTTAAAAATGGAGAAGCCAATACCCTGACAAGTACAAGTACTTGGGGAAGGTCATACTGTTATATCATAGGGCAGGGCTGATCATTAGGAAATTCTGATTCACTGAAAAGGATTTTTGTTTCTCGTGTGTATTCTAGTGCTTTGTTGCAATTACAAAAATTTAGGAAGCACTCTGAGGATTCCCATATCTGGCATCTAAATAAGCTTTCATAGTTATTCACAGCATTGGACCGGAATGGCAAAAGATCAGCCTATGATACTTCTGGAAAAGCAAAACTCTAACCTAAGGCTTTCTGTTACATATACGTGAAGCCGTTATGGTGATACTGATCAGTTTTTATTCTGACAGGATCCCAGAGTTGTGCTTCCTTGCTTTCTAGCTTTACTCACAAAATGGTCACCCAGTTCCATTCATAATGTCTACAGGAAGTGAAAGTCATATTCACTCAGACTGGGTTAATGATCATTGGAATCATTTAAAAATATAGGTTTGATGCACAGCAAAGAACAAAAGAATAACTTACAAAGAAGCAAAGAAAAGATGGACAATCATCAATATAATGTCTTCTAAATTATATGCTTTCTTGAAATGGAAATTTGTTGTTACATATTTCCAGTCCTCCCTGATGTTCTGCTGGGCACATGACCATGTTTTTTTTTCCTTTTTATATCTTCCTTTCTCTTTCTACTTTGTTTTTTTTTCTTGTTTTGTATTTAAGTTTTAAATACATATATTTAAAACTTATATATATATATATATACATACATACATACATATATATATGCATGATTTTCAAACCTATACTATATATATATGTGGTATAGGTTTGAAAATCATGCATGGAACCTTCTTGCTTAATCCTAAAAGATACAAAACGTATTTGGAATAATGTAAAATAAATTTTGAGCATCCATGAAAGTCAGAGAATGATTGGTGTTGCTACCATCCAGCAATGCTAATGAAATCTTGAGATTTTCAGTGCTTGGAATGGTGCCTTTAAAAAGGAAAGCAGCCCTCTGCAAGCAAGTTAATGCCTCTTCCCATTGTCAATGGATTTTTGCTCCTCAAGTAGCAGTGGCATCAGCTCTGGCCATGTCTTAATTCACTTAACAAACAGAAGTTTGCTAAAGGGAATGTAAATTCTGTTTTACAGTTGATCCCCGAAAAGCTGAGAGCTTTGTTAATGATTTTTTTGTCCCAGGGCCTCTCCTTTTCTGGAAGACATTTGTATTATCACCAGATTATGAGAAATTTAAGGAAAATAGGCACACATTAGAAACAAAGGAGATCCCCTTTTGGTTCTCATGAAAATCTAGATTTATAAGAAGGGACCTTAGAGATTGTCTCACTCAATCTTCATATTTTACTGAGGAAACTGAGGTCCAGAGACATAAGTTAACTTTGAATAAAGTCAAACTGCTTTCCTCACATTTTCTCTTAAGAGGAGAAAACCCATCTGTCTGGCTGAAAATTCTTAAACATAGGAACTTGATGACCTTTTTTTCCTAGCTGGTAAAAACTGACATATTTAGGGTCAGGGGTGAGGATAAGGGAAGGGAGTGCTGAAAGTCAGAGCAAGGGTTTAAAGACAAGTTGTAACATTGATCTCAGGAGAAAAGAAAAAGGATTGTTCATTCCTACTTGTTATTATGCTATAAAACCCCTCTTTACAACATTTCCATTCATAACATTTTCCTGAGTATGACTTTTGTCTTGAAAAGGTTGGGGCTAAAGCCCACACATTCCTCCTTAAAATATGGACCCATTTATTGCATTTTCTTTTCCTAGACCTTGAGGATGCTTAAGGGAGTTCATTATGCTACAGAGAAAAGAGAGAATCCCCAAATAAAAAGAGAATTTTCTTGGAATGCTAGGGAAATTCCTTCATAGCAGGGAAGAGCTTTTAGCTAATTCACAAATCTATATTCTGCTTATGTATCTATTGTCAGGATATGGTCATTTTAGTTCAGTTAGGACCCTTTACCTTGATTATAGGTGTCAGGATAGAAAATATTTACTGAGCCTCTATCCCTGCTGTGAAAAACAAAATGCATGGACTTCAAACATATCTCTGAAATTCAAAGATTTTTATTTCTTCCTGTGCAATGATGACTTGTAGAATGCTAGAGTGGGAAGTCTTCTTTTTATTTACTTTAAACAATAATTATATTTTGTACTGATTTCTTCTGTTTCTTATTTTCATAATTACCACCAAGTAACCCTTCCCCAACCCACCCCCAAGAGAACCATCTCATATAACAAATAGTATTTTTAGAGAGGAAAAAAATCAGCTCTACTGATTGATACATTGATGAGGTCTGAAAATATGTGCAATATGTAACTCTTGTGGACCTTCATTACTTCATACAAGTCCCATTTACTTGGTCTTTAAAATATTGTCACATTCACTTTTGATGTTTTGCTGTGCAATTCTTTTGTTACTGTTTGTTATTGTGTTTCCTGGTGAGGCTTGGAGAAAGTGAGGCTGGTGACTGGACAAAGCTCTACCTCATTTAAATACAATTCACAAGCAAGTCAAGGCATCACCCTCGTGATGTCATTGGTTCTCTTCCAGAAGGAAGGATGAACAACAACATTGTTTTCCTACCTCTTCTCACTTTATTCTGCATCAGTTCATGTTGATTTTTCCATACTTCTCTATATTTATCATATACATCATTTCTTACAGTATAGTAACATTCCAGCGTTCCACAATATGTTTAGCCATTCTCCATTTGATTGGTCTTTCTACTTTGTTTCCAGGTCTTAATTATCTCAAAAAATCCTGCTGATTTATATATATATTTGTGTGTGTGTATGTGTGTATGTGTGTGTGTGTGTGTGTATGTGTGTATGGACTTATCTGTGTATATAAGGACTTTCTTCTTATTGATGGTTTTCTTGGCATATGCAACTAGCAATGGAGTCTCTGATTCAAATATGGACATTTTACTAATTTATATGCATAATTCCAAGTTGCTTTCCAAAATAGTTGTAATATTTCAGAGCTTCACCAATAATGATTTGGTGTGCTTGTCATTTCACAACTGCTTCAATATTGATGATTTACATTTTTTGTTATTTTAACCAATTTGTAGGTGTTGATATAACCCTAATTTCTGCCAGACTGCTGTTCAGTTTTCCCAGTAGTTTTTTTGCCAATTAAGGAATTTTTTCCAATGTAATTTATATTTTCCATTTTATCAAACACTGGGTTATTTCTGATTTTCACTCGTTTAGTATGTTATATTGGTATACCTTTCTATTTTCTTTTAACCAACAGATGGTTTTGATGACTGTTGCTTTACAATATAATTTTTCTACTGGAAGTACAATTTTCTCTTTGTCCCTACTTCTTTTCATCCCTTCCTTAGATAGTCTAGATCTTTTGCTTTTCCAAATCAATTTTGTTAGCATTTTATCAAGTTCTATAAAGTATTTCTTCAGTAATTTGATTGATATAGCATTTAAAATGTAAATTGATTTGAGTAGTTTTGTCATTTTTATTATATTGGTATGGTCTAGTCATGAGTGCTGAATATCCCTCCTGCTGTTTAAAAGTTGCTTTTTATTTCTTTGAAGAGTGCTTTGTAAATAGATCTACATAAGTCTTTGGTAGGGTAACTCCTAGATATTTTCTGCATTTTGTATTTATTTGGAATGAGATTTCCAAATCTATTATTTTTTTCTATTTTGTTACTACTATATATATATTTAGGAAAAAGAACATTGCTATATTACATATTATACAGATAAATGCATCTGATATCATGTACATAATTGAACCTGGACTTCACTTCTCTGTCTAGAGAAGAGAACATTTTTTTTTTCTATTCTGAGACTACTGTTTTCCCAGTACTTGTAGTTTGGTTTCCTTTTGTTGATCTTTTCATTTACATTGTAATAGTAATTGTGGGTACTCTTATTCTAGTTGTACTTATTTCAACTTTGCATCAGTTCATAAAATCTTCCCATGTTTCTCTAAACTCCTCCTCAGTCTTATTTTTCTCAAATACTTTGTTAATCTGCTTTACTAGGTTGGTGTGCAAAGAATTCAAACAAGCAGAAGCCCTCATTTGCTTTGATTACACATACTCCTTTGCTTTCCATCCTGTCTTAGGTTAAAAAGATGCTGATTATGTCCAAGTCACAGGGTAATTTACCCTTCTGACCTTCCATGGGTTCCCATAAATCTCTCTACTGCTGAGAGGCTGAGGTTTTGTTCTTCGCTCAGCACAAAGCAAGCCTGCTTTCTAAGCTACTCCACAGAGCAGACAGAAAAGACACAGTGCAAATTGTGTGTGGGGCTGTTTGGGGGAGGGCTAGTGAGAGCTTTGGCCTTTCTAAGAATGTGGAGAGGAGGAGTGAATAGGACACTTTGCCCTTTTTTGGAGGATGCTCAATTGCCTGTATAATGTCAGACCTAAAATTGCTGACATGACCCACTTTGGCAGAAGGAACTGAGATGCTTTTCTCTGATGAAGAGAAGGCTTAGGGGTATAAGTATAGTTAATAAAAAATAGGATCAGAATTTTGGTCCTAGATGGAAGCAGAGAATGAGGTTCTGCCTGGCAGCGATCTCCAAGGGCCTTTCCAGCTCAAAAAAAAATTGTCTAGGGTAGGATCCTAAGCTTGATTAGTTGAACCAGAAACTAAGCAGGGTGATAAAGTAGGCTTACCTCATGGGAAATAAAGTCTCTGCTGAATCCTAGGTTTTCATCAAAAGGAGCTCTAGTCAGCCAATCCCAAATCCAGCTGTCAATGGAAAAGTGGTTTCTATACATTCAGAAATACGTCCAGGGAATGTTTCCATAGGTCCAGGGGGGAAAGTATCAGATTTGGAGGCAGAAGACCTGGATTGGGCAAGTCAATTCCTGTCCCTGGGCCTCAATTTCCTCAGCTATAAAATGAGGGATTTGGACTCCCCTGACTTTTCAAGTGGCTTCTAGCTCTGAAGCTCTGATCCTGCCCTATGAACGGCAGTCTTTGATTAGAAAACAGACAATACAATGAAATGGGCCTTCCTTTCCACAGTGGAAGCTCTCTTCCAAAAGACTGGCTGCTAAGCTCCTAAATTGAGAATTTGAACAGATTTTGCATATTCTCTTCTAACATGCGGGTGCCAGACTTAGACTTTTTCTTAGTTACTTTGTGGGATGGTTCAGAGTCTTTTTTTCCCACACCACGATGTGCCCGGTTTCCCCAGCTCTCACGTCCTGCTCCCTCCCACCATTTTTGTCTCTGCATTCACTTGGTTGTACAAATTTGAGGCCTCTTATCAATTGGCCCATTCTTGCTTGCTATTGGCATCTCATTCAAACTACTCATGCTGTCACTAAGCAACTATCTTGAGTGACTGGATGCTTTCTGTGTTTGCCATTGATGCAATGTGTCTTAGCCCCATTATCTGTTCCCTGTTCCCTACTCCCCCCTCACCATCCTGTGGTGGTAGCTGCGTGTTTTCCTGTTGTTGTTTGTGTTTTATTTTTAGTCTGAGGGGAGGGAAAGGGAGGAATGACTCTGAGAAAGGGGAGGAGAAAGGCCCTCCAGTTTTTTCCCCTTCACTGAAAGAGGCATTTAGCTGTGCCAGCTTTTTACGTCTAAGAAATGTTTTGATGCTGCCAAATACTGAAAGAAGGAAGCTTTAGGAAGAGTTGCAAAAAGAGAGGCCTGGCCTCTCGAGGTTCAGTTCAAGTCCACCTCCTCCAGGAAACCTTTCCTGATTGCTGCAGTTGTTAGTGCTTCTTCTCCTACATCTTCCTTTAGTCTATTTTTCTGTGTACATATTGTTTCCCACAGTGGACTTGTGAGTTCCTTGGGGGAGGGTTGGTCCTTGCCTAACCCTGGGCCTGGCACACAGTAAGTGCTGCATAAATACTTGTTAGATTGGAAGAATGCACATACCTTTAAGATATCTGAGATGCCAGCCTTTACCAGTTTCCCACCATAAGCAAGAAGCAGTGGCTATTGGGATTGGCAAAGCCTCATGTTTGTTTCTTTGTTTTGGTTGTGATTGCCATTTTTCTACTTGATTAATGACATGTAGCATAAGGAGAGAGAAGCACTTTGGAAGCAGGGACTGGAAACAGGCTTCAAGAACCTGAGAGAGAGAGGGCTTTTCTTGTGAACATGAACCCAGGCCAGATATTAAAGTATGATTAAGATGGAGAGAGAGAAAGAGAGAGAGGGAGAAAGAGAGAGAGAGAGAGAGAGAGAGAGAGAGAGAGAGAGAATCAACTCAACTTTTCCAAACTATCTTAATGAGAATCACAATGATCTTAGAGGCAGAAAAACCCATATTACTTACCTATCTCGAATACTTACTAACTTTGTGACCTTGGGCAAATCAGTGTGTGACTCAGTTTTTCCATCTGTAAAATAAGGATATTAATACTTAGTGCCCTCTAAGATCCTGATCAGCTCTAAATCCATGATCCCATGATTCCCCCAGAAGCAAAATTATTATTTAGACTTTTGGTATGGGGTGATATATGGGAGGGATTTTATTCTGTGTTAAGATTTTCCTGACTTGATGCCTATCATAACAGCTGTTGCCCTGTCTCGTGCCCTTCTTGTATTTTTGCTGAGCACTTAAAAATATCTTTTTTTTAAATAGAAGCAAAGCAGTACCCCAAACACAACAGTTGATGATGATGTTTGAAGTTCAGTATACAGAATACTAAGTCAGGGCCTGAACTGCCATGGAGAAAATGAGAGGAAACACCGAATTATGACATGCAATCCTAATGATCTCTTATCTGCTCCAGCTTTCGTTAGCAATGTGAAAGATGCACTCTGCTGTCTAATTTACCCTGGCAACCCGAGCATGAACACCTCATTCTTTTGCCAGGGAGTCATGGGAAATGATGAAGGCAGTTCTATTTTTTTTCTATTGAGTTTATTATTATTATTATTTACCACCTCCTGCCCCCCACCAGACATACACCTCTAAATATGAATGACCTCTGTTGATAGGGCAGATTCCATATACACAGTTGCTCTCAAAAATCAACAGTGTGATGGGATTGATGAATGATGCAACAGCAGGAGATATTATGAAAAAAGTGGCTGGATTGGAAATCAGTGAACCCAAGTCCAGATCTCTGCTCTGCTCCTCTATTTATTATTACCTGCGTGACCTTGAGCAAACCAGCCTTTCTTGGCCCAAGTTTCCTCATCTATAAAAGGAAGGGGGCAAACTGGATAATTGCTAAGGTCTCTTCCAGTCCTGTATGAAAGCCTTGAGTTTAAAGTGTCCCTAATTGGGGTACACAGTCATATTGAAAATGGGAGATGACTCCAAAGTTTAAAGGTGCACAATGAAGACTATACTCTTGGCCATAGCCATCTGGGAATTTGTTGTACTTCTGATTTCTAACAGAGGGTTCTATTAGGTGAGAGGAGAAAGAAATGATGGAGAATCTATGAAGTCATCATAACATTTGGTAAACGTTATCAATGAGGCATTTATATTGAAAAAAAAGACTCACAAATGGTTTCATATTTCAGTATTTGCTATGAAAAACTTGAGTGTGCCCATTCAGTTCTTTGATTGTCATGGTTGGAAAAAGCATTCATTAAATATCTATTGTATGCCAAGGACCTTTCCAAGCATTTTACAAATATTATCTCATTTGATCCTTACAACAACCCAGGGGGGCAGGTGCTAATTGTTATCCCCATTTTGCAATTGAGGAAACTGGGACAAATGTGCCTTAAGTGACTTGCCCAAGATCACATAGCTATTAAGTGTCATTTGAACTGGGGTCTTCCTGATACCAGGAGCAGTGTTCTATATTCACTGTGCTAATTGGATGCCACTGTATTTGCTATTGAGACAGTGTGGGGTAGTGATTAAAGTAATGCTGGATTTGACTATAAGAAGATCTGGATTCCATTGTCATTTCTGATGCTTATCAGTCAAGTGACCTTGAGCAAGTCACTTTCCATGAATGTCAGTTTCCTCATCTGTAAAATCGGGAGAATCTTATTCCTAATAACTTCCTTCCCAGAGTACTCCCTTTCGTGAGGCTCCAGGAGACCATACCGGTAAAGCATTTGGTGGACTAAAAGTGCCATCAAAATGCTGGCTGTAATCATCAGTGCCATCATTTTGACAATTATTGTTATTATTGGAGGGAGTGTAAGTGAGCCCTCCTACTATGAGAATGAGCTGCTGAACAGAGAAACAGAACTCTAAATCATCTTTCTTCTACTTCCTGGTGAGAAGGAGCTCAAGATGTTCTATCTTCCCCCAGCTGTGTTTCTCTTTAAGTTTAAATTTAAAAGATATTCCAAACAGGCCTGTACAGAGTGATCTAGAGGAGTGGGTTGCCTTGGCAGAATGTTGAGCCATATTTCTATTTTGAACAACAGAAAACAGAGAAATGCCTCACTCATCTGGTATAAGCTGAGGTTGACTACTGACCCAGCTGACAGGGCCAGCCCAGATCCCCTTGCATATATCCAAGGGCATGTTGGTGAATCTGTGCAAGGAATGATCAAGATTCTTTGGGCCTCTTTTCCGGCAACACTCATTTTGGGAACTGATTTCAAAGTCACAAGAGATGCCATGTCCCTTCCTCCAGGAAGGAGAGAGGGTTGAATAGGGATGCTCAGTGGATTCTTTTTCTCTTTCATACACTGTGTTAAGGTTGCAGCAAGACATGCAGAAGGCATTGCTGATCATCAAGAACAGGCTTGTAATGGGAAATTCCAAGTTTTAATTATATTATCAAACATAACCCAAGAATATTATTAAAATAGCATGGAACTAACATATACATGGGTGTACATATATGTGTGTACATATATATGGGGGTGGGTATGGGATATGTTGTACATATGTACTATATATATACACACATATACATAAAATATGTATATTTTCAAATTTATTCTTTGTAAAGTTTCATGACAAGAACACACATGATCTCAGCTGAACTTTCTAACACCCCATTATTATTGCCACAATGCCCATTTTGCAATATTAAGAAACTGAACCCCTAAGAGGTAACAGGACTTATTCATGGTCCCCCAGGAAGCACTTCTACTTCGGTCCTCTGACTTTCCTACCAACACTCTGATGTACCACATTGCGTTCCATAGAATAGAATTCACACGATGAAATGGAATCACAAGTCAAGACAAAAAAAAATCTTAAGTATTAGAAAGGTCTGATAAAGTATTGTTCAAATCGAGAATTACATCTCCTTCAAATGCCACAAATTCTCGATCGCTTTGTCCCTTCATATTCAAGATAAATAGACAGTAGAAAGGTACCATTACTTCCCGTGACCATCTGGACATCTGGGTTAGAAAAGGATTCTGGGGTTGCTACCACAAAGCTGATGTACCAAAAACATTCCCAGAATGATTAACATCTATTGATGCATGGCTGCCAGCATCTTCCAGCCTGCTGCAACTCAACCTCTATGCGTTTTTCCGTGCTCTGGAAATGTCCAGAGATTTCCTTGAATATAGGGAAAGTAGCGACTAGAAAAACCAAGAGAGGCTTCATTCCTGAACATGTGTTCTTTATATGTAGCCTAAAACACACGTGTCATATGTACATTCTACTCATACATGTATTGTGTTCTGATCATGCCCCACCACATATGTATCCCATATTCTATATGTGTCCTGTCACATATGTGTTTCTATGCATGCATACTCTTCTCACCAATGGTGGGTATATTTGTAGGAGTGGGTGTCCCAACTTTTGGGGGGAGGGGAGGAGGTGTTTTTGTGCTACTTTTCTGACTATGCTATTTCATTAAGTGATTTTGCTTTGAATTCATTTTAACTTGGCTGTGGTTAGTAGATAAATTAGTTTGAGGCCAGGAGCTGCTGTTTTGAGTAGATGTCTATCCACAAAGTACCTTGAAGCTGGAGTGGCCTGGTCTGGGGGACCCCCTCTGAGATCTGGTTTTGACTTTTGCAATCTCTATGAACTCTAGTGACTTTCCCAGTCGTTCATGCCATGTCTTCTGTAAGCTGCTATTTGTATTGAGAAAAAAGATAACAAGGCTTTCATTACATGTGTCCCTGTAGTTATTAACATCCTAGGGCTACCACAGTCAGGGGCTTCTTGCTAATTACCCTCTCTGGCTCTGGTTTTCCTCAGTCCTGCAGCCTTTGCCTTTTCTTTGTTGGGTTAGGGGTAATTTGGGCCAATTTCTTCTCGTCTAGTTTTCTCCTGATCTTTTGATTTTTGAGTGTTCTGTTTTGCCATGGAAGATACTGAACCCCCTGCTACCATTATAGACAAAAATTCCTAATGGGTTAAAGAGCTGGTTATGAATAGGGCCACAGCGGGCTCTAGAGAAAAAGAAGGCTGCCTCTGAGAGCTATAGAGGAAACTTCACACTCTGGCTTATGTTCTGGAGAAAAAAAAACCAATATTTTATTTTTTTTTCTACATTGTTTTTTTCCTCCAGTGATCCTCTCTCCTTCATAAACGCTCCATAAACTTGAAACAAAGAAGTATAAATAAGCAAATTAAAACATTGCATTGACTGTTTCTAACAGTATATGCCTTAATTTGTACCTATAGTCCCCCACCTTTCTGCCAAGTGGAACAATTGCTTATGGCATGTTGGTTTTGTTTACACAATTGTGCTTATCATGTATATTGTTTCATTCTACATCAGTTCTCTCTTAAATCGTTTTAGATTTCTTTGAATTCTTCATATTTATCACTTCTCTTTTCATAATACAATGACATTTCATTATATTCATATGCCACAATTTATTCAGCTATTCCCCAGTCAATGGAGTCCCACCTTGTTTACAAGTCCTTACTGTCACAGAAACATGGCAAAAATAATTTTACACATAATGCCTTTCCTTCTCTCTTTGACTGCTGTGGGATATATGTATCACTTATAATGTTCCTTGCCACGCCACTTCCTGCCCTCATCCTTGGCCACTTTTATATTGATGCCCATGATGCCCATGATATTGGGCCTTCCAGTGACTTGGTTCTTTCCAACCCCACTCTACTTCAACCATTATCCAGTGTAGTCACCACTCACCCTTCTACTTTCAGTATCTCCAGTTCTGCAGTTGCTTTTTCCAACAACCATTTCCCATCCTTTCACCTTTTCCCCACTATCATTTCTCCTGTACTCTTTTATCCTCATCTTGGCCTTAGATGCCTGAATTGATCCCTGTTTTTCTATTCAACCTAATATATACATAACTTTCCACCCATTACCTGCAACAGCTGTTCCAAACATTCTCTCTCACCTACATCTCCTTCTTCCTTTGCCCTCCCCTCTTTCAGCAAGCATACTCTATTTTTGAGGTGATCTGATGTGATTTCTCTCATCTCTCTTCCATACCTCAAAATCTCTGTGTCCTTACCCAACCTTTCCTTCTTTGCCATCTCAAAGAATGATCGATTTTCCTCCTTGCCAAAGGTCATTCCTCACCAGAATCACATTCTCTCAAATGACCTCCTTCCTCCCCATTCCCTTTTTGCCTATCAACATGTTCAACATGTGCCCATCCTGACAACAGTGCCCATTCTATTCATTGTCTGACACTCTTCTTCCTTTCACCATCAAGATTCTAGAAACAATAACCTACCATCACTGCTTGCCCTTGACCTTAGAGGTCTTTCCAAAGATTTTTAACCTGGAGTCTTGACCTTGTTTTATTTTCACTATTTTGATGACTATATTTCAATATACTTGGTTTCCTTTGTAATCCTTATGCATTTAAATATTAATAATAGCTGATATTTATATAACACATTAAGATTTGTAAAGCACTGCACATATCTCTTATCTAAATTCACACTGTGAACTAGGTACTGTTTTTTATCAGAATTTTACAGATGAGAAAACAGAAGCTGAGAGAGACGAAGTGATTTCCCTGGGGTCACACAGCTAGTAGGTGTCTGAGGCTGGAATCAAAATCAGGTCTTTCTGATTCCAAGTCCACTGCTCTTATCTACTGTGTCACCTAGCTGCCTCTATTATTTTGAAAAGAGCTGATCTATGATCACATGGTAACATGTACTCAAAGGGGTAATACATAAATAGAAAAAATTAAGAATCCTTGTTTTGTATCAGCTTCTGCCTTTACAATGTTTCAATCAGTTGTCACTGTCTCAACTTGAAGTCTTCCTGTGATGGATAACTCACTAGCTGGCATGGCAGCCCATTTCACTGTTGAAGCATTCCAATTGGAGAAAAGTTTTTCCTAATATTTGTTGTCTACCTCTGTAGCTTCCACCCATTGTTCCTAGCTCTCTCCTGTCAGCTAAGTCAGCTAAGTTCAAATAATAAAAACTTAAATGATTTTGTGATGAAAGGAAAGAGAATGGTTGCAAGAGATGGCAGTTGATTGGCTAAGTGAGAACAAGTTATCAAAATAATCTGAGGTTGCAACTAGAAGGATGGTGATATCTTAGGCCAGTGCTTCCACTCGCAACTCTTTTTCACCCAAGAAATTTTTACATGACTCTGGGCGTATAGGTATATAAAAATAGGTATAGAAATCAAACACTTATTGACAGTAAATCATAACTTCATGATTCCAGCATTCAGTTATGAGACCCCATATAGGGTTGAGAGCCACAGTTTGAGAAGCTGGGGCCTAGACAGAAATAGTAACACTGTCAAACCAACAAATGACCTTAGCCTGTCCTAATAAAGCCCATTCTCTTTTTTTGTGATCACGGCTTCTCTTTAGAAAAAAAAGAATGGCTGTAACAGTTTACCTTTATATAGTAGTAATATAGGTGATGCAAAAATTATAAGATGATTTTTGAGAGTGAAAAAGCCAAGTTTCAGAAAGATTGACTGATTTCCCCAAAATTATGGAATCAGATGCAGAATTTAAATCCAGATATTTCATCTAGAGCACTTTTGGTTATATCAAGGCATGCAACAATTGCCTTTTTATTCATCTGGTGTTTTGACCTTCTTTACACATTGGCACCAAGCTCATAAGCTTATAGTTCACAGATTTACCCATTTTCTTATTTTGAAAGCACACACACACACACACAGACACACACACACACACACACAGACACACGCACACACACACACACCCTAATAATTAAAACTGTCAAACGTGCATGGCTCTCCAGGATGAGGAACATATTTTCCCTCCTGCCCCAACTCTCCCCACCCCCATTATTGATAGAACTATTCAAACAGAGGGTTCACTGTAAGAGAAAGAACTGCAGTGCTGTCAGTCTTGGCCTGGAGCAATCCAAGAGTCCCTAGATACCTCCTGAAATCCCTTTGGTCTGAGAATCTTAATTCATACCAAAGTCAGGACTAAGAAGAATTGAATACCAGCAGGAAGGTAAGAAGAAAGGCAACTGGATAGACCTGGAACTATGAGACCACATAGACTAGGGCTGTGCTTTGAGAACTTTTGTAGACTATGAACTGATGCTCTTCGTAGTTTTCCTTCCTGGCACATACCCAGTATGTTCCATAATGTTATTTGTCAGTGTGGTTCCTTTAAATATCTAGAATATATTGTACTATTATCAAGGAGCAAGAGGATGGATGGGATAAAGAAAACTCTTACCGTTTTTACTAGTTTGGAAATGGGGAGAATGATAGCCTATGCCCCCAAAGAGATCAAAGAAAGAGAAAAGATCCTATACGCCCTAAAATGTTTATAGCTGCAGTTTTATATAATAGCAAAAAACTAGAAATTAATTGGGTATCCATCAATTGGGGAAATAGCCTAACAAAGTCCAGAATATGTGTATTATGAAATACTATTATGCTATGAGAAATGATAAAAGTGATGGTTTCAGACAAACATGGAAAGACTTGAATGAGCTGAGGCAGAGTGAAGTGAGAAAGAGAACAGCTATCACAACTTTGAAAGAATTAAGAATTCTTAGTAATTAAATAACCAACCACAATTTCAGGGGAACCTATGATAAAGCATGTTATCTCCTTTTTACCAGAGGTATTGGACTCAAGAATGAGCGATACATTTCTGGGCATGGCTAATATAGGAATTTGTTTTGATAATGCATGTTTGGATGTGAATTTTCTTTTTCTTTCCAATAAAGGAGGGATATGGGAAGAAGAAAAAAAATAAATGCTTGTTAGTTGAAAAAAAAAGATAGGGGTGGCTAGGTGGCGAATACTTCTTATCTGTGTGATCCTGGGCAAGTCACTTAACCCCCAATTGCCTCTGCAAAAAAGAAAAGAAAAGAAATGTCAATATAATTGGAAGGCACCAACAACTTGGGCTTGCTGGTGGGGAAAAAATAAAGGGAATATAGGGAGGAAGAACACTGCAATTGGGCCTTCAATTTAAAAAAATATATCATTTTTTTGGTAATGAACCCAATTTAGAGTAAGCCTCAGTGCTTTCCTTATTATATGCACACTGAAGATTTCAGGCTGTCAGGTAACTTAAAGAGCATTTATTTGATTGCTGTACCTAACAGAGGATCAAATGGGAGGCCCAGAGAGAAGAGTGATTTGTTTAAGGTTACACAGCCACTCTGTGGTCATGCTGGGAATAGATCCCAGGCTCCCTGTGTTCCAGTTCAGGAGTCTTCCCACTGCTTTTCTTCACCTTCACTCTTTAATATCTTTCTTATTTCTATTACATGCATATTTTATTTGGTGATTAAAATCAACTGACTGTATTTCCTGGTGTATTGCCTAGTGGGAAATTTGGTAGATTCAAGCTATTTCCACTGCCTTAATGTCCCTTCTAGAGAAACTGTGATAAAATCTCTGCCTTCAAGGAATTTCAGTTCTGATAGAGGTCCTGGGCCTAACTTAAATTCAAAAGCCTCAGACAGATTTATAAAGATACAATCAACACACGCGCACACACACACATACACACACACACACAGACATGAGCACACACACATGCAGGCACACATACAGACACAAACTGTGGGAATACAGCTACTTATCCACAGGTAACTACAGTAGTGTAGAGATATACTCTTCTTGTAAGGTCACATGTGTGTTACTTTGTAAAACTAGGGAACAGATTCATTTGTCTATGACAGCCAACTGAGACATTGTTCGTTAAACATCTGGGCAGGGGTAATCTTTGACAATCCCAGGAGCTGTTCAGTAAATCCTCCTTTCTACCATTCCCACCCCAAACAGGGGGACTTTTTTCAATTTACACTCAATTTTAGTGATAATCAGTGTTCTCTGGAAGTGATAACTTCACTCAACTCACACCCAGTCATTTCTTATTTATCAAACAAAGCCGACAGTCAGAGCTGTTTTAAAAATGAAATGGCCAGCACAACTCTCCTCCCTTTCTCGGCCCTTCCCCAAATCAACAACTTAATGCACTGGAACTTATGACCATTCATCTTGATCTACTTATAAAGCCACTGGCCAAGTCTTTTGAGTAGGTAAATAATAATCCCTTTCCACTGTGTAGTGTTCAGGAAGACAAACACTTTTTTTTGTTTGCTACTTTTTATTTAGAGGACACAGTGGCCCCTTATATAATGAATATAATTTCCTTGTCACATTTTAAAAGTAAATGAAACAAACAGAAAATAAATGAAGCCACTCCCGTTAGCTTAATGGGGTATTTACTTATTACCTACATTAGACAAATTAAAGTGCCAATGGATCAGCCTTGCCATTTCTTCCCAATTCAGTGTAACTTTGTCTTTACTTTTCTTTATGATTTCTCTTTCTTTCCTCTGGCCTCTCCCTCTGTTACCCCCCCCATCTCATTTTTAATGAGATTCAATGAGATATTTTTGATTTGTGCTTCAAACCTTGCCACTATCAAGTGAATTTTGTTAATGACCATTAATTTTGACATCTCAGAGATCATCTTCATCTTAGCAATTGCCAAGTAATGGATTTCTTTAAAAGCTTGAGGTGTGAAATTCTGCTCATTAGGAAAATGATTCCTCATTAGAGAAAATATTGCCAGGAAGTATATTTTTTATTCCCTAACTCCTGGTATAGAGTATAGAGATTTTGGTATAGAGAACAAGATTTTGGGAGGGAGGTAGGAAAATAGATCCTAGTTCTCTCACTTGCCAGTGGATCTGACATCTGGTCAATTTAGAGGGACTCTCCAGTAATGTGAACATTCCAACCATGCCTGCCTAATATGTGTGACTCTTGCCCATGGTTTCACTGTGTGTGGGGGGTGTAGTCTCCCTCAGTTTTGGGAGAGTCTTCCTTGTGCTATCTTGACATTTCTAGGATCCCAAGGAACACATGGATTGTCCACTTGTGACTTTGTGACTCTTCCCTCAGTCTGGCCATACAAGCAGATCATTCTCCTTTTCCACCAGATTTTCCTTTAATGATATCTTTTATGAAACTTATACCCCATGGGTTCCAATAAAAAGGGCATTAAACGTAAAGACATGGTCTAACTTGCCACTGCCTTCTCTGGGGGGTTGCATTAACATCTTATAAGACCTAATGACTTGTGGCTTTGATTGAATGTGACTAAACCTATTTAGGTGTAAGGTCAATAGCCCTAGCTCCTTCTTACTTCTTATTTCAAATCTATAAACATAAATTCAGAATTATCAAAATCCATAACTGGATTGCCAGGAAGAACATTGAAAAATCCAAGTATAAATGTGACCCAAGGGAGAAGAAAACATAAAAATCTCATTGAAAGCAATTTATATCTGTGACACTAATATGTTTTCTTTTACTTAATAGTGTGGAATTTATATAACCACTAACTTTTCGAATTATTTAGAACATTAGATGCCTTAAATACCCAAACTGGAAATGTTTCTTCTTATGGGCAAAATAACTCTTGGGGATGTGTTTTCATTAGCTAAGATATTCAATTGTGTGGGTTCTTTATAGCCTCTCATTCTTATTTGGCACCTTAAATGTTTATATCAATTGGAAATTATCTGTGTGGGAGGACAAAAGAGAGAGAAGCTTGTCTGTTCCTGAGTATATTATATCTGTCACCTAAAATTCTAAGTGGCACAAACAGATGTTGCCATTAAATCAAGTGATGTCTCTGTGCATTGATAGCCCTAGGAGGGGCCATTGATAGGCCTAAAGCACAATCAAGGGGGAAAGGAACAACAACAAAAAAAGAAAAAAAGAAAAGCTAGAGATTAAGAAAAGAGGGAGAGAAAAAGAGAGTCTCCAGGACCTGCAGTGGATACCACTTAGTAACGAAGTCTTCATGGCTCCATTTCTCCATTCCATTCAAAAATGGAATTCTTAGGCCCCCTAGTGGGAGTCTTGGGCCCTTTGGTAGATAATAAATTCAGTCTTGAGGAACTTTTCTTTCTTAAAAACAATGTGGATCATGTAATCCCCTCTCAGATGTCATGTGTGAGAATAACTGAATTTGGTTCATTTCTGTCTAATCTGAATTATATCCGGTTTATCTGCAATCAATAAGTTCTTAATTTAAATAGAAAACAGGGGAAAGCCCAATGGTAATAAGATCTGGGGTTGTGTCAGTACACCTGGCACACTATTATGTATGGCTTCAGTTACAACCTTTAAATAACAGAAATAGCATCTGCAATTGAGCCTCTGGCAGTGAAGTTCTCCGTAAGTACAGTACGGCCTCAGTTACTTTCCCCAGAGAAATACACAGCACCCACAGCAAAGGGTGAATGGTGTGAAGAACTTCAGTAAAAGCTGGGTCCACGTGTCCCTCCTACCTCTTTCCCCTGAGGATTCTGCTCATTTGTTGATTTCAGAATCCATGCATCTCTATCTCAGGTCTTCAACCTATACCTCCCACCCTCAGTGTGGCAGTACTAGATCAATGTAGCCCCCTGGGTTGGCCTTCAAAAGAAGTGACAGGGTAATCCCTTCTATTCTGGGTTGCTTTTCCACTTGGTGCCTTTTTTACTAGAACCCAGGGGATGTAAGCGGCATAAAGGATATCATTAAAGAAAAGTTTGAAGGAAAAGGAGAATGGGCTGCTTGTATGGAAGGGTCATAAGTCACAACTGGACAATCCATGTTTTCTTTGGGATCTTTGAAATGTCAAGAAAGCACAAGGAATATGCCCAGAAATTGAATGACACCTTCTCCTCCATGAAGCCATGGACAAGAGTTACACAGATTGGGCAAGCATGATTGGGCTGCAATTTGCATTATTGGAGAGCTCCTTTAAATTGACAAGATGCCATATCCACGGGCATGTGAGAGAACTAGGATCTATATTTCTACCTCTCTCCTAAAATCATGTTCTCTATACCAGGAGTTAGGGAATTAAAAAATACACTTCCTGGCATCATTTTCTCTACTGAGGAATCATTTTCCTAATGAGCAGAATTTCACACCTCAAGCTTTTAAAGAAATCCATTACTTGGCAATTGCAAGATGAAGATGATCTCTGAGATGTCAAAAATTTTTTAAAAATTTTATTTTATTTGCAAAACATATGTATGGGTAATTCTTCAACATTAACCCTTACAAAGCTTTCTGTTACAAATTTTTCCCTTCTACTCCCCACCCCTCCCCTAGATGGCAGGATATCCACTACATGTTAATTATGTTAAAATACTTGACAAATCGAATATATGTATACATATTTCCACACTTATCATTGTTGTGCAAGAAAAATTATATCTACAAGAAAGACATATCAGATAAAGGAAACACAATGTAAGCAAACATCAATCCAGAGTATGGAGATGTCAAAATTAATGGTCATTAACAAAATCACTTGATAGTGGCAAGGTCTGAAACACAAATCAAAAGCATCTCATTGAATTCTATTAAATGTGAGATTTGGGCGTTTCCCCTTGTTTCCCCTTCCTAATGGACATACCCCATTCCCATGTGTGTCCTGCACTCTTCCTACCAATAGTCTTTGCTTTCCTCCAATTTTAGCTTTTATCTAAGCAATGGTATTATGGGAAAAAGAAGGGACAACTAGATGATACAGTAGATAGAGCTCTGGCCCTGAAGTAAGTAGAACCAGAGTTCAAATGTGACCTCAGACTCCTAACACTTACTACCTGTGTGATCCTAGGCAAGTCACTTAACCCCAATTGCCTTGCCAAAAAAAAGGAGGAGGATGAATCATTATTACTATTTATACTTGTTGCTCTGATTCAGTCATTTCAGTCAGGTCCGGCTCCTAGTGACCCCATTTGGAGTTTTCTTGGCAAAGCGAGTGGAGTGATTTGCCATTTCCTTCTCTGACTCATTTTATAGATGAGGAAACTGAGGCAAACAGGGTTATGAAATTTGCTCATAGTGTATATATACTCTTTGATCCAGCAGTGTCTCTACTAGGCCTGTATCCCAAAGAGATCTTTAAAAAGGGAAAAGGATCTATGTGTGCAAAAATGTTGTGGCAGCCCTTTTTGTAGTGGCTAGAAACTGGAAAGTGAGTGGATGCCCATCAGTTGGAGAATGGTTGAATAAGTTATGGTATATGAATGTGATGGATTATTATTGTTGTATAAGAAAAGATGAGCAGGATAATTTCAGAGAGGCCTGGAGAGACTTGCATGAACTGATGCTAAATGAAGTGAGTAGAACCAAGAGAAAATTATACACAGCAACAAGATTTTGTGATAATCAACTCTGATGGATGTGGCTCTTTTCAACAAGGAGGTGATTCAGGCCAATTCTAATAGACTTGGGATGGAGAGAGCCATCTACATCCAGAGAGAGAACTGTGGGGACTGAATGTGGATCACAGCTTTGGATCTTTACCTTTTTAGTTAGTTTACTTGCTTTTTTTTCTTTCTCACTTTTTTTCCTTTTTAATCTGATTGTTCTTGTGCAGCATGATAAATGTGGAAATATGTATAGAAGAACTGAAAATGTTTAATCTATATTGCATTACTTGCTGTCTAGGGGAGAGGATAGAGGGGAGGTAAGGAAATTAGAAGCTTTGGCATTAATTGTTTCAGGGTACTGAAGTTCCATTGCTATTCATAATATAATCACTCCTTCAGATTTTAATGTAGTTTATCTGTCAAGGAGTTGGTAATCCAAAAGATGGAATGCTGTGCCTAAGGCCAAAAGATTCGAATTCAAATTCGACCCCAGATATTTATTAGGTGACCTAGAGCAAGCAATTTAATCTTTTTTTTTTAACCTCAGTATCTTCAAATGAAAAATGGATGTTAATAGCACTTATCTCCCAGGGTTGTTGTTAGGATCAAATGAGATAATATTAGTAAAGTGCTTAGCACAACACCTGGCACATAGTAAGTGCTTTTAGAAATGTTAATTTCCTGGCATTCACTCTGTCTTCAGACTTGTTAAATATATTGTATATGTTTGTATATATAGTGATATATATATATATATGTGTGTGTGTATATATATATATATATATATATATATATATAGTGATAGAACTGGTAAAAATTAGTATTGTTATTGTGGCTACAAATTACAAAGACTGTGCTCATCTGTATTAGTGAAGGTAGTTTCCTCATCTCTATATCAATGTAATCGCAGGTTCAGTCATTATTCCTTGTTTTATTATTGTTGTTTTATTATTTTTATTATTATTGTTGTTGTTATTGTTATTATTTCCATCATCATTACTATTACTGTTATTGGAATAAAAACTCAAATACGCTATATTGTATCTTTACTTCCCAATTAATTTCAATTGTGCCAGGTTGCTTTCTTTGTTTTTGTTTTTCTGTAGTTGTGTTGTTGTGGTTGTGGTGGTATGGTGGTGGTGGTGGTGGTGTGTGTATATTTTACAGTAAAACTGAATTCCAATGAGTAGGCTTTGATGGCCCCAAATGGCCCAGAAAATCTTCTCCAGTATTATTTGGTTGGTGACCTTGTTGGAGATTGCATGCAGTGAATTTAGATGCTGCTGATTCATCTGGTCTAGATGCCGAGTTGTGGCAGTATTACTGGAGCTTCTCACCCTATTTTATCTGCTGGCAAAATCAAGCCTGGCACAGTCCCACCCTTTCCAAGTTTTGGGCCGATCACCTGCATGCTCAAAGCCCTTTTTAAGAATCTGGAGCCCTGAGTCAGGGTGAGGAGGATTCTGTGTCTGTTCTGCTATGTGACATAATACTCAAACTGCCTTTCCTAGAACCCTTGGTTCATCATGATTTTCTCCTCCCTCGAGAAGAATCATTAAAATATATTCTATTAGAAGCTTTCTCAAATCAGACCTTTCTCAATCTGCATTATGCTCATAATTACATGTTCCCTCAGGTTAGAGACACCCCATCTGAGGGGATCAAGTGAGTGAGAAGGGCCTATCTCCCTTTGCCAAAAAACAACTTGAACTTGAGTCATTTGGTATTTGATTCCTTAATGCAGACCACTCCATGGCACGTAACCTTTGGAGCATGCTGGGTTTTGCTTTTCTCTCTCTCTCTCTCTCTCTCTCTCTCTCTCTCTCTCTCTCTCTCTCTCTCT
>JAJPUD010002065.1:37879-86703 GCA_023553655.1 Myrmecobius fasciatus | reverse complement strand
GCAAAGGTTCTGATAAAGGCCTCATTTTTAAAATATATAGAGAATTGACTCAAATATATAAGAATTCAAGCCATTCTCCAATGGATAAATGGTCAAAAGATATGAACAGACAATTTTCAGAGGATGAAATTAAAACTATTTATAGTCATATGAAAAGGTGCTCCAAATCACTATTGATCAGAGAAATGCAAATCAAGACAACTCTGAGGTACCACTACACACCTGTCAGATTGGCTAAAATGACAGGAAATGATAATGATAACTGTTGGAGGGGATGTGGGAAAACTGGGACACTGATACATTGTTGGTGGAACTGTGAACGGATCCAATGATTCTGGAGAGCAATTTGGAGCTATGCTCAAAAAGTTATCAAACTGCACATACCCTTTGACCCAGCACTGTTTCTATTGGGCTTATATCCCAAAGAAATCATAAAAGAAAGAAAGGGCCCCACATGTGCAAGAATGTTTGTGGAAGCCCTTTTTGTAGTGGCTAGAAACTGGAAACTGAATGGATGCCCATCAATTGGAGAGTGGCTGAATAAATTATGGTATATGAATGTTATGGAATATTATTGTTCTGTAAGAAACGACCAACAGGAGGATTTCAGAGAGGCCTGGAGAGACTTGCATGAACTGATGCTGAGTGAAATCAGCGGAACCAGGAGAACATTATACACAGCAACAGGACTATACGATGATTAATTTTGATGGACATGGTTCTCTTCAACAATGATGTGATTCAAACCAGTTCCTATTGTTCAGCGATGAAGATAGTCATATACATCCAGAGAGAGGCCTGTGGGAACTGAGTGTGAACCACAACACAGCATTTTAAAGCTTTCTGTGAATATTTCCATGCATTTTGTTTTCCTTCTTAGGTTGTTTTTTTCTTCTTCTCTTTCTAGATCTGATGTTTCTTGTGCAGTAAGATAACTGTATAGATATGTATACATGTATTGTATTTGTCATATAATTTATCCTATTTAGCATGTATTAGATTACCTGTCATCTAGGGGTGGGGGTGGGGGGAAGGAGGGGAAAAGCTTGGGAAAAAAAAAGTTTTTGCAAAGGTCAATGTAGAAAAATCACTCATATGTTTTCTAAATAAAAAGCTTTATAAATAAATAAATAAATAAATCAAAGAGGTGGATGGACTTGAAGGCCAGAAGCACATTCATCTTCTCTCAGCTTCACTGGGCCACCTTTTCTATCACATTAGTCAGTCCTCAGCTGTTTCTGCCGCTCCCCCTCCCCTTCTGCTCCTCTTACCCCCCCCAACCATCTTTTTCACATGAACTGCTGTCTAGTCACATCTCCACCATCTTGTACCTGTGACACTGATGGAACCTAAGGATAGAATGTTACATTTATCTGTATTAAATTTAATATTAGTTAGTTTGCCTCTAATCATAATTGGCTCTGGTGCCTGAATTTATGGAAACAATCCTGCCTGAGCTTTCAACAGTTGATCCAGAGTTCAGATCCTCCCTCCAGTACTTATTGTGTGACAGTGGGCAAGTCATGACATCTCTCAAACTCAGGTTTTTCAATTGTAAAATGAGTCAATCAAGAGCTTCTTCAGATTCTATCAAGCTGGAAGCAGTCTGTGTATGAGCACAGTGAAATATTGTATGTTGATCATATCCAAGGACTAGCCCAGCTAAATTTGGATTTAAATTTGTGATTGGAAAAGCAATAGGGTAATGATTTGGGGCGGGGGCACAGAACCTCTTCTAGACTAACTCTTAAGATGTAGAGGAGCCACAATCAGTAGTGCTGAGGACCATAGGATTTAGATAACCCAAGTCCAGATCTCTCATTTAAGGAACTTTAGGTCCAGAGACTTGTACAGTCACCCAAATCCTGAGGTAGGATTTGAATCCCAGATTCCCTGGATCCTATTTACTATACCATAAGAAAATGAGGAAATGCAAGATTCACGAAGTAATGAAGCAAAATGAGTTGCCTGTTTAGATTTTTGGGACTCCTGATTTGGTCTTCTAGCACATTATATTTCTTCCCATCTTTCAGTTACCTGAAAATTTAGAAAGCATGCCATCTAGCTGTGAATTGGTTCAACCATTTTGGAAATCAATTTGGAATTATGCAAGATAAGTTTCTAGATTTTCCAAAACCTTTACTTCTATAACACCTACCCCCCCCCCAAATTGCATTACTTGCAATTATATCTCAGGGAAGTTAACACAAACAAGAGACTCAAATGTACTGAAAATGTTCACAGCAATATTATTTAGGAGAATCAAGAGCTGGAAGCAGACTGTTGACCCAACAGCTGAGGGATGCCTGAATAAATTATGGCATAAGAATAGAATGAATATTCTTATACTAAAAGAAGTGATGAATGCGAGAAATTCAGAGAATCATGGGAAGACTTACATGAAGTAATATAGAGAGAAGGAAGCAGGGTCAATAAGCAAATTTACAATTGTAGTGATATAAAATAAAGCCACTGAAGAGAAGCAATAAAGCTCTGCTCAGTTTTGATGGTGCATATTAGTAACATGCTAGAAAGCTGCACATCCTTCAGCCCTTTTAATAACAAGAAATGTACTTTATAAGGAGATTTGTATAAGTGTCTGTTGGGGAATATCTGTCATGTCAAAACAGAAACTATCATTACAGTTTTGAAAATGAGATTAATTTTAATGAGATTTAAATGTGTTAAAAAGTAGAGTTGAATTTTCACTGTTTTCTAATAAAAACTACAAGTTTTTAAAAAGGAAACTCTCACATCTGTTTTAGCACATGGTGTCTAACACAGCAAAGGACCTGTGAAAATTTTAGTTTATCTTGTGAAGGTCCTCGGTATAATCTCAAATTACTGGAATCCTGAGTTCTTGCTTTCTTACCAGAAAAACATTCCTGACTGCTTTATACATATGTGTCAGCAGCAAACTACAGAACTTTTTAAAAATTTACCTTCATTTAACTATACTTAAAAACAATTTCCAAGTGTAAACCCTAGGGCAGGTTGGGATAGGAGGAGTGGGAAGGAGAAATGGCTGTTCTAGAATGGAGAACTGCTTCATTTGTGATGGAGCTTGGAGGTGTGCTGAACTGAATAGATTGGGTCCAGGTCCAAGTATCCTGGTTGTTCCCAATGGACCACATAGCCACGTAAACTTTTGTTCCCAACCTTGACGGTTGTCTTCAGATTCCCAAGCAGGGGCTGAAATTATGGCTTTTTCTCCTGAGTCTTAAAAACTGGATACTGTAGCCATCTCTGTGATGTAAGCACTGCTTTATGGCTTTGTGAATCAAAGCCCATGGCATGGCATTTGCTATCTGGTGTGCTCTATGTTAGATAAGCTGAAATAGCAGATATGAAAGTAAGTGAACATAGAATAATTTCCTGTCTTTTTCTAGTTTAACAAAAGCAAAGTTGCAACCTGCTCCCCCCCAAAGCCCCCCACCCGACAACATTTAATACCTTCCTTTGAACTTTAACTTCAAGGAAAGGAGAACATTGTTGGGTTTTTTGTTTTTTTTTTTGAGTGTTTTTTTTAAATTTTATTTTATTTGCATAACATATGTGTGGGTAATTCTTCAACAATAACCCTTACATAGCTTTCCATTACAAATTTTTCCCCCCAACTCTCCACCCCTCCCCTAGATGGCAGGATATCCACTACATGTTAATTATGTTAAAATATTGGCAAATCGAATATATGTATACATATTTCCAAACTTATCATTGTTGTGCAAGAAAAATCTTATCTACACAAACGATATATTAGATAAAGGAAACACAATGTAACCAAACATCAATCAAGGAGTATGAGAATGTTATGTTGTGGTCCACATTTCGCATCCCTCTCTCTGGGTGTATATGGCTTTCTTCAGTGAACAATTGGAGGTGGTTTGAAACATTTCATTGTTGAAGAGAGCCAGAACATTGTTGTTTTAATGAACTTTTTTGGATAAAGTGCTTTTGAAAAATGCTAACTAGACAGGGTGAAAAGATGATTGGTTTTAGAGGAAGAAGAGCTGGGTTCAAATTCTGCCTCAGTCACAGCTTGTTTGCTCTTGAGCAAGTCACTTTACTTCTCTGAGTCTCATTTCCCCCTCTCTAAAATGAAGGAATAATACCTGCTCTTTAAGGAGCCTTTTAGCTCTTAATCTATTAGCCATTAATGTATACATTTATATGGAGATTTGATGTGTTTCAGAGGCAGAAGGATCCATACTGACCTAAATGATAGATCTTTACTAGGTCACTATTTTATAATGAATTAATTTTTTATAATCTTTGAGAAAATTCTTATAGAATTGTCAGTCAACAAACATTTGGTAGGTGCTTACTATGTGCCAGGCATTGTGCTAAGTCCTGGATATTAATATAAAAGCAAGCCTCCTTCCCTCAAGGAACATATATTCTATTGGGGAAAATGACATATACTACGTACATACTGTATATATACATAGTATGTGTATACACATACACACACATATATATATACATGTGTGTATAAGTGTGTATATATATGTGTACATAAAAAATGAACAAATATATTTGAAATTGTAACATGAATGATTAAGATTAGTTGTAAGGAAAAATTTCCTAATTGTGAATATCTTGGACATAGGTTTTTGATTGTTTTCATTTTCCATTAGGATAGTTTTAGATACCCTATCCATTCCAGCAATATGAATCTTTAATCTTTTCATCTACTTATTTTCATTTGCTATTTCCTCTTCCTCAGTAGTATTTTATTTTTCCAAATATATGTAAAGATAGTTTTCAACAATATTTTTTTAAGATTTCATTTCAAAATTTTTTTCTCCTCTTCCCCACCTCCAAAAAAACAACAAGCAAAGTACATGTACAGTCCTTCTAAACATATTTCCATATTTGTCATCTTCATCTACTTTTGAAGGAAAGATTAAGTATTATTGATATTTTTGCTTTTACATCACTGTCATTTTAGGATATACTTCTCTCCTTCTTCCTGTCCCTGGCCAGTCTTCCCTTGTGATAAAGAAAAAGAGTTAAAGAAAATCAAATGATCTAGTGAACACATTTGAGTGTGCCACATTCTGCATTCATACTTCCTTACTTTTGAACTGAAAAGAAGATATCTCTTCTCTGGGTTCAAGTTCAAGTAATCACAATTAATCAGCATGTGACTTTTGTGGACACTTTTCTGTGACATCTTTTTTAGTATTTTAATAACTCCAGTGATAGTACTACAGAGTTCAAGTTCTGTTAAGGCCAAGGCAAGTATATGCTTAGGAGGGTAGTAAGTACAGAGAAAACTTTGAATTGTCTCTTTGCTGCTTCCTATTTGTGTAACCTCTCTGTGTCTATGTTTCCTCATGACCTTTAAGGTTCCTTCCAGCTCAAAATCTATAATCATATAGTATCATTGTCATAAGAATTTTTTTTAGCATTCTTTAATTATTTTTAAAATTTTAACTTAAATACATAAAGAAAAAAAAAACATTTCCATGTACACAACACAATACAAAAAGATGATTCTCTTTGAATATGAAATCTGAATTTCACATAATTACTTTTAAAAAACCTAGGTAATAAATACTGCATATTATATTAAAAACTACCCTGCTTTTCCATGTTTCCTTCTCAGTTTCACTTTCTGCTATGCATTTTAAAAAAAAGTTACAATAGTGTTCTTCTTTGGGGTATCAATAGTTACTAATCTTTTTCTTCCCAGTATTTCCTTCCCCCTGCAATTAACTGAGAGAAAGGAGGAAGAATCTTGCAACAAATAAATAAAATCAAACAAATTGAATCCACACTATGGCCACATACAAAAATGTCTATATCTTTCTGCATCTTGTGTCCATCATTACTCCATGAGAAGGTGGGCAACATACTTTTTCATAGGTCCTCTGGAACCTTGGCTGTTAGTCATTGCTTTGATCTGAGTTCCTAAGTCTTTCAAAGCTGTTTTTCTTCACAGGGCTGTTACCCTTGCATTAATTGTTCTTCTCATAAGGATTACCTCACTCTACATCTCATGGAAGTCCTCTGCTTTTGTGAACTCTGGACATAGAGCTTTGCAGGCTGTATGTGTCCTGCCTCTTGTTGTTAGAGCTCTCACCTTAAGGACCCCCGTCCTGTTGCCCCTTGATTTCTAGCTAACTTTTTATTTAGTTATAAGGCAGAAGAAGTTACTTCCTGTAGCTTCTCATTGGATTTTTTGATTATTATTATTCTGTCTTGTATTAACCTCAGGGTTTTGCTGAAATAGTTATGTGGGAATTGGGTGGCCTACAATCCATTTAGGTGGCCATTTTGGCCAAAAGTCTGGTGTTTATATAAGTGATTCAGGTCACCAGTTGCTGTAACTTCTCATGCTGTGCATTTTTGTCTAAATTTCTTTGGAACTCCTTGACTATTCCTATACCTAAATTAAAAAAAAATGTTATCCCTCACCAGAGCCATATACATGTCTTTGATAATATTTTCATTGCCATGTGTCTTGCATCAGTAGTAATATTCTGCAACCTGGATCTACCTCTGTCTTTTCATTGCAGTTTTGATCTCATGAATGTATGAATTCATACATGATCTCTTTAGGATACCATGAAAGGAATTTTTTTTACCCACTGTGCTTAGATGTCAAATTGGAAGTTCAACAGTGCAAAGAATCACATGAGTTTTATTTTTAAAAAATCTTTTGCTATCAAACCACAAAATAAATAAGAAAGAAGTTAGGGAGATAAACAAAATGTTAGAAAAGTTAGGTATGACAAATCTCTGGAGGAAATTGAATGGTGATAGAAGGGAGTATACTTTTTTCTCAGGGGTTCATGGAACTTATACGAAAATTGATCATGTGTTAGGGCATAAAAACCTCAAAATCAAATGCAGAAAAGCAGAAATAGTAAATGTATCCTTTTCAGATCATGATGCAATAAAACTCACATGTAATATAAGGCCAGGAGAAAATAGACCAAAAATTAATTGGAAATTAAATAATCTAATCCTGAAGAATGAATGGGTGAAAGAGCAAATTATAGACACAATCGATAATTTCATCCAGGAGAACGACAATAATGAGACAACATACCAAAATTTGTGGGATACGGCCAAAGCGGTTATAAGGGGTAACTTTATATCTCTAGATGCTTATTTGCATAAAATAGAGAAAGAGAAGATCAGTGAATTAGGGTTACAATTAAAAAACTAGAAAAAGAGCAAATTAAAAACCCTCAATTAAATACCAAATTGGAAATTCTGAAAATAAAAGGTGAGATTAATAAAATTGAAAATAAGAAAACTATTGAATTAATAAATAAAACTAAGAGTTGGTTTTATGAAAAAACCAACAAAATAGATAAGCCTTTAGTTAATTTGATCAGAAAAAGGAAAGAGGAAAATCAAATTGTTAGTCTCAAAAATGATAAGGGAGAACTTTCCTCCAATGAAGAGGAAATTAGAGTAATAATTAGGAGTTACTTTGCCCAACTTTATGCCAATAAATTTGATGATCTAAATGAAATGGAGGAATATCTACAAAAATATAGATTGCCCAGGTTAACAGAAGAGGAAATAAATTATTTAAATAGCCCCATTTTAGAAAAAGAAATAGAACAAGCTATTAATCAACTCCCTAAGAAAAAATCTCCAGGGCCAGATGGTTTTAGTTGTGAATTCTACCAAACATTCAAAGAACAATTAATTCCAATACTATACAAACTATTTGAAAAAATAGGGACAGAAGGTATACTACCAAATTCCTTCTATGATACTGATATGGTGCTGATAGCTAAACCAGGTAGGGTGAAAACAGAGAAAGAAAACTATAGACCCATTTCCCTAATGAATATTGATGCAAAAATTTTAAATAAGATTTTAGCAACGAGATTACAGAAAGTTATCTCCAGGATAATACATCTTGACCAAGTAGGATTTATACCAGGAATGCAGGGCTGGTTCAATATCAGGAAAACTATCAGCATAATCAATTATATTAATAACCAAACTAACAAAAACCATATGATTATCTCCATAGATGCAGAAAAAGCATTTGATAAAATCCAACACCCATTCCTATTAAAAACACTAGAGAGTATAGGAATAAATGGGCTTTTCCTTAAAACGATTAGTAGCATCTACTTAAAACCATCAGCAAGCATCATATGTAATGGAGACAAACTAGAACCATTCCCAATAAGATCAGGAGTGAAACAAGGCTGCCCACTGTCACCATTACTATTTAATATTGTATTAGAAATGTTAGCTTTGGCAATAAGATAAGAAAAAGAGATAAAAGGAATTAGAGTAGGTAATGAAGAAACCAAATGATCATTCTTTGCAGATGACATGATGGTATACTTAGAGAACCCTAGAGACTCAACTAAAAAACTACTAGAAACAATTCATAACTTTAGTAAAGTTGCAGGATTCAAAATAAATCCACATAAATCATCAGCATTTTTATATACTACTAACAAAGTTCAGCAGCAAGAGATAGAAAAAGAAATTCCATTCAGAATAACGGATGATAGCATAAAATATTTGGGAATCTATCTGCCAAGAAAATGTCAGAAACTATACGAACTAAACTACAAAACACTTTCCACACAAATAAAATCAGACCTAGTCAGTTGGAAAAACATTAAGTGCTCATGGGTAGGCCGAGCGAATATAATAAAAATGACAATACTACCCAAACTAATCTACTTATTTAGTGCCATACCAATCAAACTCCCAAGAAATTATTTTACAGATCTAGAAAAAATAGTAGCAAAGTTCATTTGGAAGAACAAAAGGTCAAGAATTTCAAGGGAATTAATGAAAAAAAAAAAGACAGATGAAGGTGGCCTTGCTGTAACAGATATAAAACTATATTATAAAGCAGCGGTCATCAAAACCATTTGGTACTGGCTGAGAAATAGAGCAGTCGATCAGTGGCATAGGATAGGATATCAGGACAAGCTAGGTAATAACGTTAGCAATTTAGTGTTTGATAAACCCAAAGACCCCAGCTTTTGGGATAAGTACTCACTATTTGGCAAAAACTGCTGGGAAAATTGGAAACTAGTGTGGAAGAAATTAAGGCTGGACCCACACCTGACACTGCACACCAAGATAAGATGTAAATGGGTTCATGATCTAGCTATAAAGAGTGATATTATAACCAAATTAGAGGAACACAGGATAGTTTACCTCTCAGACCTGTGGAGATGGAATAAATTTATGTCCAAAGAAGATCTGGAACTATTAATTGAACACCAGATAGATAATTTTGATTATATTAAGTTAAAAAGTTTCTGTACAAACAAAACTAATGCAGACAAGATTAGGAGGGAAGCATCAAATTGGGAAATCATCTTTACATTTAAGGGTTCTGATAAAGGTCTCATCTCTGAAATATATAGAGAATTGTCTTATATTTATAAGAATTCAAGCCATTCTCCAATTCATAAATGGTCAAAGGATATGAACAGACAATTTTCAGATGATGAAATTAAAACTATTTATAATCATATGAAAAGGTGCTCCAAATCACTATTGATCAGAGAAATGCAAATTAAGACAACTCTGAGGTACCACTACACACCTGTCAGATTGGCTAAAATGACAGGAAAAGATAACGATGAATGTTGGAGGGGATGTGGGAAGACTGGGACACTGATGCATTGTTGGTGGAGCTGTGAATGGATCCAACCATTCTGGAGAGCAATTTGGAGCTATGCTCAAAAAGTTATCAAACTGCACATACCCTTTGACCCAGCAGTGTTTCTATTGGGATTATATCCCAAAGAAATCATAAAAGAAGGAAAGGGCCCCACATGTGCAAGAATGTTTGTGGCAGCTCTTTTTATAGTGGCTAGAAACTGGAAACTGAATGGATGCCCATCAATTGGAGAGTGGCTGAATAAATTATGATATATGAATGTTATGGAATATTATTGCTCTGTAAGAAACGACCAGCAGGATGATTTCAGAGAGACCTGGAGAGACTTGCATGAACTGTTGCTCAGTGAAGTGAGCAGAACCAGGAGATCATTATTCTCGACAACAACAATACTATATGAGGATCAGTTCTAATGGACATGACTCTCTTCAACAATGAAATGCTTCAAACCAGTTCCAGTTGTTCGGTGAAGAGAGCCATATACACCCAGAGAGGGATGTGAAATGTGGACCACAACATAACATTTTCATGTTCTCTATTGAGGTTTGCTTGCATTGTATTTCCTTTATCGGATTATTCTTTCTTTTAGATATGATTTTTCCTGCACAAAAATGATGTGTGGCAGTAACTATACATATATTCGATTTCTTAAGTATTCTAACATAATTATCATGTAGTGGATATCCTGCCATCTAGGGGAGGGGTGGGGAGTAGGGGGGAAAATTTGTAACAGAAAGCTTTGTAAGGGTTAATGTTTAGGAATTACCCATACATATGTTTTGCAAATAAAAAGTATTAATAAATAAAATTAAATTAAAAAAAATCTTTTGCTTTTCCTGTACCTTAACTCTGCAAGCTTCCTTCTGTCCCCAGGACCCTGAAAATTCATTTGGGAGGAATTTTTAAAGCTTTGACACTTGGGCTGTGTTTTCTTTAAAACAACCTAGAACAGAGATTTGTAATTTCAATATTATGAGACTTTGGGGATTTGCAGAAAATATTTTACAAGGACTCTGCTCTGGACCTACTGATGTGATTATTCAAAAACAAATCCTGGGAGAGCTCACAAGATAACTTTGCTGAATATTCTAAGGCATTTTTGCATGTTTGGTTTTAAGTGTCTCATGAAGCAACCTATTACCATCAACGCTCAGATATCCAGACTAAGGGAGGTGACTACAGGTTAATTTCTTCCCCTAACAAGAAATAAAAGAAAATTGTTTCTACTGGGTCTTAAAAATATTAATGTAGCAGCTTTCTCTTCTAATTTTATTTTGATGTCTCCTCTCAATACAAACATATTGATGATGGGGTAGAAATGATGTGTTAGAGGTCCAGGACCAAATGATTAGATTGATGTGAGCATGAGGGCATGTGAAGAATTCACTTTGGCAAATGGTTGGTTTATTTATAAGAAGATGTTACAAACAAAATGAAGGGATACAATAGACACCAGGAGTGGTAAATATAAAGTAGTATCGGGAGACCATATAGTTCACAAGGAAAGGTTTTTTTTTATTAAAGCTTTTTATTTGTATAGCATATGTATGGGTAGTTCCTCAGCATTGATCTTTACAAAGCTTTCCGTTACAAATTTTACCCCCAGTCTCCTCCCCTCCCCTAGATGGCAGGAAGTACACTACATGTTAATAATGATAAAATACTTGACAAGTTGTTTTGCAAGAAAAATCCTATCTACAAGAAAAAAAATCAGAGAAAGGAAACAATGCAAGCAAACATCATTAGAGAGCATGGAAATGTTAGGTTGTGGTCCACATTTCATATCCCTCTCTCTGGGTGTATATAGCTTTCTTCACTGAACAATTGGAACTGGTTTGAGACATTTCTTTGTTGCAGAGAGCCATGTCCATCAGAGTTGATCATCATATGGTATTGTTGTTGCCATGTATAATGATCTCCTGGTTATGCTCATTTCACTCAGCATCAGTTCATGCAAGTCTCTCCAGGCCTCTCTGAAATCGTCCTGCTAGTCGTTTCTTACAGAACAATAATATTCCATAACATTCATATACCATAATTTATTCAGCCATTCTGCAATTGATGGGCATCCTTTCAGTTTCCAGTTTCTAGCCACTACACAAATGGCTGCCACAAGCATTTTTGTACATGTGGGTCCAAGGAAAGGGATTTTAACAATGAACAATAGAAAAGACAAATTCTCTAGTGGAACTCACAATTAGCCAAGGAGAATGAGGTGGGGGTATGCCCTTAACTGGCAAGCTAAATCCATCGAGGAGTTTAGCACCCTAAAAGACTTACTTTGCTATAACAAGGAGAAAGACACCATGAGGCATGGTGAGGGAATGAGAGGAAAGATACCACTGAGGCAGAATGCCATGGTGGGCTAACCCAAAAGGGATTCAGCAAAGATGGTATGGGCCATAGACAGGAAATTTTACCTCTGGGGTTTGACACTTGACACTTGGATTTCTTACTGGACATAGCAAGATGGGGCTACTCAGAATCTCCACATAGGGTAGGACTGTAAGGTTAAACTGATCCCCATCAGTGCCCTTCCCTGCTTGCCTCAGGGAGTAATCTTATGAGTACTTCAGGCTTTCTTTACCAACCCCACCTAGTGACCCAAGACCTTATCAAAGATGCTCAGTATCAGAGTGAATAGCAGGGAGGTATAAGTCTAGAATTTTGACCTGAATTGCCAGTGTATGAATTATAGAGAGGTGATTGAAATAAGTTTCAAGATAGTAACTAAAGATCATGATGGTTCATGTAGCCTTAGCTTTTCTTTCCAAGAGGTTGAATGAATTGGGAATGGTTAGCCTATAGGAAAAAATCAGCTAGGGAAATATGATAGAAATCTATAAGTATTTAACTGCCTTTTGTGTGATGAGAGGACTATAATTGTTCTGCTCAGCTCCAGATGAAAGAACAGAGAACAAGAGATGGGAAACCAACAGAGATGATGAAGTGGGAAGAAGCTGTACAGCTGTGCTCTCTCTTATAACTATGCCAACAAAGACCCAAGAGGAGTACCAGACTGAGTCCTGTGCAAGACATCCAGGGGGAAAATCTACTTAAACTAATTTACTTATTCAGTGAAATATTAACCCAAATATCAAAGATTTTCTTCATAGGACTAGAAAAATATCATAATACAGTATGTCTGGAGGAATAAAAAATCAAAAATCTCAAGGGAAGTAATGGAAAAAAAGTGGGAAGGAACATTTACCAGATCTCAAATTATATTACAAAGCAGTAATCATGAAAACAGTTTGGCACTGATTAAAAAATAGAAAAGTCAACCAGTGGAACAAATAAGAAAAACAACATGCCAAAATAAACTAATCTAGTAACTTAATGTTCAATAAACTCAAAGACGCCAGCTATTGGGGTAAGGACTCAATGTTTCACAAAAGAGTGTTGGGAAAACCAAGAAACAGTCTGGCAGAAATTAGATTTAGACCAATATCAAACACCATATACCAAGATAAACTCCAAGTGGAATTTTATATAAAAAAGTCACGTCATAAACAAATTAGGGAAACAAATGAAAAATTACTTGTCAGATTTATGGATGGGAAAAGAATGTATGACAAAAGAGATAGGAAGGATCATGGGAAATAAATGAAGAAATTTATTATATAATATTTAAAAAGATTTTCTACAAACAAAACCAGTGAAACTAAGATTAGAAAGAAAACAGATATATGGGAGGGAGGGGCAGAGAATTTGTAGCAAGTTTTTTCTGATGATGACTAATTTCCTAGATATGTAAGGAATTGATTCAAATTCATGAGTTATTGTCCAAATAGTAAATGCTCAAAGGATGTGAACAGGCAAGTGTTTTTTCCCCCTGAGGCAATTGGGATTAAGTGACTTGCCCAGGGTCACACAGCTAGGAAGTGTTAAGTGTCTGAGATCAGATTTGAACTCAGGATCTTCTGATTTCAGGGCTGGTACTCTATCCACTGTGCCACCTAGCTGCCCCAAATAGGAAAGTTTTAGAGGAAGAAACCCAAGGTATAAATGGACATTAAAAATCTTCAAAATTACTGATAATTAGAGAAATACAAATTAACCCAACTCTGAGGGTACAACATATATCTTGGCCAAAGATGAAAAAAATAAAAATGACAAGCACATAATTGTTGCAAGACAACAGGCATACTAATGTACTACTGGTCTATCAGTGAATTCTGGAAAGCAATTTGTAACTATGATTAAACTTCACTAAACTTCATCCTTTGACCCAAGCAATACCACTATGAGGCCTGGTCTCCAAAAGGATGAAAGAATGGGGAAAGTGACTAAAGGACTAAACAACGAACAAAATGGTTTAGCTTCCATAGCCAATGAAGTCTCTCCCAAATCTGAAATTCCATAAAGCTGTGAAAGGTTAGCCTGGAATATTTATTTTTTTGTTATAGTCCTTGTGTTGTTAAAATCTGTTGGCCTATGTGTGCCAACACTTATGTAAATAGATGCTGCCTGACTTCTATTGAAGATCAGCAAATTCGGATGTTTCTCCTAGAATTGGCTTGTATTCACAGTCCATTGGTTTAATTTTCTTAATTAGGAGCCATTTAACACATCAAGAAGGATCCCCTGACAATTAGTCTTGGGAACAAAAGCAAACAAATGTATTTTCCCCAGTGTTTAGGGACTTTATAAAGAGGTATGAGGGCCTGATAGTTCCTGAGAGGTGATAGAAGGTTGGTGTGGAATAAGGCAACCTGGGCAGATATGGAAAAACATTGATTTGGTTTGTTTTGCTGGATGGAGTCTTTGTTACAAAGGACTGTCCTGGTGAGCCTGGGGCTAGAGGGAGTCAGTGGGAAGTGATGGCAAAGTAAGAGAAAAAGTTTTAATGAAACATTTATTTAATAACAACATATTTTAAAAAGCCATCAGCCCTACTACTATGCTTGTTACTGATGGGCACTTAGATAAAACATATCCCTCTATATGTGTCTAATTGGCATATAAATGTATATGATCTAGTAGGAAGAGCTCAGCATTAATTGGCAGGATCGATTGATTGCCAGTGAATTCCAGATTCCAGAATGCAGAACTGGGTTCAAAACCTACCTACTACATTAACTGGCTGTATGACTTTGGGCAAATTAATTCTCAGGGCTGTGATTGTTCTATCTGTAGAAGAGACATAATAAAGTAGGGGGATCAACTAAATGATTTTATATGTTTATATGAAATCTCATTTCAAACATGGCCTCTTTTCTCCTTGAAGTCAATTTACTGAGCAAGCCATTAACTATAGTTTTTATTATGTCCAATTAAAATGTTCTTCAGTTGTACTGTGGTAAGACAATATGAACTTTTTATACAATCGTAAATGGAGCTTAAGTTTGTAAAGTCATTTGTCATTTAGATGAAAGTTATTTCTCTCTGAGCATTATTCCCTTCAGTATCCAAGTTATTCCTAGGCAGTCTGGGATATCTGTTACCTCCTTCGAGAGAGGCAACACTGACTGGTCCTTGAGGATAGTCAGGAAAATATGCATTCTAATCTCTGAAAATTAAAAGCTAACTTCTCTGGCTCTCTGTTTCTTCATCTGTAACATGGAGATAATTCCCATAGTACATACTACATAGGGTTATTGAGAGTATCAAATGAAGTAATGTCTGAAACATGCTTGATAAACATTAAAGTACTGTATAACTTTGGAGAGGAGGAAAGGAAAAAGTATTCATTAAGTACCTACTGTGTGCCAAGTGCTTTACAAATATTATCTCTTTTATTCCTTGCAACAACCCTGTGAGGCAGGTGTTATTATTATCCTCATTTTACAGAAGAGGAAACAAAAGCAAACAAAGGTTCAGTTATTTGCCCAAGATCACATAGCTAGCAGCTAGCATGTGTATGAGGCTTCTACCCAAGTCTTCCTGACTCCAGGCCCAGTGCTCAAACTACTACACACCCTAGGTGTCTCATAATGGTCATCATCATCATCAATATTACTAGATGATGCCTGGCAATTTGTTTTAATCCACCCTGTGATTTCATTAGTGTGGGAAGCTCCCTCTCTAGACATTCCCTCCACTGATGGGGACCAATCCTCAACTGTTCTGTAACTTGAATCTGGAAACGTGTCCTGAGGACACTGAGCAGGGAAATGACTTGCCCAAGATAATATAATTAGCATGGTTTAGAGACGTAATTTGAACTCAGATCTTGACTCCAAGACTACTATTCTATCCTCTGACCAGCACATAGGAAATGGTTTCTTATCTTTCTTTGTATTCCCAATGCCTGACACATGATGTAGGTGCTTAATAAATTCTTGTCAACTGACTGACTGACTGACTGACTTTAATTTCTTATCATTAGGGGCTTATTTAGCCCCTGCCCAAGGAGTACCTTGGACCCTTAGGGATATTTTGAAGCCTTTGGCACAGATGTACCTAAGAAATTGTCCTGGAAATACTGAACTTTCAAGAAATTTCAGCCGTTCCTATCTTATTTGCCTACTGTGGGAGGCCATTTATTCAGCAGAACTTTGTGTGATGAATCCAAGCAGTGCAAATGTAGGCAGCTTTAAGGAAATTAAACTTACTATTAAAATACAGTAATCGCCTGCAAGAATTTCCCACACACACACCACACCATTTGTACCATGTTGCTTGATAAGTTGTTTGCCAGGAAAAAATTATGTAGCCATCCATTCTCAAATATCAGTTGTTTTTCCCAAGTCTAGGGCAGCTTCCAAATGGTCCCTTTTCATTTATAACAAACACCCAGCTGCAGAATGACTTTCAAATAAGCACTATTGACTTTTATATAAATGGTTTGTAAATATAGTGGATAAACAATGAAAATGGCAACCGCTTTTTTGCCCTGGATTCTTCTTTGCCCAGTGGGTGTGCTTCTCCTTTCAAAAACTTTCCTTTTGCCAAAAGTCAGGGTGCTTTGCACAAGGTCAGCAGTTGTGGGCTTTGAGATGAGCGATGCCAGTTGCAAATTTAAAGGTTAATATGCCGGAACGAATGAGACACAAGGGTGCCGTCCCTACCCAACTTTGCTTAGGTGCTACCTTCTGGAGAACTGGACTCAATCACCATAGGAGATAAGCAGGGAGGGGGCAAGTGAGGGTATAAATGAGCCTATCTTTCCAGAATGATTGTACATTATGTGCCCTCCATGCTACAGCCGAACCAGCCTTCTTGCTCCCTGAACTCAGCATTTCTTCTTTTTACCTCTAACTTAGGCTTTTCCCCCTTTCTGAAATGCACACCTAGGGATCAATCATGAGGGACAAAACACTGTGGGGCATGTGTAGGGAGAGTGACTTTCACCTACATATAAAGGAATACTCTACTCTTCCACTGATGTCCAAAGGATGCTCCATTTAGGCCTGCCTCTCTTGAGGATGGCATTTTCATTGTATGTAAGTCTCTACTTGTTTTTCTCTTTAAAAAACAAACAAACCATGCCTTATTATAAAGAATGATTCTTTGGAAGTGGCAATGAATAGAGAGGCACATTGAGAAATTTAGGTGAGTAAATAGAAAATAAAAAAATAAAAATAGAAATTATTCTTTCAAAAAACTCAGATAAGGTCATTATTCTCCATTCATTGAACCTCATTACTGCCTTTATTATTTCTATCTCTCAGCAGTAAAAGCATCATTTTTGTGGTACATATGGACTTGACTGTTTCATTACAAATATAAGGTTTATTGCTTATATAAATCCAATTCATGTGCAAGCCAAGATATCACTCGGCATCCACTATTTTGTCCCAATATTGTGATGTCATCATTCCTCTTTGAAGGACTAACAACAAATAGAAGACCACGTATTTCTTTTGCATATGTCCTGTGTGTACTTGTATATGTGCATTTGTCTTCCTGATGCAATGCAAGCTTCTTGAGGGTTTGTCTCCTTTATTGTGGTTGTATGCCCAGTGCCTAGCACAGCTCTAGTATATATGAATTTTTCATGGTGATGAAGATGGGGAAGGGAAGTGAGGCCATACTAATTGGAAAGTACTTGAACAAATAATGGCATATGAATGTAATAGATGATCACTGTGTAAAAAGAAGTGGCAGATTCTGAGAGATGTGAGCTGGGCATGAATTGAAGCAGGACCAGGAGAACAATATACAAAATGACTATAACCATACAAGGACAAACAACAACAAGTGAAAAGATCACTAAGAAGAGGATGATCTTCAGTGACTGATAAACCATTGAAAGTCTCAGAGAAAGAATAAAGAAGTAAGTAGAGAGATAGAGCAGATGGGGCAGAGTGCTCAGTATAATAAGCTGATATAGTTACTGTATTGAGTATTTTTGCTTAATGTTTTGTTAAAAGAGAGGATTTTGTCAGGGCAGGGTGATGTGCATCCAGAAACAGGGTCCTTGTCCTAAACTAGGGGTACTTAACCTAGGCACTTGGACCCCTAAGGTCCACAATTGGATTTCATGGTGTCTTCGAACTTGAATAAGGAAAAAGAATGCATCTTTATTTTCACTAACTACTAACTGAAATTCAGCATTTCCTTCAACTATGAATTTTTTTTAAAAAAAACAGCAAGTATGATTCTGAAAAACATTCTTTAGACTTTACCATATTGACAAAGGTGCTCCTAACAAGACAGAGGTTAAGAACTCTTGCCCTATACTAAAATTTACTAAATATAGTGTACATAGTAAATAAATATATAATATATGATAAATATAAAAATATACTAACATACTAAATATAGTATACATAGTGAATATGAAAACATAATAATATAGTACTTATGTACTATATGTACATACTATGTATATGGTAAATACAAAAACATACTAAATATAAAATGCTACTAAAATATATTTAAATCACTAGCATCAAGTAGGCCTTTTGGCTTTCTCCACTCCCTCCCCTCAGCCCTCTGTGTCAGGATGCAATAAAACTATGTAATATCTCCTTCTAGAAAAGTATCAGTAAAATAAAAACAGTAAACAGATTTTTAAAAGCAAATAAACATTTAGTGGTAAACACAACTGCCGGGTTGTATGTGACAATAAAATAGAAAGAGGAGAAACAAGGAGAGAGTAAATTAACCATCTTTTCAGTAGCATTTTCAAATTGGAGGAGTTCTTTTTCTCTCTGCTCTATGAGTTCTCTTAATAAACCAAAGGTGAGTCTGGGAAAGAAGAAGGGCCTCTAATACGTTCAGAGTCAGTTCATTTGGAAATTGTACCATATCTACTGTTGTTGTTTGATTCTTCCATTCCCTTCTCCCTCTTTCCCTCCCCTCTTCTTTCCCTTTCCTCTTTCTTCTCCTCCTCTTTCTCTCTCCACCCTCCAAAAAACAATTCAAAATACTTCTCGGGTTGCTATACCCCTTTCCAGACTAAATCTCAAAGTAGTTCTTTCTTTTCTAGGAATGGAGAAAAATGACAACTTCCCAAGTCTTAAATGACCCCTTCCCCCCCCCAACATAAATGACAAACATTCCTCAGCTTTCTCCAAACGGTAGTTTGGCATTTACACATTCAGTCAGGAAATATTTATGGACTACCCATCTGGGGCAAAGGGATTTCATCTTTCCCTCCAAATTTGGGAGTGGACAGCTTACATTTTTCTACAATGTATCATCTTAATTCTTTTGTATTGTTACCTTCTCTTCCTTTACATTAGAGATATTTCCCCAGGACTCCTTAAATATCTTCAAATTAGTTGTCTAAATATTCTCATCTATCAGGCCTTTAAATTTCTCTCTCTAATGTTAACACTGCCCCCACTCATTCAATTTCTTCCTAAATGCGAAGATCACTTGCCCTGAAATTATTTTCTCATATCACCTGGCCTAGACTCCATCTAGGACAGGCCTTCTTTAGCCTGTTTTGTGTTCTAGGTCCCTTTGTCAGTCTGAGGAAACCTATTCTCAGAATAATGTCTTTAAATGCATAAAATAAAATATACAAGATTACAAAGGCAAGTATATATACATAAGTATTCACACATATAAGTATACACACACACACACACACACACACACACACACACACACACACACACACATATATATATATAAAAGCCTAAAGTCAGGAAGACCAGAGTTCAATTTTAGTCTCAGACACTTCCTAGCTATGTGATCCTGAGCAAGTGACTTCACCTGTTTACCTCAATTTCTTTCTCTGTAAATTGAACTGGAGAAGGAAATGACAAACCACTTTAGTATCTTTGCCAAGAAAACTTCAAATAGGGTCACAAAGCGTCAGACATGATTGAAATGACTGAATAACAACATATGTATATCTATATATGTGTGTGTATAATTTTTTTTTCAAGGACTCCATCATTAAGAATACTTGATTGAAGATGCTGTCTAGGAAATGCACTTCCAACCATCTTTCTCTTTGTCAGATTGTTTCTTCTCTCTGGGTCTTATTTTCCCTCCCCTGAAAACTCTGGTGACTGGATCAATTAAAGGAAATAGTCCCTCACAGTCCTAAATCATTTCTTGGTTATTTTTAGATCATGTACTTCCCTTTGGCCATTCTCTTTCTCTCTCTTCTTCTTCCTCCTTCTTTCCCATTCTGAACCTAAGATGCTAGGCTCTGATGGGAGAGCCTTAATCTTATTTGGACTGGAATCAAGCTTCCATGCCACTTTTTTTGTTGTTGCTGAGGCAGTTGGGTTTAAGTGACTTGCCTAGGGTCACACAGCTAGGAAGTGTTATGTGTCTGAGACCAGATTTCAACTCAAGTCTTCCTGACTTCAGGGCTGGTGCTTTATCCACTGCGCCACTTCGCTGCCCCATTCCATGGAACTACTAAACCATGCTGATCCCTGTTTTTTCAGATCTTCCTGAAGTACAAGTTACTCTCCTAATGCATTAACTCTTGCATTTAAGTTCAAATAAAAGTTATTCTGTTTAGCTTTTAATATATACTGATATGCCTGGGGGGGTGTTGAGGGAACATGTGCACAGCTGGTGGGTAAGGGGAACCTATAAGAGATGTGTGCAGTATTTTTTTTTTTGCTTTAGTAATTGAGGTTAAGTGACTTGCCCAGGGTCATACAGCTAGGGAATGTTAAGTGTCTGAGACAATATTAGAACTCAGGTCCTCCTGATTTCAGGGCTGGTGCTCTACCCACTGCGCCACCCAGCTGCCCCAGATGTGTGCAGTATTCCAAGACACCATCTGAGGGGTTGTATGCCAAAGCTCTGAACAGAGGGGGACTCCTGAGGAGATGTGTGCAGAGCTCAGAGAGAATGTCTGCCTATGAGAAGGCGAGCCTTTGGTGTCGTGTGCAGCCAGAAAATGGGGGTGGGGAGAAGAAAGGGCTTGTGGTGACGTTCACAGAATCTAGAATCCCGTGGAACTTGGTTGGTGCCTGGCAACCTAGGGTCCCGCGGCATCAGTCTCTCCTCAGGCCGGAGAGATCTCTTTGAGCTCTTGAGGCTCTACTTACCAAGTCATAATGCCTCAAAGGAAGTGTAAGATGAAGGGGATCACAGGCGCTTCAAAGCCTGAGAGTGTTGGCCATCGAGCTGGAGGAGAGAAAACAAGGCCTCGGCTGTACAATGAAGATGACGAGAAAACTCGTCCCACTCCGAAAAGCGGACAGAAGGGCCGCTTCTGCCACCACCGCCCCAGTGTTGGATGTGAGAGAGTTGGTAGAGCTGAGCAAAAAGAGAGAGGCCGTCGTTATGCCAGATTTGTTGAAGTTGAGAGAGGGGAGAGTGAGAGGCCTGTTCAAGCCAAGGGAAAAGAAAGGCCGGCTCAAGCTGTGGGAGGTGAGAAGGCTGGTAGAGCTAAAGGTGGTGAGAAGTCTGCTCGAACCAATGAAAAAGAAAAGGCCACCAAAGTTGAGGGAGTGGAGAAATCTGGTCACACTCAGGCGGTTGCCCAGAAGCCTGCTCTAGCTGAAACAGCCGAGAAGTGTGGTCGAGATAGAAAGCCAGTTCGAGGTGGGAGACCCAATGAAGCCGACAACCGTAAGGGAAACGAAAGAGTTGACAGTGATGCTGAGGCTGAGGCTATTTCTGACGATGACGATTACGATGACGATTACGATGACGATGACAATACTCCTACTAGGATCGAGAATTTCTTTAGGTTTTGTGGCGATGGGCATAGATTACTTGTGAAAGAGCGGTCCCCATCAGTTAAGTTAGTTAGAAGACCAATCTTTGTAGAAGACTACGACTCCATCGATGACAATGAAGGCGAATATGATGAGGGGCCATTGGAAGACGGGATTAGTGCTGGCCAAGATCTCAATGCCCCAAAACAAAACACATGTCATAGATCAAGGAAGATATCTCTCCTCATTCTGCTGAGCGTTTTCTTGACCGCCGCCTCCATTATGCTGCTCATATATCTAACCTTTCCTGAGCTTAGTGACGAAGAAAAAGCAAAACTGAAGGTTCCCACAACCATGAATGAAGCCAAAGCCCTTGGACAACTTTTATTGAAATACAAGGACAGCTTTTCCATGTAAGTATTTTTAAATTATTTTCCATTATATATTTTCTTGCAAATGTTTGCTCTACCAGACTCTAATATTTCTTACTGTCAGGCTTTTTTCATTCCTTCTAACTTAGTCTTTTTTCTTGTTTGCTTGTGTTCTGGCCTCCATGCTTCCTATGCTATGTGTGCCTTCTTTTTTCACTGAGAGAAGTTAAGTAAATGTTTTACAGGGAGGGCAGTGAAAATGGCCATGCCAGATTGAGATCCTCTTATTGATGTCATCATATTTTGAGAATAACACCTTTTTGTGCCAAATATAGCAACTTTTCTTATATGCCTACATTTTAGGGTATTTTTCCTTGGAACTTCTAGATGTTGCTCCTCCATCTTTTGTAGCAATCAGAGCAGGTACAGCTCCATGCTGGTTTTCAGTAACAGAAGTTATTTCCTGATATCACTATTTAGTGTGATGGTTTTAAAATTCTTTCACATTTATCAGCTACCTTCTAAAACAAACTGAAAGAAAAGTTTGAATAAAAAATACTTGAATTTCAATTTGCTTTTACTACATCTTGGGACTAGAATTTCACATTTTTCTGTTTTCAAATCATTCCTTTAGCAGTGGGACAAAGAGAACATTTCCCTAGACAACAATTGAAGGAAAGGGCACATTTAGGGGGGAGGGGGGAGAAGAAGAGGAACAGGAAAAGGTCATTATTTTAATTATTCTTGGGCAATTAAAATAATGAAAAAAATATACTGCTTCTAAATAAATTTACAGATTATAATTGCACACAAATATTAGTGGCAGTTTGGAGAGAACTCTTCATGTCAATTCTTTGCATGCAACTCTCCTGTATTCTATGTATCTAATATTTATCCAAATGGGATTATTAAGGTTTGGTTTTACTTATTTTTCCCTCTCCAAATGATCATTTAGTGATCAAATATCTTGATAAAAATGATACTTGATAGACAGTATCTGCTTACCTACTTCATCCTTTTCACAAAGAACCAACAGAAAAAAGTGTTCCAGTTACTTTTTTCCTCTTTTACACATTCATGCTAGTAGATGTGTTTAATTCTAGCCTCTTGGCAGACTGAGGAATACAGTTGAATTTCAGGTTATTTCTATTTTGGGGTTCTGATTTTTGTTCTGAATTTTTTAAAATCGCACCTAAAAGTAGTGAAACCTTTTATTACATCAGTTTACTGTCAAAAAAAAGGAATGGTATGTACCCAAGTTTTAAAAGATAAGCAGAAGAACTTCCTATTCCTTTCTGAGTTTTGTTACTGTTTTAAATTCCCTTTTATATAATTGTAGTCATTGTATATGTCATTCTTTCACATTTATTTTCTTCCCTCTTTGTGTCACTTTCTATGAGTCTTTGCTTTCTTTGCATTTTTCATGTCTGCTGTTCTTTATAGAGGTCTAACACCCATTACACTCATAGATCATAATTTGATATATAAGCTAACAGTGGCTTTGTTGCATGAAATGGTATGAACAGTTTTGTAAAATTACAAACTTTCAAAAATTATGGGATTACATTTTGTCTCCCATATCTGTATGAAACTACTAATGAATCAATGTGCTGTCTTACACAGTTCAACCAACATCTACTATCCTCTTTCTTCTACTAAATCTTTGCAAATTTCATGGGTGTGAGACTTTCTAAAGCTCGTTTAATTTGCATTTTGATATGTTTAATGAAAAAATTTACTTTCTAGTCCATAGCTTATTTTAGCTGCATTACGTATGTGAAGAATTTTTATTTTTTTTAAATAAGCATTGTATACATTGTCCTTTTAGTAAATTTCTGTGTTATAGTTAATTGAAAATTCATCTCTTATCCACAGCTGCAAAAATATAACTTCTAACTGGTTACAATGATGTGGCTGTTAACAACAGAAGTTTCTCAATAAGACACCATGAATGGAGAGTGATGGATTTTCAAGATCTGGAAGAGGAGGAAAGGAGAAGCAGAGTATTAAAGAAACTATTTTAAAATAAGTAAAGTGCCTGGTGGAAGAAAATTCAAAAAACAGAGGGTTTATGTTTATTTACTTTTAACACTAATTGCAGTGTTAAATAAATAACTCTCCCTCCTCAAAATATCTTACATTTATTTATTCTACCAGTTAAATAAGAACTCATTCATAGTAGAGGTTTTCTTTGGGGTTTTTATCCCCAGAACATAACAGCACAATTTCTGCTTCATAGATATTGGTTAATAAACGTTTATTTGCATTGAATCTCCAGTCTCCTTTAATGTTTTGCAGTGTGACGTTATATTTCATCATGACCTAAACTAATTTTCTGCAAATCTACTTTCCAGCTTTACCAACAAATGAGACAATATTTTCAAAGATCCTTAGCATAGTCCTTGGTACATAGTAGGTCTCATATTAATGATCATTCTTTTCCTGTCCAAGCAATTTTGTTGAATGGGTTTTTTCTCCAATTGAAGCCCAATTAGGTCCATGTTTTTCCCTATAAAGCCTGTGGCTTGTCTAGTCATTATCATTGATCAGTTTTTCTAGTTTCAAAATTCAAAAACCATATTATATGGTTTTGATAATAACTAATTTGAGGTCAATGATTTAGATAACCCCCCTACTTTTTTCATTATTTTTCTTTCTATCCCTGACATTTTGTTCATTTATATAAATGTTGTTATCATTTTCTCTAATTTTATAAAGTAACCCCTCCCCCCATTAAATTGGTGTAGCATTAAGCCTGTAAATTAATCGAGCAGGCAGGATCATTTTTTCACGATATTGGCATAACCCAGCCATAAACATTGACTATTTCTTCAGCAGGTGGCAGCTAGATGGTTCACTAGATAGAGCTCTGGGCCTGGAATCAGAAAAATTTGAATCCAAATTCACTTGCAAACTAGTAGGCAATTTTGGATAAGTCACTTTGTCTACCTCAGTTTTCTCAACTATAAAATAGGGATAATAATAACACTCATCTATTATTGTTATGAAGATAAAAGGAATTAAGATAAAGCATTTAACATAGTGCCTGGTACATAGTATGAACTTAACAAATGATTGTTTTCTTCCTTATTCAGATATTCCATTTCTATGAAAATGTGATGTTTATGTTATGTTGCTCACTAGTAGGTAAATGCTCAGATTGTCATTTTGCATGATATTTCACTTTTCTCTTTTTTGATTTTTGTTATTGATAGTCAAAAAATCTACTGGGTTTGGTAGACTTTATTCTCCTGCTAGTTTGATGAATCTCTTACTTGGATTGAAAAAATTCTCTGAGGTTTTCTAAGTTTTAAAAAATCACATTATTTATAAATAAAGATAACATTTTATCTTTTTTAGTGCTTATTTCCTTAGTATCTTTTGCTTATCTTTCTGTAGCTAATATTTCTTCAACTTTGTCAAAAAATAATGATGGTGAGGCATCACTCCTGATCTTATTGGGAAAGCTTCAAGTGTTTTTCTATTAGATATATAATGGTAGCTCTTGGTATGAGTTCAGTGCTTTTGATCATATTAAAGAAAGGTCCTTTCATTCTATAGCCATTCTGTCAGATATTTCCTTTTGCACACTGTGTTGTTTCTTTTTTTTAAATTAAAGCTTTTTATTTGTATAACATATGTATGGGTAGTTCCCCAGCATTGATCTTTACAAGGCTCTCCATGACAACTTTTACTCCTAGTCCCCTCCCCTCCCCTAGATGGTAGGAAGTCCACTACATGTCAATAATATTGAAATACTTGACAAGTTGTGCAAGAAAAATCCTATCTACAAGAAAAAAAAAGAAAATCAGAGAAAGGCAACACAATGCAAGCAAACATCAATAGAGATCATGAAAATGTTATGTTGTGGTCCATATTTTATATCCCTCTCTCTGGGTGTATATGGTTTTCTTCAGTGAACAATTGGAACTGGTTTGAGACAATTCTTTGTTGCAGAGAGCCATGTCCATCAGAATTGATCATCATGTAATATTGTTGTTGCTGTGTATAATGATCTCCTGGTTCTGCTCCTTTCACTCAGCATCAGTTCATGCAAGTCTCTCCAGGCCTCTCTGAAATCATCCTGCTGGTCGTTTCTTACAGAGCAATAATATTCCATAACGTTCATATGCCATAATTTATTCAGCCACTCTCCAATTGATGGGCATCCCTTCAGTTTCCAGTTTCTAGCCACTACAAAAAGGGCTGCCACAAACATTCTTGCACATGTGGGTCCCTTTCCCTCCTCTAAGATTTCTTTGGGATATAGGCCCAATAGAAACTTTGCTGGGTCAAAGGGTATGCATTTTGATAACTTTTTGAGCGTAGCTCCAAATTGCTCTCCAGAATGGTTGGATCCATTCACAGCTCCACCAACAATGTATCAGTGTCCCAGTCTTCCCACATCCCCTCCAACATTCATCGTTATCTTTTCCTGTCATTTTAGCCAATCTGACAGGTGTGTAGTGGTACCTCAGAGTTGTCTTAATTTGCGTTTCTCTGATCAATAGTGATTTGGAGCAACTTTTCATATGACTAGAGATGGTTTTAATTTCATCATCTGAAAATTGTCTGTTCATATCCCTTGACCACTTATCTATTGAAGAGTGGCTTGAATTCTTATATATATGAGACAATTCTCTCTATATTTTAGAAATGAGGCCTTTATCAGAACCCTTAAATGTAAAGATGATTTCCCAATTTGATGCTTCCCTCCTAATCTTGTCTGCATTAGTTTTATTTGTACAGAAACTTTTTAACTTAATATAATCAAAATTCACTGTGTTGTGTCTAATACTTAAGGCAGTTTTTTTTTTAAAAAACAGTATATGCTGGAATATGGTATTCAAACTCTATTTCTTTATATTTATCTGGAAGATAAACGATTTTCAAATTTCTTCACCATGCTCTATCTTTTGCTTTGATTTCTAGAGATCTGAAGCATTCTGGTTGGCTATTTAAAATGTTGCCCTATTCTTTAAATACTTTTTGTGTTCTGCATGGGTGTTTAAGCTCCTCAGCTTTATTAAGATTTTCCATTTTTATATTCAGTTTCTTATATTATTCAGTGATATTATTATTATTCTTTTAGATGCCAAATCTTCCTTAAATTTCTTGTCAAAATTGTATATCATTCTGGAGTTCCTTGCAGTACATTTTTTCTCTCTCCTGAGAATCTAGTTGAGGGCTCTTAACCTAAGGCCCATCATTTAAAAAAAAGCAATTTAAGAGATGTATTTCAATAAAATTGCTTTCTTTTGTAATCCTATTTACCCTATTAAAAACTTTACTCTGAAAAAGGATTCATGTGTTTTACCAGACTTCTACAGGTATAGTTGTTGTTCAGTCATGTGGTACTTTTCAGGACCCCTTTTGGGGTTTTTTGGGAAAGATACTAGAGTAGTTTGCTATTTCCTTCTCTTGATCATTTTACAGATGAGGAAACTAAAGCAAACAGGGTTAAGTGACTTGCTCAAAGTGACATAGCTGGTAAGTGTTTTAGGCCAGATTTGAACCTAGAAGATCAATCAGTCTTTTTGATTTCAGGCCTGGAACTCTTGACACTGTGCCACCCAGCTACCTCTTCTAAGAAAGAGCATGAAACCAAAAAAGTTAAGAACCTCTGGTCTAGGTGAATTCTTGCTCTCTTTTGCTGAGGATTTCTCCTCAGTTTCTTTTGCATTATGATACTTATTTATTGTGTGAAATACTCCTTTTTTAAAACTTACTCATTTATTCAGTTTTCCTGAGAGGTCTTCTCTATAAAGGTTTCTTTACTTTCTCCTATCCTAATTTGGTTTTTTACTTTCTTCATTGATTACTCCTTTGAGGGTGATACAAAGGAGCTGGGCTTATTCTCCACCACTCACTCAGCCAACCTGTTGGAAGTCTAAAGTCAAGCCTAATTAACTGCGAAAATGGTTTGAAAATTACATGATCCTCATTAAAATAATTGCAAACAATCTGGAGTATGAGAAAACTGAGGTTAAGAATTACTGTTTGGTGGGGAAAAACATGTTTCCAAGTTCTTAGCCAAGTTTAACTTACATTGAACTGATTTGTGACATTGAGAGCCACTGAAGGCAGGCTGAGTATGGAACTAGTGAATATTTTTGAATCATGGTCTTCTCTTCCTAGAACAAAGGCAAAGAAGCCAGAAACGGTGACTTCAGCAGGCCTACTGTCCACCCCCTACTTGTGTCCTAACAGGGGTGCATCTGCTGCTCCAGAATATTTCCATTCTTACTTTCTCCCATTATAATTGTTTTTACCCATGGCTTCTTGCCAGTTTATATCACTACATGGATGCCATTGCTGTGCCCTTTACTCTGTGTCGGTGAGTGACTAGTTCCTATGTTCCTCCATAAATACTGATTTAGAAAATCAGAGAAAATAAAATTACAAACATGGGTTTGTTTACATGTCCTAGAAAGTTACCTAAGGAAAGGAAGCTTTTTATTATACAAATTCTTCCTAAACCAATCTGTAATAAGAAGGCCTACACCAAATGGAAATAATAATTCTTAATAATCATCTTAGGAAGTGTTAAGAATGATGGAGTCAGAATTGAAAGGCATGAAATCAAACAGGCTCTGCTATTTAGTACCTACACAATTTTTCTGCATCTCATTTTCCTTATCTGTGAACTGGGAGCGTTGAGTTGGACTGTATTACAGGTTTCTAATTGTCTTTATGCCATAGACTCCTGTGATAGTATGATTAAGCTTATGGGCCCCTTTTCCAAAATTAAAAAAAAGATTTAAAAAGTTGTTTGGAAGTTTTTAAATGCATAAAACAAAATACATGGCATTTCAAAGGGAATCAATTATATTGAAATACAGTTCTCAAAATATTAAAGAAAAAACTAGTTTATGAACCTTAAATTAAGAACCCCTATCCTAGAGAATCTTGGAAGTTCCATACAGCTTTCAAGTCAAAGACTTGATGAATTCTGTTAAAGCATTTCTTTTCGTAAAGGGTGCAGTTAAAGGGGAATTGTGGGGTGGGGAGAGGGCAGAGTAGTAGTTTAAATCCATAACAATAACCTTTCATTGTTTCTCTGATGATAATTATAAAGCCATCGCTTCATAAACAGCACAAGTATTAGAGAGCAATCATGTGGGTGGACATCTGGATTTGACTTTGGGTCTTGTTTTTTGCGCTTGAATATAAATGTTCAGATGATTCACTTCAAAGAATGTAGAGGTAATAGCAGAAAATCTTCAGAAACTGTGAGAAACTGTAGAGTTGTTATTCTTATATTCTTGATCTTTGCCCTGACCATCAAAAATTCCATTGCATTATCTCTTCTGTAAAGCACCAGCCTCTCCAAGATTGCTGTTCCCTTTTCCTAGACTGAAGGAGATAAAGTGTGCTCATTTAAAAGACCTTCTCCTGGGCTACAGGTACATAGGGGAGAAAAGTACACACGGGAGAAAAAGAATTATCTATAATGGTTTTTTATTATCTCTGCCTAATTCTCTTCTTAAGAACTTGAAAGCTCTGAGCTGGTTATATATACAGGAGTTGTAAGAAAGTCAAATGTTTTCAGTAGTTCACTCAAGTAATTCTTGAAATTTTGGTTTCAATGGCATTTATATAAAATATTATGAGGGTTAAGGACATCTACACTTAACATATTCTCTCACGATTTTGAAAATAATATGTTGGAGATGATGAGGAGTCTGACATGGTCATATACATAATTTTCAAGACTAAAAGGTTTTCCTATTGTTTGCAAGAGATATTTTTGTGTGTTTTCCTTGTCAACTGTATGGGACAAATTAACATAAGAAACTGTTTGGTCTGTCACTCATCACTTGAGAAAACTACTCTGCTTGTCCCCCAATTAGTAGAGGGCACTTTTCAAATCTCTTCCGTATAGTTGTCAATATATTCCTTTAAAAAAATAAAGCAACACTTCTTTCTGCTTTAATTAGGTGCTCTAAGAGTGATTGATATATTTTTAAAAAAATAATCTCTGGAAAAACAGTTTGGTTTGATGGAATGAAGCCCTGCATTGGGAATTGGGAGATCTGAATTCTAGTCCTCTGTCTGCTAATTAATAGCCGTGTGGCATTGGCAATCCACATCCTTTCTGTTGGCTTTTTTTTCCCCAAAAAGGTAGGGAGCAGTGCTATTGATTGGTAGACAAGATACTCTGTAAGGTCCATTTTCACTTAATATTTTGGAAAAAAGTATTTTAAAAAATTCTAACCCCTTTGGAAGTCCAATTCTGAAATAAACCTTCAGTATGCCTTAGTGGTATATAACTGCCAAACATAAAAGAAATATTGAATGGAATTCACATTTGCCCCTGAACTGTTAATGCAGTTCATACAGTTTTGGGTTTTGTCTTATAAAAAGAAAGTTATTTTATGAATCTGAATGCCCCTCGTTCTTATGTGGTTTTTAATAGTTATTTATAATTTGTGCCTTTTCTTCTAAACTGAAGTTCTTAGCTTGGAAACCTGAGCTAAATTTCTGTAGGTTTCTGGACTTTCTTTAAACAGAATTTCCCAAATTAAATAAAGTGTGACAGATGGCAACATAGTGTGTGTAGAATATAATAATGATGTAAATAGAAATAGAAAGCGGGAATGTTTTTTTAAAAAATAAAAGTCTCCTTTGAAGGAGACTTTCCTGAGGATCCTTTTCTTTTTCTTTTTTTTTTTTAAATTTTATTTTATTTGCATAACATATGTGTGGGTAATTCTTCAACATTAACCCTTACATAGTTTTCTGTTACAGATTTTCCCCCCAACTCCCCACCCCTCCCCTAGATGGCAGGATATCCACTACATGTTAATTATGTTAAAATACTTGGCAAATCAAATATATGTATACATATTTCCAAACTTATCATTGTTGTGCAAGAAAAATCATATCTATGCAAAAGACATATCAGAGAAAGGAAATACAATGTACGCAAACATCAATTGAGAGCATGAGAATGTTATGTTGTGGTCCACATTTCACATCCCTCTCTCTGGGTGTATATGGCTTTCTTCAGTGAACAATTGGAAGTGGTTTGAAACATTTCATTGTTGAAGAGAGCCATGTCCATCAGAATTGATCATCATATAGTATTGTTGTTGCCATATATAATGATCTCCTGGTTCTGCTCATTTCACTCAGCATCATTGAGGATCCTTTTCTTAAAAGAAGTCTACATTTTGTTACTCAAGCCAGTTTTCTACCTTTCCCCAATTCCCATACCAACCAGTTTCTTTCATTTCTCTCTATCTTCAGATTGGAAAGGATTTTAGATATCATCTAATCTGACCTTTCCATTTGATGCATGAGCAAATTGAGATCCAGACAGGGCAGGTGACTTATTTGAAGTCACACTCTTCTCACTGTGAATGAGGGTGGTCTCTGGGGAAAATTTGTCTTTAGTTCTCCTCTCCTTAGGGCCTTCCCCGCAAGCTTTCACTTCAGCTAGCATTATCTACTCCAGACAATGCATTTTAAGGATTTTTTTAAGGCTAGATTTGTTACATAATCATAACTCAGCCCATAAGCCCATTTAGACTCATCCTTCCACATTAGTAGGGGTCCTCCAGTGATATATAAATTCATTAGATGAAGGTAGTTAACTTGAAAAAAATCATCAATTAATGGTGATGTCAGAAGTTTTTAGCAATAAATTGTGTCTTTTAGAACTTCTGTATCCCACAAGTTAATTTTTATGATAATATAGCTATACTAAGTTTTTTGGTAATGGATAAGAGATTGATTTCATTGGCATAAGGAACTCTCTAAAGAGGAAGCTCCTTCTTCCAGTGCAGTTTGGCACTTTCTAGTATTAAGAGCGTTGTACAGGGTACTGATAGGATAAGTGACTTGTCCAAGGTAACACAGTCATGTATCAGAGTAAGACCTGAACCCAAGTTTCCCTGGCTTTTGAGAACAACTCTCTGTTATATAACGTATAACATGTTTTATATGTTATATATTATATACCACACTTTATAGTGTATACCACATGACCTCTCTGAAAATGAGAAACATAATAATGTTTATTAGCTATTGACTATATGCAGGGGAAAATAGTAGGTATTGCTTGTGATAACTAATGCCAAAAAAGTGAAAATGATAAATTTAAAATCTAGCAAATTAGTGAGAAATGGGGAAGGATCTCCATGCTTGTAGAAACTAATATAGGTAAGAATTAGAGCCATTCATGAAGGACTGGAGCTGAGAATTTGGAAGGTTATCCAAAGAAAGGTGGCAGCTTGCCCCGGCAGAGGTACTTTCCTTATCTGGGAGTTGTCAAGTCAAGGCAGGTCAAATCCTGTCCTATCCAAAGAAAATAAACAAGGTCCCTGTAAAGCTGATGGCAACTTTAGAGGGATGTGAGGAACCTTCTCTGGAACATTGCTATCTTGAGGTGACTAATGGTCCCCATGCTGGAGTCCAAATTTGGACAGCAGGGTGAGCACAATGACAGATGATGATTGCCTGAAAAAACAGCAACTGTTTACCTAAGTATCCAGGGAATGGAGGGAAGAAATTAAAGAAAACCATTGAAGGATTGGAGGCATATAATTCTTTAATGGGAGTCCTCCATGCCTAGGGAAGTTACAGAGTGGGAAAACATGGCCCTCATAGAGTAGTTATTAATGCTAGATGTCCTGTAAGTCTTCACAAGACTATGACAGAGATGTCGATGATCACAATGCAATTGAAGAGAATTTCAGGAGATTTAAAAAATGTGTAATGTCTTTAAAAACCTGTCTACAAATGTATATAAATCTATTGAAACTTAGCCCACCTGGAACATCGGGGAGAAATGAAATAACAGTGGGGTAGAGAATCTTGCTATTACTAGAATGAAAAGCATTACTAAAACAACTCAGTAAGGTTTGGTATTTTTATGTGTTGTACATCACTTCCTTCTCCCCCACCCCCAAATAAGGGCTATACATACACAAAGAAAATAGTAAGTACTTGATAATAAAAATAAAAAAGATAAGAAAAGGGGCAGCTAGTTGGTGCAATGTATCCACTGACCACCAGCCCTGAAGTCAGGAGGACCTGACTTAACACTTCCTAGCTGAGTGACTCTGGGCAAGTCACTTAAACCCAATTGCCTCAGCAAAAAAAAAAAAAAAGAAAGAAAGAAAGAAAAGAAAAACTTCTTGGCAAATTTACAGTGTGCCACTAATGGCTGCCGGATTCATGGTTGGAAGTAAACAAAATAGAGAAAATGTTTGAAGCACTCTAATGGAGATATGATAAAAAGGAACTGGCAGTTAGTCCCAGACCACTTTCAGGTGACTAAACCGTCATCATAGTTCTTTAGCAAAGCATTGGACATTAAAGACTTTAGTTAGTCTGATAGTAAAGACAGGGGCAATGGTCCCTCATCTGACTCCTTTGAACACTAGTTCTTACCCATCAACCAAAGGCAGTGCAAGGAGCTGGCACACACTTGGGAGTGGAATCTGGGCATGGTCCCAAGATGAAGCACAAAGAAATGGCAATGTATTCAAGGAGGCCACTCAGAAAAGCCAAAGCAGGAAGTGAAATGAAACTTGTAAAGACACAAAGGGATGTTGGAGGGGGAAAATGTTTTTGGAGAGGACTATAGAAGGACCATGTGGCCCCTTGATTAGTGAAAAAGGGAAAGCTTAATGTGGTTAATTAGCCTGCATTTGAATCTAGCCTCAAAACCACTCCTAAGGTACTAGAGACTTTTAAGGAATGCCTCCATAAACCTTACTAAATGAAATGATTAAATAATGCAGCTCCTCACTTAATTCTCCTGTGAAATAGAAACTGTATGCCACAGGAAACCCAGTTCATGTCACTTGATTGATAAAGATCAAAGTGAGTGCTATTGATGGTTGTAGGCTGGAGAATCATAGAATCATTGGATTATAGATTTAGAAGCGGGGGGGGGGTCTTCAGAGGTCATCAAATCTCTGCTGAGTAATAGAATATTAGTGCTCTAAGTAGCTCTGAAAGATAGTCTATTCTGTACTCCCACACACAGGTTTAGAGATGGGAAAACTGAGAACTACAGATGAGGAAAATGGACTTTTCCCCTTTTAAAGGAAGCATGTGAGATGATAAAGAGCTAGGAGGACAAGAGGTAGGGGAAGCTCTTGCTGCCAAGACTGGATGAAGAGCGAATGCTGAAAAAAATCCCAGTCTGAGGTAACCTTCACTAAGCCTCTGCTTGCACAGAGAATCCTTTCTCTGGGGAGATGAGGCCTCCCTGTCTTGTTTTCTTTATTATTTTTGTATTATCTATTGGGATTTCTTTTAAAGTAGAAAAAGGGAAGCAAAATTCAAAAAATATTGTAGCACAGAGAATACAGCTGGTCTAGTCCTCAGTGGCAAGGGAAAACCAGACAAGCCATTGTGAATGTGCTAATATAATCTCTCTCTCTCTCTCTCTCTCTCTCTCTCTCTCTCTCTCTCTCTCTCTCTCTCTCTCTCTTTTTACTGTGCTGCAGGTTAGCATGTTTTATGATTGATGTGGAGGTGTTTTCCTAAAACTTTAGCTACTGTGATTTTTAGGAGGCCTGAATAAGGTCTTGGGTGCATTGATAGGTCAGAGCAGAGAAAGGTGATAGATTGCAAAATTTTAAAAAACGCAAATAACACTTTGGAATGATGTGCTGGGGTAAAAGTTTGTATCTAAAAGCATTGAGCCGTCTTAGGTCAGGTGTGATCAGGCTAAATTGAACTGAAAATGACTCCCAACAGAGGGGAAAGTGTTTGGTAAGTAGGATTGTGCTTCTAGTAAAATGCATGCCACCTGCTTCTACTGACAAAGCGTGTATGTTCTAAAACAACCACAAACATCCCTGTGGATTGTCAGTTATTCTGGAAAACACTGTAATGAAACTATAATTTCTTGTTCTCCATTGCGTCGATTCTGTTAGGTGAACATTAAACATGTGGCCTGACTTCTTGGCTTTTCTCCCGTGGCTTTTCCCACTGTAAGGAATTCCAGGACGGGCTGGAATCTGGGTTTTTATTGTGTTCCTGGCTAATAATTCTTGAGTTAAACTGCAATCAATAGTCACACTGAGTTCAACCAGGCACCAGTCTCAGTCCCAGCTCTTTGAAAGTGGAGGAATTGCTTACAACTTAGAGATTTCTTGGCTTGTTGTTTAGGGGTCAGTGATTTCTTTCTTGACTTAAAGCCTGTGGCATCGGGTACTACTGTGTCTCAGGACCGGGAGATTTCAGCATTTAAACTGTAGAACAGTCAGTATGAAATCAGGCTTCACAGGTAGCTGGTGGGTCATGGACCATGAGGAAAATCTCTTAAAAATTCAATAGTGATCCTCCCTGCTAAGGAAGCTCAGAACTTCTCACATATCCTGTAGCATCATCAGAACAGAGGTAAAGCTCTTCCTGATAGATTTGAGCAGCAGTCAGCAGTCGGCACACAACTGTTAAGTGTCTGCTATGTGCCTGGCACTGTGCTGGGATACAAAGACAGGTCAAAGACAATCTGTGATCAAAAGACTTCCCTATCTCCTAAGAATCTCCCCCATCTAGTCTCATAGACTCCCTCCACCAACTGCAGAGCATTTTCTCTGAATTGAAGAGTCTTAGGGACCTGCCTAAAGCATTGAGCTGTTAAGTTATCCAGTGTGTATCAGAGCTGTATTTGAACCCCAATTTCCTGATTGTGAGATTGGCTCTTTAGTTACAAAGCCAATCTGCTTCTCCACTGGCTATAATGCTGAAATTTTCTGTACTTTTTTTTCTTCTGGATATTCTGGTATGCAAATGAGATTGTATTGATTGTATGAAGTCCATGGAATTCTGCTTTCAAAGCAAAAGCCACAATCACTCCAAAAAGTTCAATGAACAATCCACGCAGAAAGGGAAAAAATGAATAAATGAAGAACGCCTGTCACCTACACTATGATTTGCAGTTGGATAGACAGCCTCTAGAACTGGCCCATCAGTACATCTCACTTGGACAGACACTGCAGATAAACAATGAGTCTGTCCCGGAATTGAAGGAAGAGAGCTGGTTAAATTGCATCTGGGAAACTGAACAGCTCTGTTAATGGCCCCAGGCTTTTCTCTAAATCATAAGCCCATCTTTTTAACACTGCTATTCTTCTAGTGATGTCATATAGCCATGAGTCATAACATATCACAATCTCTGAAAATTTAAAGTTACCGGTCACCCAAAGGATAACGGAGAGGTGCATGGTAGGCATAAGTAGGCAGCACTTAATGAAGAATTGTTCAGATGAATGCATGTCAGAGATACAATGCTAAAGAAAAGGAGGTGATCCAGTCACGGAGGCATGGCAAGGACAAACTGATGAATACTCTGTGTGCCCCATTGGCCATCACTGAGAGGTTCAGATATCTTCAGGCTCTTGGCTGCACCTTCTATGGAGGGTTTGGGGGAGGATATGGCCAATAATGATGGTGTGGGCTTTTAGTTAGAGAGCAGTCCTGGGAAAGAGGGAGACCTAGATCCAGACATTCCTTCTGACACATAATGGGGTGGGTAGCCTGCATAAGTCATTTAAAGTCTCAGCGTTTTCAGACTGTAGGTGACAGAGAAAGTACTACCCTGCATTAGGACAGGGAGTTGCTCAGCATGGGATCTTGTAACTAAATGTTGGGGTTGCAAAATTATGATTTATTATCAGTAAATGTTTGATTTGTTTACCTGTATAAAAAATTTCTCCATCAAAAAGGGTTAATAGTGGAAAAAGTTTAAGAAGCCCTGGCTTTATGCCAATAGAATTGCAGGTCCAAGCCTATCCTCTATCTATAACCCATGGGCAATAATTATACAAAACCAGAAAGTGTGAATGGATTGCAATCTATATCACTGGAGAGAATCTTTCCAATAATGAGGGCACAGATCAATTCATATGTCAAAGTCAATGCAAGGCACTGTATTAGGCACTCAAGTGGATAGATGAGAATGTTAAAAAAAAACATGGTCCTTACCTCTAGGATCAAATATAAACTTGTTTTTAAAGCCCTTCACAACCAGACCCCAATCTATCTTTACAACCTCATTGAAAATTACTTGTGGGGGCAGCTAGATGGTGCCATAGATAGAGCATTGTACCTGAAATGAGGCACATCTGAGTTCAAATGTGGATTCAGACACTTAACACTTCTTAGTTGTGTGACTCTTGGCAAATCACTTAACCCCAGTTGTCTCACCAGAAGAGAGAGAGAGAGAGAGGGAGACAGAGAGAGAGACAGAGAGAGAGAGAGAGACAGAGAGAGAGAGAGAGAGAGAGAGACAGAGAGAGAGAGAGAGACAGAGACAGAGAGAGACAGAGACAGAGAGAAAGAGACAGAGACAGAGACAGAGACAGAGGCAGAGACAGAGACAGAGACACAGAGAGAGAGACAGAGACACAGAGAGACACAGAGAGAGAGGAAGGAGGAAAGGAGGGAGAGAGAAAGGAGGAAGGGAGGGAGAGAGGAAGGGAGGGGGGAGAAGAAAAAGAAAATTAGTTATCTCCTAAATGATATGATTTAGCCTAATTGGCCTTCTCTCTGTTCCTCATTCATCATATCCCATCTCTCATGCATTTCCATGCATTTGCACTAATCATTCTCCAGGCATGAAATGTATTTCATTTTTACCTCCACATAAAGAATCCTTCTCTTACTTCAAGACAAAGCTCAAATATGGTTTCATTACAAAGTATCACCTTCTACATGAAGCCTTTCCTGATGCCTACCTCCTGCTAGCATCCTCCTTCCCACACTACTTTGTCTTAAATTACATTGTATTTATTCTCTTCATATTCTGTGTGCCTTATTCTTAGCGTGCAAGTTCCTTGTAAGTAGAGTTTTTTTTTTTCATTTACTGTGTTTGTAGCTCCAAAGCCTTGACACAGCACAGTGCCTGGCACATAGTAGGCACTTAATAAATGTTTGTTGAGTGATTGAAGATTAAACTAGGAAAATGGGGTCCAAAGTCACCAAAGCCCCCAAAATGACGGAGTCTGGGGAGGAAAATCTGGAGCGCCAGGTCGGAGCAAGACTTTTATGCAGAGTCATGGGATCATAGTCATAATCCATGGAGGTTGAAGAATTAATACAGTTGAGCACCAAGGTGATAGCATCACCATTCTGTGAAGCTGTGTGTATGTGTGTGTGTGTGTGTGTGTGTGTGTGTGTGTGTGTGATTGTGTAAGAGAGAGACAGAGACAGAAAAAGGCAGAGAAAAATGGGTACCTGTAAGGTCTATATAAGTAGAGAATATATGTGTTATATATATTTTTAAAAAGAGTGCAGTGAATCAGCTGTAATGAAACACACCTTGTCCCAATCCAATGAAATCCCAAGAAACCTCTAATTTAGGTTCAAAGTGGAAGAGCATTCAGACCACATTAGAGGAAAAAGAGAAAAAGATAAGCTCAGTTTGAGTTCTTCTTTCAATGGACATTTTTTTTTGCTTTGTGTCAGCATATTCCTACACAGGCCTGGGAGATGTACATTTCAGAGAAGCAGAAACAAGTATGTATCAAGGAAAGAAAAAATCCAAGAAGTCAGTAATTAAACCAAGAGCCTCACATATACTAAGGCACAGGAGAAATGGAATAAACTAGAGATCCCAATGTAATAATGTAAATTTGATTTCAGAAGTAACCCTGAGAATTAGCATGGGATGGGGTTCATGAATATAATTTAGATCCAGAAAAGTTTATTTACAAAGTACAGAATAGATAACATGCAAGTTGGTTATTAAGATTATAAATATACATATATGTAGATGTTATATATGTTTATTATATGTACATACATGTATATGCATACACATATGTGTATATAAACACACAGTAGGTGGCACAGTCTTGGAGTCAAGAAGACTTAAGTTCAAATATTGCCCCATTACCTAACCAGGTGACTGGAAAAGTCTCTTGACCTCTCTGAGTTTTGGATTCTTCATCTATAAAAAGAGGATGAAAAGACCTACCTCATAGGTTTATGATGATCAAATGAGATAAGACAATCAGCCCTTGATAAACTTTAAAATGCTATATACATTTTAGGTATTGTTATATACTCATATAGGGAAATTGAAGAACCTGAGGAGAAAAACATGGTGGACAACATTTGAATAAGAATTAATGGAATTGAAAAACAGAAGCATTATTACTGTAGAGTTATAATGCAGACTGCCTGGGCAGAATTCGATGAAGAATTTGGAAAATATCACAAAACTGGCATCAAAGCATGATATTGTAGTGATGGAGGACTTCAGCTCCCCAGACATCTGCTGGCACACTCTCTCTCTGCCAAAAACAGAGCAACTGATGAATGTGTTACTTCCCTTAATGATAATTTCATCCTTCAAGAGATGGAGGAAGCTACAAGGGAAAATGCTATCCCTGACCTCCTCGTAACAGCAAAGGCAAAGCTATCTATTGAAATCAAAAGATGGACTCTTTGAGGACAAATGAATACACGATCATGAGTTTGTGATAGAGGTGGATAAAAAATCCACGTCTAGTCTGATGGGTACTCTAGATTTGGAGAGATTACATTTCAGAGGTCTCAGAGAAAGGATCCAATGGTAGGATCCAATGACTTAATCTTCTGAACAAGTTGGCTCATAGGGGATAGACAGTTTTCAGAAATGAAGTTCTGAATACAAGCAGAAATGATTCCAATGAAGAGGAAAGAAGGGGAACTGTCTAAAGTGACTGATGTGGATGCATAGTGAACTCATCTACAGACATATAAAAAATTCAATTCAATGTTTATCAAGAATCTACTATATGTCTGACATTGTGCTAGGTGCTGGGGATACAGCTAAGAAAAAAGAACAGTCCTTGCCCTGGATATGCTTACACTCTATTGAGGTAAGACAATACATAGAAAGGAAACTGAAAAACTGGAGACAGAGTGAGACAAGACATCAGGGGGTACCTGGCATGGAGGTATCTCGTTCTATGCAGTTGAAACTAGAAATAGCAGCAGATGGAAAGTAGAGTGAGCTGGAATTTCTGGCGCCTTCTGCCTTCTATAAAGGAAAACTTTGGGAGGAGTTTAGTGTTCTACTCTCCAGCTCTCCAAATAGAGGGGAGAGTAGGCTGAGAGAGTTGGTACGGAAACTTGAGTTATCAACTTGGTGATATTTGAAGAAATCCAACTTATCCTGAGAGGGACATCTTATTCCTTGGAGTTGTAACCAGGCTGAATAGCAGATGGAAAGTGAAGTTGATGAAAGACATGTGCAAAAAGAAGCAAAGGCCAGTATTCCAATGTACCAAATCAGTGATCTTTGATCTCATTAAAGTGGGTATTCCCTGCACTGATGCAAATGATAACCCATCCACTTCTGCCCATCTTGCAATTCTCATCCATATCCTCTAACACGTTGTTTATAGAGGCTCCACTCAAAGTGCTCGGGATCTGTTCTTTTTTCTTGGCTACCATACAACACCCAGGTATCCTTCAGTTATCTTCCAAATAATACAGGTATTTGACAAACACATAGAAATAACTTGATCTGAAAAGAATTGTGTTAGAAGTGCCAAAACCTGGAATGTTAAGCTGATGATGAATGCTAAAGACAATAAGGAGGAATTTTTTTTAGTAATATTGGGGACAAATAGAGGGATTAAAGAAAGTTAGGACCACCGCTTGGAGTGGATTGGTTGATGATTATGTACAACGTGAGAATCCAAAACTATTCAACTCGATTTTCTTCTTGTTTTATATCTTGTTTATTTGTTGTTTCCTTTCACAAGGAGAAAGTTCTGTGACAGGAAAGAATGGGGAAAAAATAGCTATATAGAGAGTACAGTTGTCTGGTTACTGGTGAAAGCGGCTCAAATGATAGCTTCACGCATTCCATCCAGCCCCTTTCAGTCCTGTTCCTGGGATGATCTGTGTGGATTCAGGCTCATAACTAGGAACATGATGGGCAATAAAAGGAATCTTTTCTCCACAACCCCATCCAATCTCTTTTAGTTGTGCTTCTGGGACAATTTACAGGGACTGGAACTATGATAGGAGTTAAAAAGAATTCTCTGATAACTTAAAGAAGTGTTTAGATTGAGAGATTTTTAAAGGGAAATTAAGAGAAATTTAATTTAAAGGAGACCAGCAGATAGCAGTAGAGAGTAGCACATGGCAGTAGCAAGAAACAAAGAGCAGCTCAGAGGAATTAAGAACAGAGTAATGGAGAGCAACTCAATGGAGACCAGCAGAAAGAAGTATGGCAGAGAAGACATAGCACCATGGGACCCCAGGCTAGTGAAAAAGTCAACTTCCTGTCCAAATATAGCATCAGCGGACATCAATCTATCTTTCTTTTGCCCCTCATCACATATACCTTGGATCATATATATCTGTGAATATGTTTCTTAAATAGTGAGGGGTGGGGATGGCTAATGCAAACCTCTTCCATTACCAAAATTTATTGATTTAATAGTAGTTTGTTTATGTCTTTACATCCCGAGGCACATGCAAATAGATGGTATTAAAACATGCTAAATTAATACTTGGAAAGAAAGAGATCACTTTAAGAAAATTGGGCTCTGGAAGGCAATTTCCAACAGTTATCTTATTTCCAAAGTCGAAGCCATTTCTACAGCACAGCATGTGACTTCTTTCTCAGAACTGCTTGCTATAAATGAACTCATTGAAATTAATAAAAAATTGTCATTTTGCATCTATAATAAACCAAATAAATGAAAACTGAGCTTCATATAGTTAAAAAGACATGAAAACATGTTATATCCTGAAGATCTTCTCAGAGAATGCTTTTCCACATACCTACTGACTAATAGTTGTATGGCATAGCTCATAGAATAGTAACTGATTCTATCGTCTCTTTTGACTTTGCTGGTAAATTATTCTGTCTTTTGGGCCTGAACTGTGCTGTGAATTTTGTCAATACCATTTAACTCACCCCTCTGATTTTGTCAAAGGACATCTTTTAGTAGCCTATTTCTTTGCCTTAAGACAATTGGCTGAGAAGTTCAAAACATTCAAGATCCATGGGATCAAGAGATTATGGGACTATTGCTTGATCTTGAATATTAAAAAGTATAGATGTTTATTTTATAAAGAAAATGGCGCTTAAAAATTCTTCTTCAACGTGTTGTCTCCCATCCTTGAAATATATACTTGCAATGATATCTAACTAAGGATATCTAAGTCTCAGCTTCCTAAATATGGGGTCTCATAATTGAATGTGGGGGTTATGAAATTATGATTTAATATCAATAAATGCTTGATTTGTATACCAGTTTTATATACCCATATACTCAGGGTTGCACAAAAAATTCTCTTGTGAAAAGGGATTGCCAGTGGAAAAAATTTAAGAAGCCCTGATCTAAGTGACTAACCTTAACCCTACCCCTGTGATGAGTAATATCAAGTGAGCCATAAAACAAGGAATCCTATGTTTGCCACTGTCATAGAAGATATCTAGTATAAAGTCCAAGTGGAAGTGGGATTCCTTGTCAATGGTAAAGTTCTCCAGATGCCTGTGTTTGTAGATGATACTATGCTAATTGTATCAAGCTCTCTAGCACTTCAGAGTTTTCTAAATGAAATCCATAATTATACAAGAGTTTGGCCTAACTATTCAAAGAGTTAAACCAAGTGGATGAACACTGTCTCTTATCTGATTATCATATACAGTTGGAAGGTAAGCCATAAAACTGGTCCATCAATCAATAGATCTTGGAATTATACATGTTTAATTTATATTGGATTGCTTGCTGTCTTGTGGAGGGTGTAGGAGGGAGAGAGGGAGAAAAACTTGGAACACAAGGTTTGTAAAGGTGAATGTTGAAAACAGCCTGAATGTGTTTGGAAAAATAAGATATTCTTTTAGAAAAAAAAATTTAAAAATAAATAGATCTTAGACAGACACTGGGATTCAGCAATGAGCCCAGAATTAAAACAGAGTTAGAGAGCAGTTTTTATTACCTTTCAGAAGTTTTGCAGTGCTTTTAGTGACCCAAACTTCAATTTAAGGCTTATTAAAAAAACACACACATCATTATCTTCTGGCCGATTCTACATGGTCTTTAACACCACAGTTCAGAAGGATTCAAGTTATGGGTCATCAAGAGCAACAGAGAGGTAGTTTCAGAATGTGAGTAGATGACAACATTTTGCCACTGAAGAGCATATCATTAGAGAGGTATAGATGTGAGCAAAAAAGAAGGTAGGCCTTCTTGTACACTCCTTGGTCTGCCATTTAAAACTCTTCTTCACTTGACCCCATCTAGTGAAATATTTTAACAAAAGTAAGAAAATGCTTTAAAATCAGAATTCAGTAGAAAGGGTGGTCTGCTTCATTCAATTTTTGACCTCCGTACAAATCATGTCACTATGCATTTAGGGAAGTTTAATTGTAAAGAAAAATATCTATGGTTAGCTAACCTATTTATATATCTGTAATTAACCTAGCTGCCATAAATACTTTTTTTTTTAGTTTCTTTGTTCGAAAACCTCAATCAATAGAACATTTGAAAAATACCTCCTAACATTAAACAGTGGTCAATAGAACTTGCATGTCTAATAAATTTTGAAAAAAAAATATGTTCAGGACCAAAAAGGATTTGTGTTTAGAAATCTTAATATGAAAGAGGTGATTTTCATATTTTATGACAAATCTATTCCTCTTTTGTTTCTCCCTATGGAGATTCATGACCCTGAGTAATGAAGTCACTTCAGAATGAGCTATTCTTATATAAAATTAGGAATGGACCACTACTTTATTTTTGACAGCACCTAAAACAGTGTGGGCATTTGAGAAAGCAGCTAAGTGGTAGTACTGTAGCTGACGTGAAGGGTGCCACCCACACCTGAAAATCACAGTTATTTGCACCTAGTTTGTTTATCCAAGTGGGGACAGATCCAAATAAACTTTAAGGGCAGGCTTCAAAACCCAAAGGGCCCCGTTAGGGTTCAATACTGAGGGGCTGTTGTTGTTTGTCCTTTGTTCTCGAAGAGGACTATGACATCAGGGAGGTGAAGCCATGACATACATTTAAGTGAGAGAGGACTGTACAAGGTCACCAGCATCGCTTTCCCCTCCAGAGCCATCTGGGTCCAGTGGCAAGATAGAAATCAAGACAACGGGAGATGGCCCTGGATGAAATGGGAGACCTCAACCTTTTTCGACTAAGGTCTTCAACAGGTTTCATTCATCACCCTTTCAGTGATTAAAGCTAGGTAGCCAGGCTGAAGGGTAGAAGGGAGAGGAAGTCCCACTCATCTTGTCTTGGGCAAGATAGGATCTAAAAGGAATGTCTCAGTGCTCAAGTTAAGAGCTCCCAGGCCAAGGGATCCTGAGATCTTAAACACTATCTTAAGATACTAGAGAGGGCTGTGAAGATCCACAGCTCTGAATGTCAAAGACTCTGTGAAAAGGGTGTCAGAGCAAAAATTATGAGGATCCAAAGTGCCAAGCAGGCAGACCCTCATCCCAAAATGCAGTAGGTAGCACTTCAAGGCTTCCCTGGACTGTCAAATGAGTTAGAACCCCTGCTTGAAGTGATCTCCTAGGTCTCGTCCAGACTCAGGTAGAAATTCAGATTCGAATGTAATGTAATTTTTAATTTGCAAATAAAACAGCCTTTCATGGGACTGTATTCTTTTCACACAAGGACTCAGTGTACCTCCATAATTCCCCCTGCCTTGCAATGAGAAAAATGTAGGAATTGCATATGGTTTCCTACTCTTACCTGGAAGGGATGCAATTTGAACCAGTACATTGTTCATGTACAAATAAATGGTGATCTTATCAAATTGACTCTCTTCTATTAACTCTGTGGACTCTTCCATAGAAGTAAACCCAAGAAATACCTGATGAATTATTACCCATCTGCTAAGATGAATGTTTGCCAAGAGTCACTAATGCAATCTCTGTTTACCTGAAAGAGTGATAGGCAAAGTGGCTCAGATTCAGCATCTCAGGAGGAATAGGACTGCTCTAAGAAGCTCTGCCAGGACCAGTCAACCATTTAACTAAGGTACTTAAACCTTCACTGTTCATAGCACCAAGGAGATGAAATGAAAAACTGGTGGTCCCTGAATCAGATGTTGGTCCCCGAATCCAAGCAGAGGTTGAAGAGGCAGGCTTTTGTTGAGAGAAGGGAAAATGGAATAAGTATTTATATAGAACCTACTATGTGCTATGCACTGTATTAAGTGCTTTACAAATATTTTCTTGTTTGAAACTCAGCAACAGATTTGGGAGGTAGCTATTACTACTATCCCCATTTTACAGTTGAGGAAACTGAGGCAGATAGAACTAATGAGACCTGCCCAAGGTCACACAGCTAGTAAGTATCTGAGGCTGGATTTAAATTCTGGTATTCCTGATTCTAGACCTAGCACTCTATCCACTTTTTACCAAGCTGAGGGATGTGTACCAGAGGTAGGTAGACAAAGAAATCTGGAAAGAAAGAGGAACATGAGGAAGGGGGGTTGAGGAAAGAGGAAATGGAGACTTGGAGAATAGTTGGTGAAATGGGAATGGAGACACAATAATTAGGAGATAGAGGGTGTAACCACAGAAATACAGAACAGATAAGCTGATCAATCATTCAATAAGCTCACGTTTAAGTGTCTATTGTATGGGAGATGTTGGGAATAAAGAAACCAAAATGAAACTCCCTACTTTCAAGGTGCAAAGGCTCTATGGCTAGGACAACATATGCATAAATTAATTGATGCAGAAATCTTCAAAATAAATGCACAATAATTTTGCAGTACAGATAATAGCAGCTAGGGTGAGTGAGTGGCTGGGCAACAGTCAGGAAAAGACTCATTTGGAAAGTAGCACTTGAAATTTGAAGGAAGCAAAGGAGAGGCAGAGATGAGGAACTGTATTACAAGCATAGGACACAGCCCAGGCAAAGGTATGATGACAGGAAATGAAAGTTAGAACATCAAAGCAACAAAAAGTTAGAGCTGGAAGATATGGAAGAAGTCGTTGAGTCCAACCTCATGGGAAACTAAGGCTCAGAGAGGTTAAGTGATGACCAAGTGACACAGGAAATTCAGTATCAGAGACAGGATTTGAACTCTCTGACTCCAAAGCCAGTGCTCTTTCTACCGTGAGAGGAAAAAGGCCAAAGCCTCCCACTGCATCCAGGACCATATCTAGTCATCCTGATCCAAATCAGGTCACTGGACCCGTATCTGGGAATAAAGTTATGGTAGTGACTTTGTCCAGCCTTCCCTCACTTCAATCCAGTTCACTTACATGTCATGGCATCACTTCCCTGATGTCATTGGTCCACTTCCAGAATGAAGGAAAAACAAAACAGGCTAGGTCAGCTAGATTGTAAAACATGTGAAGGAATAATGTATAATGAGGCTAAAAGGGAGGTTATGAAGAGCAGTAGAGATAATCCCATCAGCAAGAAAGGTGAGGCTTGAAAAGATATGAGAGCTCATAGGTGCGGAAAAAGGAAGCAATGTCAAAATGTCAACTTTCAAGAGTCATCCTTAGAGTGCTGAGGGCCTAGACAACCAAGCAGGACCTTGTACTTCCAGGGTAGAGGTTCTAGGAGGCAGTAGACAGGGGGGAAAGGGAGACACTTCCAAGTGGGAGTAGTGAACATCCAAGGCTCTGGGGTACAATCCTATTAGAACTCTTTAGCCCCCATCCTTTTCCCTCCAAACAGTTTTCAGGGAGTTTGCTGTTAGATTGAAATCTATATATTATGGACATCAGATAGTTAATTTTATGGAATATTTTCTATTTTCTTTTTTACTTCTGATTTTGTTCAGATATTTCTTGCTTTTTCACTGAATGATTGATTTCTCTGTGTTCCATTCTACTCATTCTACTTTTCAAGGAGTCCCTTATTTAGGTATTTTAATCCTTTGTTTCATTTCTTCTAGGGATTAATGTCTGTAGAAAATCCATTTTTTCTTTTGAATCTGTGCTTGCTGTTGGTAGAGAGTTAAATATGTAATAATTGTTGATACTAGATGGTATGATTTAGTTATCACTCCAACTTTAGATTCTGGGCTGAGGTTGTGACTTTCTCAGAATCATGTTTCTAAATGCATAGAAGACTAAGACTAAAGGAAACCATTCACATTGCAATAGTTGTCAAATTAATAACACATTTCTTGCCTTCACAATGATTAGTGGAAAGTGAGAGAGAATTTAGAACTCAATTAAAAAAACAAAGGAATGTTAAAAAAACAAATAATACATTTTAAAAGGAAATTATTATCCAAATATATTTTAAAAATCAGAACAAATTTGTGGACCCCCGCAGGTTAAGAACATCAGATCTCAGCCAACCCCCCCCATTTTATGCATAATGAAACTGAAAACTAGGAGATGTTGTGATTTTGTCCAAGACAGTAAGTGCTTAAGAAGCAGAATTAGGATTCAAATTACTTTTGGGGGTTCTTTCCACTAAATCAGATTAGCTTTTCTAGAAAGGCTGAAGGGAGGGTAAGTCATAGGTTGATTGCCCATACTCTGAACTGTCTAGTAGTGATTATTTGCTTCTCTATATGCATCATTACAAAGTATGTTATACACATGATCTCATTTCATCCCTACTACAACCTCATGAAGTGAATAGCATCTGGAATTTTTCATGCCTCCATTTTAGAGAAGAGGTGACTGAGTTTCAGATGGATTCAAGAACTTGCCTAAGGTCACACAACAGAAATTAAGTCCCAGAATCAAGACTTAAACCTGGCTCTTTTGATTCTAAAACCAGTGTCCTTTCCTCTACATCATACTTTCTCATCAAGGTGATCTTTACCATCTTCAAAGGTATTGTCAACAGTACATATGGCTCCCAGAAAGCACTGCACTCTTTTGTGGAGGGTTAAGTATTTCCTACCTGTAGTTTGGGTGGGAAGTGTCAACCTGTATATTGGGTGACATGCAGAGCTTACCTTTAGCGATCACATAGCTAGTACAAGCCATCAATTCATTATTTCCACCCCCCCAAAAAAAACCCAAAAACCGGAATGGATACCCTCTCCTTACTTGTCACTGGGATCAAGTTACTTCAAGCAGCAGAGCTGCCCAACTAAGTCACATGACATGAGACTGGAGGAATTTTCTCTCTTTCTTCACATGATAAATTAGTCATTTGCAAAGGAGCACCTTGAGCCAAAGTGCAAGTTGTGACTACCAATTTCCTGATGTTTAGGAAAAAGATTATCACAAAGATATCTATTGATATAAGGCAAAAGCCCAAAGTATCATTAGGCATATTCATTTGTTGTAATTAATGAGCACTGAAATTTTTTTTCCTGAATTAAATCTCATTTCAAAGGTCTTCAAGAGAGTTCAGTATTTATCAATATAGACTTTATGTCAATTTGAAAATTGTTTACTTTAGCAGGCTTTGAGGTGAAAAACCATTGGAGGGTTCATTGCTAGCATTTGTGCAGGGTCTTTGTACCTCTGTCACTACATTTCCATATAGGTGCTCTCAACTATCATGGGGTGGTAGTGGTGGTGGTGGTGGTGGTTTGGGGGATGTAATCTAATAGCCACCTCTGGGGGTAGATGGCATTCTCTTGAAACTTCCATTTAAAGAACTTCACCCTAACATGGAGAAAGTCATACCAAAGAGAATAGCACCAAAGAATCTGGACAGACAATATATACTTATCTGTGTACATGTGTCATCTATGTACATGCAATATATATGACATTTGTGATATGTGAAATGTAACATACTGCCATCTGACCCAATTGAAATGTTTAGAGGAAAGAGTACAAGGGTATTGTTTCAATTTCTTCTTCCTCTCTCTCTCTCTCTCTCTCTCTCTCTCTCTCTCTCTCTCTCTCTC
>JAJPUD010002065.1:3450-37869 GCA_023553655.1 Myrmecobius fasciatus | reverse complement strand
CTCTCTCTCTCTCTCTCTCTCTCTCTCTCTCTCTCTCTCTCTCTCTCACTCTATCTCTCGCTCTCTCTCTGTCTCTGTCTCCTCTCTTTAATGAACATTTTCCCCAACTGGATCAGTCTTTTTTGTTTTTAAAACAAGATTCTTTTCAAATAGTCATATTTGTATGTTCCTAATTTTAGTTTCTTTCCTGCCTCTCTTTTCATACCTTTTGCAAACAGCTCGTCACTTTCTTTTTTCCTTTTGTCAAGGGGATGGACTTTCTGCCTATTTTCACATGGAATTTTGGGAGTGAGGCTATTTGCCCAACTGCACATGATCCTTGGCGCATCCAATGTCCTGCAGTGATGGTTGTTGTTGCCTGACTAAGCACATAATTAAATAGACCCTTTTAGATGGAACATAAATAATAAGCATTGCTGTACATAAGCACAGTAGATTCTTTGGCATCTCTTAGTGAATTTGGGCTCCATTCCCAGACATTTCACTGACTAAATTTGCAGCTGTGAACAAGCCATCCTGGGTCTTAGGTAACTCACCTGTAAAATGGGGATGCCATGAATGCAAATGTTTCCTGAAGATTAATCAACTTCTGTTTATAGGATACTGCTAAAATTCAAAATAGCACTAGGACAAAAATCCCTATATTGTGAGCTTACTTATAGCAAGAATGATTACATACAAGTAATATACAAGTGCCTATTTGTCTAGAAGAAATGTCTTGCTGTTCATCTGAGACAACAGACTTTAAGATTTTCTGGCAGGTTTGAAAACTTGAGAAAAGGTCAGTCATTTCGATTCCCAAATTAATGAACCAATCTCAATAACTAAAATGCAATAGGATGCTACATATCCAAGGTGAACTGCATTGTAGTATAACCAAACCATGGCCATGGAACTTGAATTATGTAGCTTGGCCAACCCTACTGGGCCCAGTCCCAATCATACCAGTAGACAGTCAGCCAACAATCGATTAATTAAGCCCTCATTATGTTCCAAGCATTGAGCTAAATTCTAGGGAATACAAAGAAAGCCAAAAAATTAAAAATGGTCCCTGTCATAAAAAAGTCCCATTCTTCTGAGGCAATGCTATCACCACTTCAGTAGAGGAACATAGATGCAGTCATTGTGAAAGATTACAATTCGTACATCTCTTGAACCAGTCTTGGGATTTTAGTAAGAAGATAATGAAAAGTACTCATCCTGACAGCTATATTCAGAATTTCCTTTCCTTTTTATTTAGTCAAGAACCCTAGCGGGCAAGTTACCAAACTTGGTGTAATTGGGCAATTCACAAATACTTAAGGTAACTCCCTATACTTTACTAACACAGGGAACATTAAAAAGAGTATCTCCTTGTAGATGATGCACAATTAACCTCGCAACTTTCATCATAATGTAATTCTTTGATTTGAGAATAAGGACAAAGGTAGAAATTATAAAAAAAAAAAAAGCACAGTGTAGTGTGTGAGAACAAAACTTTAATGGTTTTGCAAGATTTCCCTTTCTGGAAATCTCCCTTATTATCCAAAAAGATATTTTCAAAAGGCAATTTTCCCAGGAGTTGATAACAAGGTTCTGTCAGTGTAGCCAAAGACTGCCAAGTCTGTGTTTTGAGGCCGATACCTCAAATTGGCAGGGAAGGGATGGTAGGTTGAGGAGGGAAGCTTTCAAATCCCCAGACACCCAGCCCCATTTCATGCAGCGGAAAAGTTTCTTCCACTTCTGCAAAAGAGGAAATGGTGGAAATTCATAATGTACTCTATAAGGAATCATGGCAGGGAAATGGATGGTCCCCTGGGGTGTGAAGAGAAAAATGGGAGATGTAGCCCATGGGAACAGTCTTCCTTCCCCAGACCCCTTTGTGCTGTTCCACCTTCTTGAAAAATATACCCATGATGGTGATATATGACTAATAGATTACATCATTAATAATTCAGTAAAGTAAAATAAAGCTCATTTTGGATTGAAGAACTGTCCACTTCATTGGATTTTTGAAAAATAAATAGCAGTGATGTGAAGGACATGAATAAATGAAAGGGAATTAATTCACAACATGCTTCATTATGCTTTTTCCTTTTCCAGAAAGATTTGGTGTTTTTTAATAAGCAAAACTTACTAACAGGAAGACGAATGCTTTTATTTCCTGTTGTCTGTTCACAGATTTAACTACAGATGGTCTGGAGGGAGAAAGCATCCTGAATTTAGAGTCAACACCATGGCTTTGATTTCTAAGGGCACAAAGGGATCTTAAAGACTCTCTAGAACAGGACTTCTTAAACTTTTCCCACTCTCGATCCCTTTTCACCTGAGAATTTTTACATGACCTGGGCATACAGGTATATAAAATATGTAGACAAATCAAACATTTACTAATAACAAATCATAATTTTGCAATGCCCACATGTAGTTATGAGACCCCAGATGGGGTCAGGAACCACAATTTAAGAAGTTGGGCTCTAGATGCATCCCCGGAAACAGGGGCCTGAGATTCAATGACTTGTCCAAGATCAGAGATCAGAACAGGTAGTAAAGTCAGAGAATAAGAATTTAAATACAGGTTCTCTGATTTCAAATCCAGCACACTCACCATTGTATCACATTACTCTGCCAAAAACTGTATGTCTTTGCAACCATAACTTAATCTTTCTGAGCCTCAGTTCATTCATCTATAAAAATAAGATGATAATACTTGCAGTTACTACCGCATATGGGAGGGAAAAAAAGTGAGATAATGAATGGGAAAAAGGACTCTAATCTCTGGACTGTTTTTTGACCCAAAAGAGCCAATGAGGGCTGATGGTAGCTTCGGTTCTAGGGGACCAATGGCACTCTGAAATTTTGTGGTGGGGCACCATCTATGAGAGTTCAGTTTGAAAGGAATATAGTGGGATATAAGACTGGAAAGCTAGTGTGGGGATAAATTAGAGGCTTTGAACACCAGGCTAAAGAAAGAAAGCTTAAAACATCCTACCTTGGCAAGCGCCTCTTTGCCTCTTTGGTGAATAATAATAGCCAGTATATACTGGCTATATAGCAAATAATATCTAGTATATCTATAGCATTCAGAGATTAGCAAAGTGCCTAATACATTTCACTTCATCTGTTCTTCTAAGTGTGGTACCTGAGAAACTGAGACAAGCAGAGATTGGTTTTTTAAATCTTTAATGTGGAGTTTAAACTAGATGACCACATGGGACTCTTGTCCAAAGCATTCGATCCAGATAAACTGAGGCAGGGAACTGATATAGGGTTTTAGCTAAGTAGGGTTTGCAAACATAATATGTAAACTGAGTATAAAATCTTATAGGGGAAACAAAAGCAGATGAGGGGGGCAAGGTCACTGGCAGGCTGGACAACCCATAATTCCAGGAAAGGATCATAACTTAATCCTGACAGGATAGGGGTCAAGATAAGAGGGTTGCCAAGAGGAGACAGTGAGACAAGGGACAATAAACAAAAGGAGGGGGAATTATTCTAGCAAGAATTGAGATAAAGCATATGGAGTTTATGACTCAATGGTATGTAAAGGTGGCCAGAGCTTCAAGGTTTTTCCTGGGCTCTCTTTTTTAAACTCAATTTTCCAATCCTAATGGCAAGGAAGGGGGGGTGGCTTTGGGTTATTCAGGGTTCAACATAAAAACTCAATGAAGTGAGGAGATGTGTGTGGAGAGGTGGGGGTGTGTGTGAAAATATGGTGCACAGCAGGTAGTCCTGACCTGTGATTTCATTGCTGTGAGAGAACTCTTGATGTTCAGATGACTTCTGGTGATGTGTGAGAAATGAAGGTTGAGAGATCCCCTGATAGCAATGGGATCCCTTGGCCAGTCACAGGCTTTGCAAAAGAATTCACAAATCTGAATGAATGAGGTGAGAGGTTTGTGGCAAAAAAATGGGTTTATTATACTAAGAAAATAGCTTTCTTTGTGGACAAAATCATGTTAGGACTTTTGCAAAGATCTGGGCACACAGCGTTTGATTTTATTGGGTTTTTTGGTTGCCCTGAGCTAGGGAGCAATTTGAGGGACTAATTTTCAATCCAATAGAAGTCAGTGATTATGGCCCAGGCCAAGATCTCCAATTGAATTTTAGGAGGAGATTACTAATCTGGGAGTTTCTCCCACAAACAGAAGGGTGGGGCCCCTCCCAAAGGCTGGGAGGAGTTTTGATTCAGGGCCTTTCCAACTCCCCCCCCCCAAAGATCAGGGGGACAGTTTACATCACTTCCACTGATGCAGATCAAGAACTCCTCTGTAGATGATAGTCTTAGAGAATTTTCAGAGGTACTGGAGATCAAATAGACGAATGATAAAACATGTAAAATGTTAACATACTTTAATGTTTTCTGGCTTTCTCTGTATCCCTAGGATTTAGAATGGTGCCTGATAAGTGGTTGGAGCTTAACAATTTTTATTGACTGAATAAATGAATGAACCAGGACTGGATTCCTAGACTTCTAGGCTAGCCCCTATCCACTGTCATAATTTATGATTTACAAAATAAGTGTCTTTCTTAGACTGGTAATATTCCTATTTTGCAAATGAATAAACTGAGGCTCAGAGAGGTCAAGGACTTGCCCATAATTACAGTTAGAAGTTCAATCTACCAGAGCAGCTAGGTGGTGCAGTGGATAGAGCACCAGCCCTGAAGTCAGGAGGACCTGAGTTCAAATCTGGTCTCAGACACTTAACATTCCCTAGCTGTGTGACCCTGGGCAAGTCACTTCACCCCAATTGCCTCAGCAAAAAGCAAAAAAAAGAAGTTGAATCTACCACTCTTATCTCCAAGTTCAGAGTTCTGTCAACTATAGCTGAGACCACTGGCTCTCTGCCCTCTATTTAAAGGGAGGCCCCATTGTTTCTCCTCAACATGGCTGGGGGCTCTGTGTCATTAAACTATAGAAAAGAACTAACAATGCTTGAGATATAATGAAAGTAATCATACCAAGCAGTTATGAAAAAACCCTAAGCTTCAGGAATCTTGATGCTATTATTCATTTTATCAGTTTTATGTCTGTTGCTTGACTTTTTCTTGGTACTGTTTATAGATCGATTTATAATTCATCAAATATTCTACCTCCTATAGGTGATGTTTAATTTAAAATGTGACTCCTAGAATTTCCTGATTGTTTTCACTAAAGATGAGTTTAGAATATAAGCCTGGACTCCCTCAGACAATGGGAGAAAAGATCAAAGGGGTGGACAGTGTGTGTGGGGGGTTTCTGTTCTATTTAATTTTGTGTTTTGCAGTTTGTGATTTGCATTTCTTTAACTGACACCTTGTCATTTGGGAGTTGTCCTTTCTCAGAATATTGCAATAAATCCCTTTTTGCTTTTCTTACTCTGAGAGTCTCTGATTGTTTTTGTGGTAGCTACTGTCTCACACATGAGGCACAGTAGGTGGCCATGGGGGCATGAACTAAAAGGGTGACTTTCTAAGTGTAGAAAAGGGAATAGATGCTGGCTATGTTGTGGAGGCAGAGTTGGTCACATTGGACACCTGGTGAGCTTAAAGGGTAAGAGGAAGGAGATAGTAAGAGTGTTGAATTTAGTTAGAAGGACCAGATTTAGTCGGATACTAACTATGAGATTCTGAACAAGTCACTCAACTTCTCACAGCCTCAATTTTATCAACAATAAAATAGGACTAATAAAAGCATTTACCTTCCAGAGTTGTTGTGAATGTAAAATGAAAGAAGGATTCATCTACATATGCCAAGAATGCTGTTAAGTATTTGACAAACATCATGTTAACCTTAAAGTACTATATGAATGCTAACGATTATTATTTTATAGTGTCTGTGAAAAATTCAAGCACTCTGTCTCTGCAAGTTTTTTTTTCCCTTGGTCCAGATCTCTGATCTCATTGGGGTGGATCCATGCACATTGGTAACTTCCCTGGAATGGATAATTTTAAAGCAAGGGTACTGAGCCAAGGATCTGTGAATTTTTTCTTTTCCTGTTTTGTTAACTTTATTTCAATAAAATTGGTTTCCTTGATAATCCTCCATATTTTATTTTATACATTTAAAACCATAATTCTGAGAAAGGGTGTCTCAGTATCACTGGACCACCTGCCTGAGGGGGCCGGGACATAACAACAAGGGAAAAAGCCATGGTTTTAAAAGAGGAGGAAATGGAGGCCCTGAAAAATCAGTGATTGATCTCAAATATTGCCTGCAATAAAGAGTAGGGTTTGAATTTTCGTTTAGGCCCTCTGATACCAAATAAAGTGTTCTCTCCATTGGTCCCTAGTGAGAGATGGGAGAAGAAAGAGATTGATGCAGATAAAAGGAGTAGGGAAGACTTTATGGGAGAGGTAAGACTTAAAGACTTAAAGGTTGGGCAAGATTTAGGCAGCTGGAGAGAGAAGGCTGAAGATTGGGCACAGTATGCCAATGAAATATTAATGATGATAGCTTGATTGGGAACGCAATGTGGGAAAAAATGGTAAGATGGGGAAAGTGGGTTCTGCTTGTAAAAGTTGTTGGAAGTTAGCTTGAAGAGCTGGAAATCACAATGGGTGGTAGTGAATGGCGCACTGGACTTTAAATTAGAAGACCTAGCTTTGAATCTTGGCTTTTACTTAACACCGTATATAACTTTGAGCAAGTCACTTAATGTTATGACCAATAATAAGTCTTTTACAGCTAATATTGTGTTTTTCTCTCTAGGCTTCATTTTCCCTATCTATAAACTGAGGAGATCAATCATCTCTAAGGTCCTTTTCTATTGGCTCAATATGATAAGAGGCCCTTGAAGGTTTTGGAACAGAGGAACAACTTAATGAAAACTGTATTTTAGGAAAATAACTGGCTTTGGAGCACAGGGTGAGTTGGAAGGAAGAGAGGCCAGAGGCAGGGAGATCAGCTAAGAAAAATTGCACTCTAATTTCAGCACTGAGAAGAGACCATGCGTCTCAGGTGCACCTTAGCATTGTTGCTGAACTGTTTACTGGGAAATGGCTTCAACCCCTATATAAATTACCCAGTATGCCTGCTTTCTTTGCAGGGTGCTAACAAATCCAGTGTCAATAAAGTACTTGGGAAGTACTAGAGAAAAGGCACATCTCTATAGTCTTTGGATGTCTATTTCCTTTGCTATCAATTCATTCCAGCAAACACACTAGGCTATAAACAACATATGTGGGAAGGTACATTTGGTCCTAGATTATTCTCCTCTGGGATGGCATTATTACTATTGTTATTATATTGTGCTCTAGTCATTTGCCTCATTTTGCTTGGGATTCATGTCCCCGTGACTGAGGCGGTAAATATAACGAATGATTTTACTGAATATGAACAAAATACAGAAGGTCCAAATTTAGATTTGTCGTTTACCATTTTCTGGTGTGTGAAATTATCAAAGATTATTCAGCAGTGATAAGAAAATACAAAAAGAAGCTGATCATACATTATTGTGACAGCTGACCAACTTTGTCCAAAGGCCAGCACATGGAGTAAGAGAGAAAAAAATATACAAATGTCCCAGGTAAAAAGTTTCAGATTTGGATTCTACAAGCATGCCCCTTTCAACTATAAGCACAGAGTGAAAATAAGCATGGAGTCTGAGTAAGGTCAAGTATTCTAGTCTATAAGGAGATTTAGTAGCTTGGTGTCCTGGCAACTGAGTGGTATTTATAGATGGGCTTGAGATCACAGAAGATATGTTTTTAAAAGAATGCTTTTTTGATGCCTATTTTTATATCCCCTATATTTTTCACTATATGCCTCCCTATCCCTTTTTCCAGAGAACCATCATTTATAATGAAGAAGAAAAAGTTGAGCAAAACTAATCAACAGAATAAAAAGAATGACATCATAGATAGCACTCTCAACTCATGGTCCCCACCTCTGCAAAGAATCGGAGGGAGGTATTTTTCATCATGAGTTCTTCAGAATTGTCTTAGTTCATTTTTTGTTGAGAATAGCTAAGCCATTCACAGATGATCATCTTGCAATATTGTTGCTACTGTTTTCCTGCTCACTTCACTTTACATCAGTTCATGCATATCTTTCCAGGTTTTTATGAAAGCATCCCCTTCATCATTTCTTATAGCACAATAGTATTCCATCTCAACAATGTACCACAACTTGTTCAGTCATTCCCTGATTGAAGAGCATCTCCTCAATTTCCAATTCTTTGCCACCACAGAGTTGCTAGAAAAGTTTTATGTGTGTGTGTGTGTGTGTGTGTGTGTATACACATATATATATATATATATATATATATATATATATATACATGTCCCTTTCCTTTTTTATCTCTTTGGAATATAGACATAGTAGTTGTATTGCTGGGTCAAAAGGTATACAAACAATTTTATAGCTCAAAGGGCATAGTTCCAAATGGCTCACCAGAATGATAAGATCAATTGATGACTCTATCAGTTGTGAATTAGTGTTCCTATATCCCTTACAACATTTATCCTTTTACTTTTATATCATATTATCCAATCTTATAGGTTTAAGGTGATGCCTCAGAGCTGTTTTAATTTTCATTTCTCTAGTCAAAAGTGACTTAGAGCATTTGCTTATAGATGGCTCTGATTTCATCTGAAAACTGTTCATATCTTTGGATCATTTATCAATGGAAGGGGGTAACTTGTATTCTTAGAAATTTAACTCAGTTTTCTATATATTTGACAATTGAAGCCTTTAACTAAGACACTTTTTGTAAACATTTTCCCCAAGTTTACTGCTTTTCTTCTAATTTTGGCTGCATTTGGGGTTTTTTTGTATAAACCCTTTTTAATTTAATGTAATAAAAAATATCCATTTTACTTCCCTTAATGCTCTCTATCTCATTTGGTCATAAATTCTTCCCTTATCCATAGATCTGATAGGTAAACTGTCCCACTCTCCCTTAATTTGCTTATGCTATTACCCTTTATGTCTAAACCATGAAATCCACTGTTTTCCAAACAGTTCTGGGGATTGTGACTTTCCATTTCTTCCTAGGCAATATGATCTAAGGAAAGGAATATTTACTACTTTCCTGGCTTGGCTTTGATCTGTGAAGGGACCACAAGCCTTCTTTTCTGTCTTGGAACTGAGCCCCCACTCTTGTTAGTTCTTCTCCCCTCTATGTATTGGAGGCTTTATTTTGGAGGATTTTTAAAAATTGTCTAATTGAGGTAGGGGAGAGACAGATTAATGAAAGAATAAATAAAAACAAAATGTGGTAGGTATGAGGTAAAATCTCAGGGTTGCTTGAATTTGCATTTCTCTTAGTGATTTATAGCACTCTTTTATATTCTTATTTATAGTTTACAATTCTTTTGGAGATTTTTTGTTCATATTTTGATAGTAATAATGCCTAACATTTATATGGTGCTTCAAGGTTTGGGAAGTACTTTGCACTTGTTATTATTTTCATTTTACAGATGAGGAAATTGAATCAGAGAGGTTAAGTAACTTTCCCTGTGTTATGTAGCTAATGAGTGGCCAAGGCATGATTTGAATTAAGGTCTTTCTTACTCCAACTCCAATACTCTGTGCACAGTGCCACCACACTGCCATCTTTCCTACCAAAGACTAGTCTTGGTTTTATATCAATTCCCCTTAACTGCTTCTCTGTTGGAACTAGCTTTCTGTCTAATATATGCTGAAGATTTTTTAACATGATCAGGAATGTGATTTTAGTAAGATTGTTTTGACAACTGAATGGAAAGGGGAAAGAATGGAAGTGGGGAGGCTGCTATAATTCTCCTGGTGAGAGAAGCTGAAACCTTGCAGAAAGGGGAGAATTGTCGAGATGTCACAGAGGCAGCATCAGCAATATTTGGCACTGATGGGTATAGGGGCAGGGCAAGGAGAAAAAGAAAACTGGTGGATTATAACATGGTTGCCATCCTATATGACTGGTGCCCTTGGCAGAAATAGAGAAGCTGAGAAGAGGGGAAGCTTAGCATGGAGGTGAGGGACATGGTTCAAAAAAACTTAGGAAATTAGCCAACCTAGATGATTTGCTGTTATTACTGTAAGTGATATTGTACATCTTCTCCCTTTCATCCTTGCATTCTGCCAGAGTTAGCGTTAACCTATAAAATAGCTAGGATTGAGTCCAAGATGAGGGGTAGGAGGAAGGGGAAAGGAAGGGAAGAGAAGGGAAGGTAGTGGAGCGCAGCCCAGCTCTCTAAAATAATCTACTAACAGCATAACTCACTCTCAGCAAAATCAAGGTTTTGCTGAACTTTAAGCATGACTATAGATTCAAATACTGAGGTTAACCATTTGTGGTTTTGTTCTTCCTCATGTGTGGCCTTGCCCCCCTAAGGTCTTAATGAGTGGAGCCCAAGAGGGCTTAAGTTTAAGAATCATATGTTTAAGATTAATTATTGTATTTGCCTAGCCACCATCTCCCTTCCAGAAGTGCAGTTCCAATGAGGTTTGTCCAACTTGTCAATCAAATCCAGCTAGTGGCCAAGTGTGGGAGGGGAAGGAGGTGTGGTATCCACAGCTGAATTGTTTTTCCATGAAAAGAAAATTATGTTTTAGACATCCCGATAACCATTAAGTGCTTTGAATGATCCCAAGCTACTCCCATATGTCAAAAACCATTTCTGAAAACCCAAATGTTCTCTCAGTGATATCATACAATTGCTAATCTTGGAACAACAGAATCTCCATGGAATGAAAGTTACAGTCAGTCAGTCAGTCAATAAGCATTTATTAAATACCTACTGTATTCTGGACACTGGGGATAATAAGAAAGGCAAAGGACAATGCCTGTTTCAGTGGAGCTCATAATTTTATGGGCGAGAGAGATGGGACACCTCTAGGATCAATTCGAACCTTGGTAAAAGCAAGGGATGAGAAGGGACAGATAATTGGAGGACTGCACTTGTACCTAAGGAATGTGACAGATGAAATCCCATCATTGCATATATGATGTTTTCACTTTTCAAGCATCTGGCTTTAGACATTGTTGTAGTCTCTAAGTTTACCTGTTGGAGTAGAAAGAGTGCTCCATTTGGAATCAGGAGACCTAGCAATTGGGAAGTCTCCTGTGTGACCTTGAACAAGACATTCTCTCTCTAGACCTCTTTTTCCTCATTTCTAAAATGAGGTAGCTGGACAAGATGATTTCCAAGGGTCTTTCTAACTTGATGATCCTATGAGAAGGGCTAGGACCGTTTTTTAGTAACTTAATACTTAACAGTATTATAGTTGAAAGGAGTTAATACAGCTTCTCAAAGGGCATACTCTTAGGAAGTAATTTATACCCTGAGAAGATCTGGTGTAATAGATGTTAATTTCTTTTGCTTCTATTTTCAGCGTCATTAGATATAGGACTTTTTTAAAGCCTCAAAAATGTCAGCTGTGTTTTACTTTTGAAATAGACTGCTCAAAATATTCCTTTAAAAATCATAGCATGTAAATTATGGATTGCATATTATACTCCATACTTTCTGAGAAATTCTCATCTAATTGATTTTGGAGAGAATTAATCTGCACCTAGCACTGTACCAGTGAGATAAGATACCAGTATTTGAACCAAATGATTTGAGAAATTTCTATTATTGAACTATTTACATCTGATTCCTTAGGGAATTATTAATTATCTGTTTTGAGCTTTGTGGGTGGCATTCAAAAATAGAAAAAAAGGTACTTAATTGACAAGTTTCTATTCCTACACCATACCGTTACTACAGTTCTTTTGGTACAGTATTCCCAGGTTGATTAAAATGATTGAGGGGCTTATTCTCAAATGATTGACAATTCAGGTAAGCCACTTTGCATGTAAAGCTACAGGGGGCAAAAATGCCTTGCAGCTTAAGTGGGTGCTATTTACATTAATCTGGGCTGCCTCACATCTGGATGGGCTACTCGGTGCTCTAAAGTCATGATGATGTGGACATGAACACTCAAGAATGTCCAAAAGATAGGAGAGAATTAGGCCAAAGGCCTTGAAAGAACATAGAAAATAACCCATGAAGGAAGCAAGCAACTGCTGAGGGAATCACGGTTAAGGTGGTGTGGACTCTGCTTAGCTGGCAAATTCAAGGGCTCTCTCACCTCAGCGTTATTTTAATGAGAGTCTTATAGTAAAGCTGAATCCCTCATGAAAACTTTGTCTCCCACAGAAGATCAAAGGGGAAGAAAAGTATCCCTTTCAAAATGTGCTCATTGTTGGAAGTGCAGAAAAATGGTGATTTTTTCCCCCTTAAGAGCAATAAAAATTAGTAGCTTGGTAATGAAACTATTTTCCTTTGAGTATTGTTCAAAGCTCATCAGAAAGGGAAAGTACCATCTCCTCCATCATCCAGTCCAAGGTGGCTACTCTGAAATGCTGACAGACCTATGGGTGCTCCTACCAAAGTTCTGGCAGAAATAGAAAGTAGACACAATAGTAATAACTGCTCTCCCATAATAGTGTGGTGGGACTAGACCACTGATGACAAGAACAATCAGCTGAATATCTCGGTTTGAGTGGATTGGGAAGGATTCCGTGACTTAGCAACCACAGCCTACTGCTCAGCTGCCACTTACCATTATAAATTGTCAGTTACTTTCAATTTATTTTGAAAATAGCTTGTATTTACTTATTTGTATACATGTTGTCTCCCCCCAGTGGAATGTAAAGTTTTTGAGGATGGGAACCTTTTCGTTTGTATCTTTGTTTTCACGATGCCTAGAATGGTGTACCCAGTACCCACTTGGGACCTAATGTTTGTTGAACTGAATTGAATTGAAGATATGGTTCCCTAAAGAAATGTTTCTTCTTCTAAAACAGAGGTTTTAAACTGGCATCCCCAAACTTGTTTGCTTTTTTCAAATATGTTGATAATTATATTTCAAAATAATTTATTTCCTTATGATACTATGTATTACATTCTCCATATTTATAAACATGTTTCTGAGAAGGTATCCATTGCTCATATCAGACTACACAAGGGGTCCATGACTCAAAAAATATTAAGAAGGTCTGATCTAAAATATAATAGAATCATCATAGTGAAAGATGGGGAAGGGAAGAAGGTTGAAAGATTCTTCAGGAAATGTTTTTTTATTCTAGTTTGAATTTCTATGCCTTCTTAGTCTACCTAAAGCTTCTGAAATAATAATGATGTTATGAGCAGGGGCATCATGGCTAATTTGTGAAAATACTGGACTTGTAGGTTAGGAAAACAAGAGTTCAAATCCTTACTCTAAAAAAAAATTTATTAGTGCCCATGTGCCACGGGCAAAGCACTCCGCTGATTTGAGTCTGTTTCTTTTTTAAGGTGGAAATCATGGTATTTCCTTACAGGGCTGTTGGGAAGATCAAATGAGATAATGCATTACAATGCTTGGCAAAACAGAAGAGCCCTCTATACTAAAGTGGTCGTTTTCCCTTGTAAAGTTAAATATAGTCCACAGATTTAGAGCTGGAAGGAGCCCTGGAGGCCAGAGTCCAACCTGTTCATTTTGAAGGGAGAACATGGAAGCCCCAGGAAGTTGTTCCTCAAAGTAACAGCAGTAATAAGTGGCAGAGGTGATATTTGAACTCAGGTCTTTCTATTCCCGAGAGAATGTTCTTGCTGCCGTGCCACACTGTTCTAAGAATTTCAACTGCCAGCCACTTTCCAGGCCTTTAAAATGCCCCTTGAAATTCAATTCCACATGACTCTCCATTTTCAGATAGACTTTGAACTCTTACAATTGAACCTACAGCCTTCTCAGCATTCTGTTTTAAATAAGTTTTCAGTTCAAACCTTTGAGTTCAGGGACTGTGTGATTTACTCTTCAACTCTCAGATGATGGTGATGAAATGGGTTTGATAATGAGGTGCTGGAAGGAGAGAAATGGAGGTATATTTATTGGTTTGTCCTGAAGGAAAGCTGATGGTAGTCTTCAACCCTAAGATTTTATTTTTCTGTAAAAAGGAACTGGGAATATAGGATCGTGTTCAATGTTACTCCCTTACCTCTGTTTTATTTTTTCCTGTGTACAAAACATAACTTCTAGTATTCAGTTTAATTCAATAACTATGTATTCAGTGCTTCCTGTGTGTAAGACCCTGTTTTATTTTGTGATGCCAGTTTAGCAGTTTTCTTTGTGTCAACATATGGTGATCAGAGGCATTTGCTTTGGCTTGTCACCAAAGGTTGTATTAATGACAATAGGAAAAATAGCTGACATAAATATAATGTGTGAACACTAGAACCAGGTGCATTAACTAAGGACAATTTTTTTATTATTATTTTCCTTTGAAATTAACATTTCTATTATCTTTGCCATATTGATTTTAAAAAATATGCTGCATCAATTGACACAGCTTATTCCTTTAAGGTATTCTTCAATTCTGGTTCTAGTACAAAGTACATTAGGTCATTTAATATTCACAACAACTGTAATGCTGGAGAAACTGAGGCAGGATAGAGATTAGAGATTTTTGAGAGTTTATTGATAGTAATAGAGAGTTTTGAATCCAGGGGACTGAATGGGACTCTTGTCTCAAAGTATCCAGGGACGAGTGAGGGACTCCAGAGGCTCTTATAGGGCTCCAGCAATCAGGGAACCAAAGGCAAGGAAGGGGGGGTAGAGCACTGGGGGGATAGAAGTTCCAGGAAAGGACCAGAAATTAACTTCTGACAGGTTGGGGGTATGGAGGAAAGGATCATAAGTTCTGATAAGGAGTTAGGAGCCACTGAGTGTGAGACCAGAAGGATATGCCCAAAGATTGGAGATAAGCCATCTGGAGTTTTAGGACTCTTTGGAATGCCAGTGGCCATAGCTCCGCAGCTCTAATTATCTCAGTCCTAATGGCCAGGGTTGTCACCAGGGAGACTAAGGCAGAACAATTCAGGGAAATTGAGGCAGAACAATTAAGGGAAACTGAGACAGGAGAACTGTGGCACAACACAATCTTGTGAGATATTTGCCATTGTTATCCCCATTTTTCAGATGAAAAAACTGAGGCTAAAGTGTTTTGCAAACATAAGAACTCAAGATAATAAAATCAGTTATATACAGTTCACATAGAGGTGGAAAAGACCTCACAGATCACATATTCCAGCCTCCTCATTTTTACAGAGGAGGAAACTGAGGCCCAAGGAAGTTCTAAGTCAAGATTCAAATTTAGTTCTTCTTGACCCCAAGTCCCACACCAGGCCATGCTGTATCATGCATTTTGGGAAGGCAAAGAGGCAACTCAACAAACAATCCATTAGGTCGGTGATTTGCTATAGGCTGATGAACTCTTGGTTTCTTGGTCTGTTTTTGATGAATACAAAGTGTTCTGAATCCTGCTGATAGCACAGACCAACTCGATCTGTGGTCATCCTTGGGCATTATAGGTTAGTCCTAAGCCCATTTGAGAAATCTGCAGGAGTGTACATTTGTTCAGAAAAATCACCCCGTTTTCTTTTGTATCTTGAAATATTTGTGAATTGTTGTTAAGTTCGAAATAAAACAAACAAAAAAAGAAAGTAGAGAAGAAAGGTGGAATACGTTTATCTATAGATTTTGGCACATCATGAATTTATAATGAAACTCAGCTCCCCAGTTCTAGAAACGATGGATCCCTGAACTCAAGTAGCCCCATCTCCTCATTTACACACATATTAACCCCAAAAGTTAAATGTCTTTTCCAACATGCTGCTGTGGCCCACTGTTCAATGGAAATGTCTCTGAGATGATGAATTCATTTGGGGAACAGAGATTGCTGAAATACACTTGACATTTCCTGAGCTGTTGTTACTACTGATAACTACCACGTGGGAAAAATATATTCCCTGATGCTTGCTACTGATACCTTTAGCTTTAGAACAACCTGATTTAGGGCAACCTCAGTCACTCTCAGAAGGTTCCCAGAATTTGTGAATGGTTCTAGGACAGGGATCACTAATGCTGCCATTATTTGTTAACACATTTTCATGGAAAAGTTAACTATGCAGTGGGGAAAAGAAGTATTGGTCTGGGAGTGGGGACACCTGGATTTTAGACAAAGCTTTGCCACTTACTCCGATTTCCTTGTCTGAAAAGGTTTTGGAGTCATGTTGGATTCCCACAGGTAATTGGCCTGCTTGCTCTGACATTCTCTGGGCCCCAACATTCTAGGCAGTTGCTTAGTGCCAGTGTTCAATGTGCAGGTGTCAGTTGAGATTTGAAAATTCTATGAGAATAGTAAAGTTTTTTTTTTTAATCTGTGGAATTTTAAGGTTTTGGCTTTATCATAGCTCCCACTGGAATAACAAATGATCTTATATAAATTAGCAATGCCTTAGTAATGTCTGGGTCACATGATTGGATTTTGCCAATCCTATCCTCTCACTGAGTCTCAATTTACAAAATTAAGGGCTTAATTAACTGCTTCAAGAACATACACATTTTTCTAGGAATGGGCCACGTGAATCAGAAGTCCATATGGGAGCAAGCTATACAGACTATAATAATAATAATTAGCATAGATATTGCTATGTAATAGATCACTTAAAGGTTTGCAAAGGGCTTTAAAAATATCTCATTTGATCTTCACAACAACCTTGAAGCATAAAATTTATTATTAGTCTCCCTTTACTAGTGAGGAAATTAAGGTTAGGAGAGGTTAATTGACTTTCCCAGGGTCACACAGCTAGTAAGGATCTGAGGTGGGATTTGAACCTGGCTCTCCTCATTCCAGGTGCCCTAAGATTTTTACCTTTACTACTTGATCCAAGCCTTTCAGCCTAAGCAGACAGTCAATGCAAGAGGGAGACGCAAAACCCACCATCCCATTGCTGGAATATAGCTTTTAAGGGAGACAGCAGTAGGGAGGTCCCCCTGATCTTGAGGTGCTTCTGTTCTAACAATCTGTCAATGATTCTAAAACCTTCTGGCTTCTAGGAATATAATAATATTTCTTCCCTTAGACTTAAGGGAAGATATATTAGTGATCCTGAGACTCTCTAACCTTAGGATAGTATTGTCCTAATAATCTTTTTCTGCCAAGGATTCTAAAGTCTTCTTGTAATGCTGGAGAAACTGAGGCAGGATAGAGATTAGAGATTTTTAATAATTTAAATAGTGGAAAGTTTGGACTGGCAGCCACATTAGCCAGCCATCTGGATAGGACTCTTGTCTCAAAATATCCAGGGACGAGCAAAGGACTCCAGAGACTCTTATGAGGGCTCCAACGATCAGGGAAACAAAGGCAAGGAAGGGGGGTAGGGCACTGGGGGGATAGAAGTTCCAGGAAAGGACCATAAATTCAGTTCTGACAGGTTTGGAATATGGAGGAAGGATCATAAATTCTGATGAGGAGCTGGGAGACACTGAGTCTGAGACCAGAAAGATAAGGGAGTCATCTAGGTATCTGAGATAAGCCATCTGCAGTTTTAAGATTCTTTGGAATGCTAGTGGCCAGAGCTCCCAGCCCTAATTATCTCAGTCCTAATGGCCAGGAAGGGGATTTCCACCAGGGACACTGAGGCAGAGCAATTCAGGGAAATTGAGGCTGAATAATTCAGGGAAACTGAGGCAGAGAAACTGAGGCATAACATTCTGGCATTAGGATAGTCCTAGATCTGCTAGTCAATGATAACCAAATTCCTGAGACCACTCCTCAGTTCTGCTTCTAGGCCATAAAATAAGCATAGCAATGACATAAAGAACTGGATTAAATTCATCTCCTTCCTCTTGGTCCTTTGCTAAATCCCTTTGGAACTTAACCCATTATAATTATAATAACCTTTACATTATATAAAAACCATTACAATTATAATAACCTTTGCCCCTTGACTTGGAGATGGGTTAAAGCCTGTAAATTCTTTTGAGATACCTTGTGACCCGCTATTCGTGACTCCCAACCTTTTGTTCTTTCCAAACCTCAACACCACTGTTCAGATCTGGATGTTAACTAATTAGGTAAAAACTGCTCATAGTATTAGGTTGACCTCACTCTTAGGCAGGCTGGCCACGGTCAACCCAGAGAAATCCTGGGCACAATAATGCTCTCTAACATTCTGTGATTCTGGGTGTGCTGACCACTTGTAGACTCATAAAACTTGCCCCCGATCACTCAGGGAACAGGTGGCAGTGTTGAGGGGAGATGGTGCTGATGAGGTGAGATAAAAGGGGAGAGGGAACCCCTTTCTGGCCAGTTGCAGGCTTCATGGAGGAATGGAGGAGCCCCAAAAATGAAGTGCGAGGTTTATGATAAAATGGGTTTATTTATAGCCTCAGAGAAGCAGCTTTCTTAGCGGAACAATTCCAAAAGGGAGAAGTAAAGGTGGGTTATTAGCAAGATGGGTTTACACTGAGCAGGAGCTCAGCAGGCCTTTCCCCTTGTGGGAAATCAGTGAAGATTGGGGTTCAGAATCATCCTTTTATTTTGCCTTCTATGGCTTCAGGATGGGAGATTAAGGGCTAGTATCATGATTATGCCCTAGGCCAAGATTTCTGATTGAATTGCAAGTTTGCCTATGAATAGGTGGGACAGGGGACACAATTAAGGACAGTTTACATCATTTCCCCCCTCAAGCCATCACCCCAAATTCATGTAGGGGATGAAGGTCTCATCAAATGATGTAGGCTGTGTCCTTGATTGTGTCCCCTGATCGTGGGGGGAGGGCTGGAGAGACCCCAAATCTCAAAAACCTTCCTGTTGAGATGGGAGGGGTCCCACCCTCTATTCATTGCAAACTTCACTTTCAATCCAATCAGATATCCAAGCTGCTCCATTTGCCTGGGGCTAGAAGAATCCCATAAAACCAAGGATTTCTAAACCCATCTTTGCTGATTTTCCACAAGGGGAAAGGCCCGCTGAACTCCTGCTCAGTGTAAACCCACCAAGACGAAAGCCTAGCAAGCCTCTGCCCACTGGTGAGAGTTTGTTCATTTCAGTGAAATAAACTTGTTTCCTTTTTTACCATTTAGATGGCTTGCCTCATTCCATAGGGATTCGTAGATTCTTCACGAAGCCGCGACTGGCCGAAGGGGGATCCCACACTATCTCCCCTCTTTCATGCACCTTATCAGCACCATTTCTCTCTCCCTTCATCAGCAGAGCTGTAAGTGGAAACCAGGCCCTCTGACACTAAATCTAACATTCTTTCCCTATATCGATGACAATACTGTTTTCAGGCACTTGTTCTCAAGGCTGTACGGTTAGCATATGGAGTTAAGTGGAGACATTTTCCTTTTTTCTATGGCTTTTCAGATAATTGTATGATCTGCCAGGCAGAAAACCTTGCTTCCTAAGCATTTTCTTTAAACTTCACAACCTCTTACTGGAGGATAGAGTCTCCTGGAGCTTGCAGTCCTATCCTTTGTGGTCTTATGGAAGGTTTGACAGGTTTCAACCATTCATGTTATTTTTCTGCAATTTCAATTCCCCATACCTCTTCCCCCAACATGAGATTAAAATGTACATCTGCTAAAAAAAAATAGAGAAAGAATAAGGAAGTGTGGGTGGGCACAGATGTGAGAGTGGGGGTGGGAGTCGCTAGCCCTCATCTTTTAAATAGCCAAACATGTCAGCAAGTTACTTGGCAATGCAGGTGGGGTCAAGGAGCTTCTAATGGACTCATTCCTTTCCCCAAGGTTGTGATGAAATAGCCCTGAGCTGCAGAACAAAGGGAGTTAGCTTCTTAATTCCCAGCAGGGTAGTCACTTTGAGCAGGCTGGGTGGATTTCATCCAGAAATCAATCACATGACCTTTTTCATCTAGCATTTTCCTGGGTCCATTATCTTACCTGTGTATTTTAAGGCCCACACCAGGTTAAAGAACTGTGCCCTGAAACATAGAATTATAATGTGTAGAAGTTAATAGTTTTCTTTTTTTCTTTTAAAAAAGAGGAACAGATATAGAAAGAAATGAAAAGCGTTAAAATGCTTAAAACATTTCCCAAAATGCTAAGGTAAAAGATTATCTAATTGCTAAGAAGTGTTTTCTTTTTTCCCTCTTTACATTCAACTGACATCTTCCTTTTTGGGACTATGTCCCTTTACCCTTAATTAACATTTCACCAAATATCCTCTGTACCCTTAAGTGCCCTTAATACCTTCAATTTACCCTTAATTCTGGAGTCTAGCAGAGCAAGTCTAATGCCCTCCTTTCCCCTTCTCCTCCCAAGAAGCACTGAGTTTCAGAGCCAGGAGGAAGACTTCCTCAAGAGCCAGCTAAACCCGTTCTTACCTATAAAGGAACTCCCTCTACTATGTACCTGAACAGTGGTCAGCCAGCCTTTGCTTGGGAAACTCCACTTCTGAGCAGCTTTCATTGTTAGGAAAGTTTGCTTTGCATCAGTGCCTAAACCTGCCTTTGTCTAACTTGCACCCACAGTTACTTGCTCCTTTATTTTGCCTTCAGGGCCCAAACTAAGCAAGGTGAATTCTCCTTCCATGTGACAGTCCCTCAACTACTATAAAACAGTTCTCAAGTTTTCTTTCCTTCCTCTCCCTCCCATCTTTTCTTCCCCAGGCTAACTAGGCCAAGTTCCTTCAGAGCAAGCAGCAGTCTATGGACTGACCCAGTCCCTCTTTCTTTCAAGGAGTGTCATCCCCTGAGGGCAGGCAAATTAGAGACCTGGGAATGAACATTCCAGTTGTTAGCAGTGACATGAACAATCTCGCTGGGTTGCTTCTGAGAAATCCTTTTAGACTTAAATGCAGCTAATTAGGGAGAGTCTGTACCATGGGGAGGGGGGTGCATTTAGGACAAAAGATATTGAGATGTGCAGTTGCCATAAATGAGCCTGGAGTTGGTGACTGGGGCAGAGACAGGCCGAGTTTGACTGTGATTACAGGCTGTACCTGACATAGGCCTGGAACATTCTGAGAGAACTGGCTCCTGCTGGGAAAGAGTGGGGGAGCAGGGGCCCTCAGCTCAACCCCCCAGCTTTCTGCCTTGATGTGTTGAGACCTACTAGACTATGAGCCCCTGGAGAGAAGGGAATGAGCTGTCTTTTGTCTTTATTTGTATCCCCAGGATTTCAAACAGCCTCACACATGGCAGGCATTTAATAAACATTGACTAACTGGAGCCTCATTCTCCTAATCTGTACAAAATGGAAGCTAGGGCAAATTCTAGGTTTGAAATTCCCTTACATTATTTTAAGAGCACTTGGGGGCAGTGCAAGTACTGTTAGAATGCTGGATATTTTTTTCAAGTTGTAAGATCTAGAATTCCCATTCCAGCCAGTTACCACCCGTTGGTCAAGTCATTCCATCATCATCCAAATGAATGATTTAGATGACATGATTTTAGTTAGGGTCTCTTCTACCTGTCAATCTAGTTTCAAGTTCTAATGTTTTAATATTGACTAGTAGGAATAGCTTAACTTTTCATTAATCTAAGAAATGCCTAGTTCCTGACCGCACTGCCACCCCCACCCTCCAATAAATTAAAATTACAGAGACTCTCATTGTCATTATACCACTGGTTCCTTTATTTCATTGCATCATTTGCATGAGGAGGCATATGGTGTAAAGATAGCCTAAGATGATGGCATTACAGAGCCTTTGCATTTCCTGGTCGATGTTATGACTTGAGGTTGATGGAGTTTCCTTTTCCTTCATGCCATCTTGGAACTTGGTGTTCTGGGACTCCCCTCTGGATCTCATATCACAGCCATTCTCCCCTGTGTTGGTGTATGAAGCAGGGAAGTAGACAGTCTGGGAGCACCCACTTGCAGTAGATTGATTGGGCCTCGGGATGTGCTGACTTGGACGAGAATGGGTGCCGAGGTGATGATAAGTAGAGGCTTCTTTAGTAACCCTGGTGGGACTTGGGGTTTGGTGCTGAATGTGGTACTCTAGAAGCTCTTGGAAAGCTAGTAAGGTCTCATAGCCCTCACAGATGACAGTCCAGAGCCTATCGAGACAGTTCACCAGCAGGGTGGAGATCAGCTGGTAGATGATTGCTTTCAAGATGACTTTATAGGCTATCTGGTGGGCAATGGCCAGGCTACAGTAGGTCCACTGGATTGCATTGGACACGGCCATGTCTAGTTCATATCTCAGGTTACTGAGCAGCCTGAGGGTACTTCTCTGGGCCGAGTTGAGCAGGGAGCAAACAATCCCAAGGGACCAGGTTCTTCCGACACACAGGGTCTCCCACAAGGTCTGGTACGTGGGAACCAACTGTTCCACTGGAAGATTCTGGGACAGAATATAGATCAACTCCCTACCTGCCTGAAGTCTTCTTTGCCATAGGACATAGAAAAAACCCACCATGACAGTGAGGAACTGGGAGGCCAGGTAATTCACAGTAAGAGCAAGGCATAGTAACAAGATGTAGAGTTTTGTCCAGAGTATCTGAAACAAGCAGTAGATAAGGATCACTAAATGTGTGTCAGGTGACACCCCCCCCCAGGGGTTGGGCTTCATGGTGCCACTTTTACCCTCTTGGGTGGTAGAGGGAAAAGGAGGGCTTGTGGGCTTTGTGGTGCCCAAGACTTGGTTTTTGGTGTCTATAGCTGGGCTCAGGCTACCAACATGATCATACTCCTCAGTCAGTCTGAGCCACAGCCTCTTCCGGGGCCCTAGGTAACCCTGACAATCTGTGACATCACAAAAGCCCTGGGAATTACATCATCTGAAACAAGATGGCCTTACTCAGAGAATGGGCTGTTTTTTTAAAGGTATATTACCAATTTGATCACACATGGAGTTTTGCCACATATTAATTGTGCGAATTCGTACGTCACATCATCTCAGTCACTTTCCTCATCTGTAAAATGACAGGGAGGGGTGAATGTTCATAATTACTGGTATTAATAAAGCACTTTGCCTAATTATCTCATTTGATTTTCACAGTCCTACATGGTAGGTATTATTAGTATACATATTTTCGGATGAAGAAACAGGCTTAGTACCTGTATGACTTGCGTGTGGTCATATAGCTTGTGAGTATCAGAATGAGATCTGAACTCAAGTCTCTTTGGCTTCAGCCTAATTAATACCCTTTCCAGTACCCCCACCGTCTTAAAATAATCTGTAAATTTCCTTCTTATCCTAAATCCTATAATCCAAAGGTCCAAACTGAACTCATTATCTTTCCCCCTAATTTATTTTTTTAACACTTTGTCTGTCTTGTCCAAGGTGAAAGTACATACAGCCTTATTGACCCTGGAGGTTTGAGCTGTTCTGTTTCCAACAAAGGCTCGTTCATCCCTCCTTAGGTGGTCTGGTGTATCCAGCCTTTATAATGTCTCCCATGTGATACCCTTTTTTTTAAAAAGACACCCACTGCTGCCATTCTTTTAGCCAACAAAGGGAAGAGGCCTTTGCCTACAAACTGTAGGCCAGACAGCTTGCTACTGTCTTGTACAAAAGTCTAGCACATATCATTAAAGAAATTATTGGGGACCATTAGAAACTCAAAGTAGTCACTAAAAGTCAGTGTGCTTTTATCAAGAACCCAGTAATGCCAGAGTAATCTCATTTCTCATTTTAACTTGGTAGATACAGCCATACCTAGGTTTCAACGAGACCTCTGACAAAGTCTCTCATGTTACTTTTGTGGACAAAATTGAGAGTTAGAGCTAAGTGATATATACTTGAGGGGACTAAGAATTGCTTGAGTGACCAAACTCTTTCAGTCACTTTGGAGATAGGTCTCTGATGGAGTACTTTAGGGATATGTAATTGATTTTGTGCTGTTCGACATCAGTGACTTGGATGAGGCAACAAAAGCATGTCTATCAAACTTGCCAATAACATGAAACGGGGAGGAATTAAGTCTAAATGCTCTATTTGGAATATTTTTACATTCAGTGCTCAGCTCAGTGCTATCAACTATCAACTTACTTTAATACATGCTTATTGATCAGTTGATAGCGAAAATGCTGGAAGACAGCTATGGGAACCAAAAAGATCATGATGTTAGTCTAGAATAAAGGGTCCAATGGAATAAATGAGAATAAAGACAAAGTTCTGAACTTGTTTTCCCATGTCTCTCCTATTCTGTGCTTGAGAGAGTGAGTTTGAGGTACTCGGTGGGAAGCCTATTGCAAATATCCAGAAGGATTTGAAGTTCCGGGGTGGGGGGGGATAGAGATTTAGTTATGGAAATCACATATTTGGAGGTCAAAGTTGAAGCCATGAGGATGGATCAGGTCACAGAAAAACAAGACAAGAGGTCCTGGATAAGAGCAGTAGGGAGTACTCATATTTAAGGAGGACAAACATGAGTTGTATGTATGGGGATAGGGCAAGAGGCTTTCATCCCGAGCTGATGCCACAATGGTGGCAATTCAGGTAACTTGGCCCATGAGCAACAAGGGAAAGTGCTCTGAGACAGGATATTTGGGTTCTAGACTGAGATCTGTGATATTACCTTGCTGTGGGTCCTTAGACAAGTTAGTCTCTGGGCCTCCACTTCCTCATTTCTAAAATCAGTCCCCTGATAGGAGACATTTTGAAACTTCCACACTACATAACACCCAGCCCTAGCTTGGAGGTGAAACCAATCAATAGCTCAATGTGACTACAGCCAAATTACTAACTCCATCTTCTATTTTCCAAAGGCTGAGGTGGACAGCAACCTTATATACTGAAAAAGGGGAGAGCTTTATTATTGGTAAAGAGGAGTCTGTTCGGAGTGCAAGTCCTAATCCTTTTTGATAGGGGGTTGTTGTTGTCATTGTTGAGTTTTGTTGGGGTTTTTTTTAACGTGTGTGCGCGTGTGTGTGCATGCACGTGTGTATGTGTGTGTGTGCGTGTGTGTGTTTAAACAGTAGGATTTCCTGTTGCTTATTTCCTAAACCTATTCAAGACTTAGCATTTTCTGTTGATGAGCAGTATTAACCGATACCCAGCCAAAATTCTTTCTTCTGTATACAGTGGTATTAAGTGTATATAACTGTATTTTCCATAGGAGGAAACTATGGACATAAGAAACTTAACTTTTAAATGGAAATCAGAATTATGATTGGAATGGGGAGGGGCCTTATAGGTCATTTTGTCTAACCTTTCACCTAATCCAGAAAGTCTCTCTCTAGCCACCTTGACAATTAGGTATCTCCCCTCTACTGAAACACTTGTTGCACAGGATTGCAGATTATCATCTGGGACAAACTTTTTATGCTATTATGGGGCAGCATTCTTGCTTGGAAAGTTACATACTTTTTTCCCATTAAGTGCCTTCCATTGGTCTTCATTTCTGAAGCAGTTCAGAGTAGCTCTGCTCTCCCTTCCACATGATAGGCCTTCAAATATTTGGACACAGCTTTGTATCTTTCTCCTTTATCTCCCTGTGCTTCCTTTTCCCAAATAAAGAAGAGGATTGTTCAATTAGCTGCAGAGTTCGAGATTCTTTATGTAGCGTGGTTGATCTGAATTTAATTTCTTTTTGGACCTTAATACACGAACAATTGCTAGTCCCTTGCTTTCATTACAGAATATATATACTAGTCCCTTCAACACAAACAAAATGTTGTCTGTTAATGAAGATGCTGCTGTCATTTCATTACCAATGAAACATAGCTTTTAGCTGATTTTTCCCAGAGTAGAAATGGATTTGCCCTGGTTTACAAACCATTTGGCTATGAAAGTTATGAATTTAGACTCATGGTCACCGTGTTATAATGGAGGCTGGAGAGAGGGAGGAGTTACAATGACTATCACAGGATTTCTGATCCTTAATTTTGCAGGCTCTGAAAAAGGAGGGCCATTAAGGAAAACAGAACAGGTGGATTAATAATTAAGAAATGAGAAATGAGTATTTCTGGCTTTCATTAGAGAAACTTTCTTCAAAATTCTTTTCACAATCATTATTGCTAACTATATTTCCTCTTTCTCTCTTATTATGTTCTCTCTCTTTTTCTCACTTTATCCCTCCTCAAAAGATGCTGAGGTCATCCACTACATCCCAGGCCATCGCCAGTCAGCTAGATTTTTGCCTTGTCACTGAACTTGATGACTTTGGAAGAGAGAATGAAGCTGATGGCTTTGTGTAACTCTGCCTCATTTAAATCCAGTTCACTTGCACACAAGTCAAGATGACAGTCCATGATGTCATTGGACTTTTTCAGAAAAGAAGAATGAGCAATTATCCTAATTTTCTATGATCTGACATTTTGCAGTGAAATAATACTCCTCCTATACCTTGTGTACCCAGAGCATAATCTGATAATGTTTTGATGCAGGGTAAACTACTGTGATATATTTTATACAACTAGCTGGTACAATGTTTAGCGTTGGATTTGGAGTTCAAATCCTGCTTCACATCTTTACTAGTTATGTGCTGCTTATGAAATCATTTAACCACTATGTGTCTCGCTTTCCTCATCTGTAAAATGGGGAATATAAGAGCACCAACCTCCTCCAGGATGTTGTGAGGATCAAATGAAATAATATTTATAAAGTGTTTTGGGAACCTTAAAGTATTACATATTATTATTATTATTATTATTATTATTACTGCTGCTGCTGCTGCTGCTGCTGCTGCTACTACTACTACTACTACTACTACTACTACTACTCCTCCTCCTCCTCCTCAGGTTTGTCAATTTGAAATAAATGCCTCAAATAATCTTAGATTTGAACAAAAAAAGCATTTTTGGGGCTATCATTGAGAGAAATTTCACAAAAGAAATTTGAAAGGATTCTATATCTATTATATTCTCTATTTCCTAAAATAATCAAATCAACTCAACTATTTAATACATCATATGATGGACCACTTAGTTCTGAATTCTTGGCTGTGACATCACCCTTCACCGTTGTCCTGACAATTCACATTTCTATACTGCTTTCTGTACTTGCTACAGAACAATTTCATCAAAATAGACATGTTTTACAGATGGGAACACTGAGGCTCCCAAGGAGTTAGATAACTTGTGCAATGTCCGATAACAAGTAACTGGAGAAGCATGAATTTGACTTGAATTCCTTGTTCCTTTCTAGAGTGAGCTGGCTGCCTCTCAGATTGTGTTGTGTGGCTGGAATATGCTTTGAAATAAGATCCCCTCAACTCCAGGTCACTGCTTTAGCCTGGAAAGGAGGTTTGTCATACTTTGTTAATTTGTTACTTCGTTGTCTCATATGTATGTTTACTGACACAAGATATATGTATACAATCAGTCCCCGTTCATCTAAATTCATTTCTTTTTTTTTTTTGCATTTGCTGCCCGGACTAATTTTTTATATATGTTTTATTAAGTTGGAGACATTTGTTTCGGTTAATGATATCTATCTTGAAAGTGATGAACGGTGTACTGGGGCAATGTTCGTTTGCATCATTAACCATTAGAAACAGTTAGAGAGGAATTATAGAGTAATCCCTCATCATGTTTAGCAGAAAGTGTTTTTCTTGAAAATGAGCAATCTAATGATAATCACATTTTATAGATGCAGCAAACAATTTCAAATTTCTTATGAAAACAATCTGTGTTCAAGTCATTATTGTGCTAGTTTAATAAGCCATTCTACTAAATTGTCTGGAAATCTGCTAGGATAGGATGATGAATTTCAATGGAACTCTGGGCAGAAGTCAGGCCTCTACTCTGGAAGAAGAAGTTGGAACAATGTTCTCGACCTAAAGCCTGTTTCTTTCACAAAATGCCTTTCATATCCACGTTCTCTCTTTGATTGTATGTTTTTCATGGGTCATGACATCATGACATATTTAAATTGGGAATGGAGATGCATTCTCTCTGCCCAGTGAGGCAATGTTGTGTGATGGAGAGAATGCTAACTGTGACATTGGAGATATCTACTGTGATCTTACCTCTAAAAATCACCAGCTGTGTGACCTTGGGCAGCAAGTCACTTAACTTCTCTGGACCTCAGTTTCTTCTCATTTTTCAAATATACAGATTTGACTAGATTATCCAGAGGTAATGAAATGATAAATCTCTGATTAATTGCTACTGATTATTAATATTAATGCCACTAATTATAATTTCATTTATATAGTACTTTTAAAGGTTTCAAAGTACTTTCCATTCATCATCACATTTGAGTCTTCCAACAAGCCTGTAAGGGAGGTAATACAGGTATTAAGGAAAGGGACTGGATCTGTGCTTTCATTAGGAGAAGGAACTTTCAGGTAAGGAAGCTCCCTCTGCCAGAGGCAGGCCAACATCTTAGGGACATATAGCTTAAAGTCTAAGAGAGTTACTTAGGGCACTGAAAGGTTGAATGACTTGCCTACGGTCTCACAACCAGAGGCCAAGCTTGAACCCAGATCTTACCTCTGAGGCTAATTCTCCCTTTTGACTTAAAGAGTCTTTTACAGTGTTGTTAATCCTTTTTTACAGATAAGAAAACTGAGGCTCCATAAGTATAAGTAAATTGCCTACATCACATAGGTACTAAATATAAGTATAAGGATATGTATTTACACACATACACACACACAGAGATGCATACTGAATATATCTGTTTACTTTTTTACTTACCATACGTATGGAATGTAGCATTGTAAGATATTTCAAATCCTTTCTAATTTTTTAATTCTGGGCTTTTGGACTGACTTTGTAGGGTTCTGGGGCTCAATGTTATCTGTGAATAGAAGCATTTCCCAGTTGATCATCAAACACTGATGAAGCGCTTACTCTGTGCCAGCTCTGGTGCCACTAACTGGAGTTCTAAGATTTAGCCAATGAAAATGGAAGGTAATCTGGGGTGGAATGAACGTACTGAGTAAGGCCTCAGGTCAAAGGTGAAATTCGAGCAGAGGCTGGAAGGAAGCCAGGGAAGCTGGGAGTTGGAGGTGACCGAGGGGTTCACTCCAGATATGGGGAAATAGGGAATACAAAATATGGAGTCAATGAGGAATAGCTAAAAGGGCGATACTCAGAGACACTGGGCTTCTTTCAACACTGACAAATGTCCCAGCTGACCCAAACTCTTCCTACATTCAAGTCTCATTTGACATTATTATTTGGTTGGATTACCGAGCAAAGTTTTGTTGTGTTTATATCACAGAATCTTCTTGTCTGATGATAAATTAACTTTTGAAAATAGATACGAGATCATGTGCCTCTCTCTTGCCTCCTGTTATATCTCATGTCTCTGATATGATAGCAAAAAAGAGAACAGAGTTGATTTATATTGTTGTGCCTGGAAAATCTTTTGTTCCATCAAGGTTGTATTTAAATACAAAGTCATACTTACCCTATGAGAAAAACCAATTGCTTTGGGACTGCTGACCTTCACCCTCCTGGGTATCTTCCTCTGTTTGTCTCCTTTCAGAATTGGGGGTAAGGGAGAGATGATAACTCATAGAAAAGATGAGTTATCATCTTTTCTGGATCTGGAGAGATAGGAAGAGATTTAGGTATGTGTGGGATACATAAAGTGAAGAGGAGGATGACTTCCAGAATGGGAAGATTGAAATGGATAGAAGTTTGAGTGGGAGAGGGTGGTAAGGTTGAGGGGGCCCCCTAAAAGGAGAGGATTTGGAGGATTAGATTTGAGAAGGGTGTATTTGTTTAGAATGGGGATGGGGGAATTAGTAGAGGGATCCTAGGAAGTGTCTAGAGAAGAAACTTGGAGGGAAAGATTAATTTTAGCAATAATATCTGACATCTATAATAATAGCTTAGCATTTCTGTGGCACTGTGAGGTTTATAAATAGCTTTACATGTTACCTCATTTGATCCACAAATAATTCTATGAAGGAGGTACTATTATGATCTATATTTTACAGATGAGGAAACTGAGGCACAGGGGGTTATGTGACTTGCTCAGCATCAATCAGTTAAGTTCCATAGACATAAAATCTAACTCTGAGCTTCCTGACTTTAAGTCCAGCACACTATCTACTGTGCCACTTAATTGCCTTGTAAGGGGCTTATTGTGAAAGGTTATTGGTTACACAGTATATTGGAAAAAGAGCTGGATCTGGATTTGAATTCTGACCCTGCCAATCACAAGTAGTATGACAGACCTTGAGCAAATCAATTAATCTAGCCCTCCTTAAATTTTCTCATCTGTGAGGGAAGGGAGGCAGACCAGATGACCTCCAAAATCCTTTCAAAACTTTAGTTATGATTTTATGATCTCCAGAAATATTTTGGACCACTGGCTGATATGGTCAGCATGGGCTCCATAAGATGTTGTAAAAACCTAAAGAGATATTTTCTATCCTGACTTCAGGAACAATAATTTATAATGTGGTTTCTATTTTATTAGAGCGTAATGTGTGAATATATGAAAACATTAAATGCTGAGGTTCTGTGACTAGACACATTAGTATGAAAAAAAATCTCATATGAGTGAGTTAGTGTACCTATGCTTATTCCCATTCTATAGATCAGAAAACTAAATTGGAGAAGTAAAATTATTTGTTTCAGTTAATCCATGTGAAAGCTCTGAGCTGAATCCCTATCTTCTGATTATAAGTCCAAGGCTCTTCCCATAACCTCATTTGGCTTCTTATGTCAATATTGAAATTTCTTTGCTTTAGTTCATCTTTGCTCATTGCCTCCTCAGTTTATTAGGACTGATTTCTCCATCCCCCTACTCTTCTGATCTTCTAGGATGAGACTTGATGGAGATATTATACAAATACTCCTCTACTCTTGCATAATTAGTACGATCATTATAAAATCTATCCATTAGATTAAAAATAGGCATCAACAATCATTCTCTGAATGTTAATAAAATTACTATATCTACACATATGCAGTTTCTTAATACTTAAAACACCCTATTCATTACCTAGCATATATGTGCTAGAATGATAATAGCTACCATTTATATAGTGTTTGCAAAACACTGTGCACATGTGAAATCATTTGATCTAAACATTAAAACACATTTGACATGCTCACCCTCTGCCCTATAAGTTACTAAGCATATGCATGTATATATAGGTTGTACATCATGTGTGTACATATGTGAATTTGTATATGTCCAATTATAAGTAAACTATTTTTACATTAAAAAAAAGGTTTTTTGAGTTTCACATTGTCTCCCTCTGTTCTTATACTCTCATGGAGAAGGCAAGCGATTTGACAAAGATTATACATGTGCAGTCATGCAAAACATATTTTTATATTAATCATGTTATAAAAGAAAATAGATATCAAAAAACTCAAAAACTAAAGGAGGTTAAAACAAGAGTATGCTTTGATCTGCATTCAGACTCCATCATTTCTTTCTCTGGAGGTGGAGAGCTTTTTTCATCATAAGAGCTTTAGAATTGTCTGAGACTTTTGTTTTACTGAGAAGAGTTAAGTCATTCACTGTTGATCATTATACAGTATTGCTATTACTGTATACAGTGTTCTTCTGTTGCTCACTTTACATGGTATCAATTCATATGTGAGTATTTCCAGGGTCTTTTGAAAGTATCCTGCTCATTATTTTTTATAGCACAGTAGCATTCCATCACAATTATAAACCACAACTTGTTCATCTATTCCCTGAATGATAGGTGTCCCCTCAATTTTCAATTCTTTGCCACCATAAAAAGGGCTACTAGAAATATTTTTGTGCATATAGGTCCTTTTTCTTTCTTTTGGATCTCTTCAGGGTTCTAGTAGCACTGATAGACAAGTAGTGATATCATTAGCTCAAAAACTTTATAGCCCTCCAGACATAAATCCAAATTGCTCACCGGAATGGTTGGATCAGTTTATAACGCCACCAACAGCCCATTAGCATCCCAATTTAATTTTGGTTTCAGGTGGGTTTGTTTGTCTTAAGTCTCTTTCCAATCCAATCCAGTCCATCCTCCATTCAGCTATCAAATCCATCTTCATAAAGCACAGGTATGACTATGTCACCTGCTCCTTCCATTCCATAGATTCTGTTGCTCTTGTTGTTCAATCTTTTCAATCATGTCTGACTCTTCCTGAGGCCAATTGGGGTTTTCTTGGCAGAGATACTGGAGGGGTTTGCCATTTTCTTCTCCAGCTCATTTTACAGAGGAGGAAACTGAGACACAAAGGATGAAATGATATGTCTAGAGACACTCAGCTGATACGCATTTGAGTCCACATTTGAACTCAGGAAGATGAGTCTAACAGGAAGCCCAGTACTCTATGCACTGCAGCGCCACCTAGTGGCACAATAAACTCAGTGGCTTCCTAATATCTATAGGATAAATTATAAACTCTCCTGTTTGACTTTAAAAGACCTTTTTAAAAAACCCAACCCTTCCTAAATTTTAAATTTCCTTATACCTCCCTACTCTAACCTCCAACATTCTGTGTGGATCTAGGGACTTTGACCTTCTTACTGTTCCTCACACAAGACCCTTATTTCTTGACTCTGCCTTTTCACCACCTATCCCTCATGTCCCATATTCTCTCAGGTTCCAAATGTTCTTCATTTCTGCCTTGTGAATTCCTTTAAGGCCCAGCTAAAGTTTTAATTTCTACCAGAAGAACTTCTTTCTCTGTACCTCTGCTCATCCTTTCCCTTCTCAGATTTTACCTTCCATGTAAGCTTTCTATGGTATCTGTAGTTACAGTTGTTTCCATGTTGCTTCCCCCCTTACAATACGGGATCTTTGATGGCAAGGATTGTGTTTTTACTTTTATTTGTATTTCTATCATTTAGGACAGTTATCTAGCACACAGCAACCACTCAGGAAATACTTGTTGATTAGCTGGTAAGCTGCTGAAGGGGCTGGGCTGAGCTGTAGGACTGTGGGCTCCTTCTCGCGTCCTCAGTGATGGCCATGGAGGCTGAGGGGAAACCTGACCTTTTGGGGGTGGTACAAGGAATAACACATTATTATTAGCATAGCAAGGAAGGAAGTACAGCTAGCTAGGGAGTGTGGGAAGAAGAGGGGGGAGAGAAGGTTGCAACTGCAAGGAATAGCATTCAAAGGCTGACTCAAAACTATCACATAAAAGCAATAAGAAGAGATGCACCGCTGGGGTCTGAAATCTGCCCCTAATCATAGGGCTTTGTAATAGTTTTTGGAGAAGATTGAAGGTGGTCAAGTTCTGGCACCATAGACCACTTATCTATTTTTTTCTTTATAATATATATATATATATGTTATATATATATATATATATAAAGCTTTTTATTTACAAAACATATGAGTGATTTTTCAACATTGACCTTTGCAAAAACTTTTTTTTTCCCAAGCTTTTCCCCTCCTTCCCCCCACCCCCACCCCTAGATGACAGGTAATCTAATACATGCTAAATAGGATAAATTATATGACAAATACAATACATGTATACATATCTATACAGTTATCTTACTGCACAAGAAACATCAGATCTACAAAGAGAAGAAGAAAAAACAACCTAAGAAGGAAAACAAAATGCATGGAAATATTCACAGAAAGCGTTAAAATGCTGTGTTGTGGTTTACACTCAGTTCCCACAGGCCTCTCTCTGGATGTATATGACTATCTTCATTGCTGAACAATAGGAACTGGTTTGAATCACATCATTGTTGAAGAGAACCATGTCCATCAGAATTGATCATCATAAAGTCTTGTTGCTGTGTATAATGTTCTCCTGTTCTGCTGATTTCTTTTTTTTTTCTTTTAAGCTTTTTATTTGTATAACATATGTATGGGTAGTTCCCCAACCTTGATCTTTACAAAGCTTTCCAATACAAATTTTACCCCCAGTCCCCTCCCCTCCCCTAGATGGCAGGAAGTCCACTACATGTTAATAATGTTGAAATGCTTGACAAGTTATGCAAGAAAAATCCTATCTACAAGAAAAAAAAAAGAATCAGAGAAAGGCAACACAATGCAAGCAAATGTCAATAGAGATCATGAAAATGTTACGTTGTGGTCCATATTTCATGTCCCTCTTTCTGGGTGTATATGGTTTTCTTCAGTGAACAACTGGAACTGGTTTGAGACAATTCTTTATTGCAGAGAGCCATGTCCATTAGAATTGATCATCATGTAATACTGTTGTTGCTGTGCATGATGATCTCCTGGTTCTGCTCGTTTCACTCAGCATCAGTTCATGCAAGTCTCTCCAGGCCTCTCTGAAATCACCCTGCTGGTTGTTTCTTACAGAACAATAATATTCCATAACATTCATATACCATAATTTATTCAGCCACTCTCCAATTGATGGGCATCCCTTCAGTTTCCAGTTTCTAGCCACTACAAAAAGGGCTGCCACAAACATTCTTGCACATGTGGGTTCCTTTCCCTCCTCTAAGATCTCTTTGGGATATAGGCCCAGTAGAAACACTGCTGGGTCAAAGGGTATGCACAGTTTGATAACTTTTTGAGCATAGCTCCAAATTGCTCTCCAGAATGGTTGGATCCGTCCACAGTTCCACCAACAATGTATCAGTGTCCCAGTTTTCCCACATCCCCTCCAACAGTTATCATTATCATTTCCTGTCATTTTAGCCAATCTGACAGGTGTGTAACCACTTATCTATGCTGAAGCAGGGTTTCAATATCCCTGGGCCTCATCTTCCTCCCTTTCCTTTCCTTTCCTTCCTTTCCTCCCTCCCTTCCTCCCTCCCTCTGTCCCTTCCTCCCTCATTCCCTTCTTCCTTTCCTACTTTCTTATCTTCCTTCCTTCCTTCCTTCCTTCCTTCCTTCCTTCCTTCCTTCCTT
>JAJPUD010002064.1:297926-357903 GCA_023553655.1 Myrmecobius fasciatus | reverse complement strand
TTTTTTTTTTTTTTTTTTTTTTTTGGTAGTGGCAGAGAACTAGAAAATTAAGGGCATTTTCACTGATTAGGGAATGGCTGAACAAGTTGTGACTTATGATTATGGCTGAATACATGCTATAAGAAATGAGCAGATGAATTTTGAAAAATATGGGAAGATTTATATGTAATCATGCAAAGTGAAGTGAATAGAACCAAGAGACCATTGCATATAGTAATGGCAATACTGTAAGATGATCGACTGAATTATTTAGTTACTCTGAGCAATACCATTCAAGACAAATATACTTCCAGAGAAAGAACAAATAGTCTGAATGCAGATGAAAATATATTTTTTAAAACTTCCTTTATTTTGGGGGGAGTCTGTATTTTCTTTTACAAAATGGTTCATATGGGAAACATGTTTTATTATGACTTTACATAAATAATCTCTATTGAGTTGCTTAATTTTTTCAAGGGGAGAGGGGAGAAAGGGAGGGAAAGAATTTGGAACTCAAAATTTAAAAAAATATTAAAAATGTTTTATATGTAATTGAGAAAAAATAAAATAAATATTTGGGAAAAATAAATAAAATGAACATCTAAGTCATGGAGCTAATAATAATACTGCTTCATTTCAGGACCTGTAATTTTAATAATATGGGTCCTCTTTTAACTGACACAGATTGTCAGTAGATGGTCTTTGAGAGCTACTAGAACCAAAATACAAAAGCAAATAAACAAAAAACCCATCCTCTTCACCCTGTGGGCAATTAAGTAATAAGCCTGAAATTTCTCTAGTCTCCTCCTCAGATTATATGACAGAGTCCATCACCACAAAGCTGCTCAAAGCCTTCCCAGGATGCCAGAACAAGAATCCCAAGATAAATTCTATGCCCCAGTGAAGCTTTGAAGGATGTTAGTGGAGCAATAATAATGAATATAAATATGAAGGACAGCTCAGCCATTATTACCACTTTTAATTTATAAAGTAATTCTCTCACTCTGATCTTCCCACTATGAGGAAGTTGTTTTTTCAGTAGTTTTTTTTAATCCTGTCTGACTCTTCCTGATCCTATTTGGGGTTCTATAACTCATTTTACATATGAGAAACTGAGGCAAAAAGGGTTTAGAGAATTTCTCAGGGCCACAAAGCTAGTTAGTATGTAAGGCCAGATTTGAACTCAGGAAAGATGAGTCTTCCCAACTCTAGATTCAGCATTCTTTCCCTAGTATCACCTAGGTGCCCTAGAACTACCTAGCTTGTCCCAAGAAACTTAAGGATATCTGGAAAACAGTGTCTAATGGAAACAAGCTTCACTTGGTTCTGATACAATGCTAGCTAGCTAGATACAGATATTGCATCATTAATATTTGTTGAATAAAAAAATTATAATGTTAGGAACTTGGGCTCAAATTTCCTGTAAATACCTTCATATTGCATAGAATAAAGAGGGCCCATTTTTTTCAGTCTACAGGAAAAAGTGAAAAGAAGATAAGTTAAGTGACAAGCCAAAAGCAGGGTCTTTTGACCCTGAGCCAAATGCTCTTTCTACTACTGTTTCTTGGAATTCTGCCTCACCAAGTCTAGTTTTATATTTTATTTGTTTATTTTTGGCATGGCAATTGTGGTTAAGTGACTTGCCCAGAGTCACACAGCTAGCAAGTAGTTTACCACTACTTACACACAAACATAGCTAGTAAGTATTAAGTGTCTGAGGCTGAATTTAAAATCAGTTCCTCCTAACTTTAAAGTTAGGAGGAACTATTGCTCTATCCAATGTGTCATATAGCTATCCTAGTTGTTATATTTTAAATAATGACATTTACTGTTATACGCTACTTAATGATTAGGAAGAGCCATTTGATTCTTATGAGTCCTATGTGGGTTAAATAGGAAGGTCAAAGGGTGAAAAGCAAACAGATCTTTATTAAGCATCTACTATGTGTCAGGCATTGTAAAATGAGTACTTTTGAAACTACTATCTCACTTGATTCTCATAACAGTCCTATGAACTGGATACTGTTATCTCTCTGTTACATTAAGGAAACAAACAGCAATTAAGTATTTCCCAAAGTCAAGCAACTGCTAAGTATATGAGGCTGAATTTGAACTCAGGGCTTCCTGACTCCTTCACTCTGGCCACAGCTGTTTCTAAGTAGAGGAAAGAATTATTACTTTTATTTTAAAGGTAAAAGAGGCTCAAAGACATTGAGTGATTAGCTTAAGATGATAAAGCTTTTAAATTGCAGTTACAACTTAAACTAGATCTTTAGATCATAAAATTTAGGGCAGGAAGGCACTTAGGAGATCTTTTAGTACAGAGATCTTTAACCTCTGAGTCAGAGACCCCTCTAGCAGTCTAATAAAGTCGATGGACTACTTTTCTAATGCATTATGCATTTTAAATGCACAAAAGGAAATGCAAAGAATTGCAAAGAAGACCAAAAATATTTAAATAGCAAAAAAATTTTTTTTTTAAATTCATGGACCCTAGGTTAAGAGCATCTATTTCTAATGAAAAGACCAGAACTGAACAAAAAATTTGATCTCCAAACACAGAACTCAAGAGAAACATAAAAAAGGAAAAAGGAAAAAACTCTTGAGAACTATATTTTCTGTTAGGGATATACTTAGAGAATGAGTGTATAAATTGATTTTATTATGATAAAATGAAAAAGAAAGTAGAGGTAGAATAGGGACCACACTGGAAGAAGAGGAAAAAGGAGGTAAAATAAGGGAAATTACATCACACAAAAAGGCAAAGAAAACTTATTATAACTGAGGGGGAAAAAGGGAGGCGGAATGAGCATTGTGTGAATGTTACTCTCATCAGATTTGGCTCTGAGAGAATAATAGATATATTTGGTATCACAAAGAAACTTGTCTCACCTTATAGTGAAATAGGAGGGAAAGGGGGAAAAGAAAGGGAAAGATTAATAGAAGGGAAAACAGAAGAATCAGGGAATACATGTAAAAAAGGGGGAAGGACTGTTTGAGGGAGGTGGTAATCAAAAGCAAAATACTGGGGAGGAGAGAAGGGGGATAGGAAAGAGAAAAGCATAACCTAGGGTAAATAAGGTGGCAGGAAATACAGAATTAGTTATTTTAACTGTGAATGTGAATGGGATGAAATCTCCCATAAAGCCAAAGTGGATAGCAGACTGGATTAAAAGCCAGAGTCCAAAGATATGTTGTTTACAAGAAACACATTTAAAGCATAATGATACATACAGAGTGAAGGGAAAGGGCTGGAGTAGAATCTATTATACTTCAGGTGAACAAAAAAAAAAAAAAAAAGCAGGGGTAGCAATCCTGATCTCAGATAAAGTAAAAGCAAAGATAGGTCTAATTAAAAGAGACAAGGAAGGAAACTATATCTTACTAAAGGGTACCATAGATAATGAAGCAATATCAATACTAAGCATATATGCACCAAATGGTATAGTATGGAAATTCCTAGAGGAAAAGTTCAGAGAGATGAAAGAAGAAATAGACAGCAAAACTATAATAGTGGGGGATCTCAACCTTGCTCTCCCAGAACTAGATAAATCAAACCAAAAAATAAATAAGAATGAAGTTAAGGAGGTAAACAAAATGTTAGAAGTTAGGTATGATAGATCTTTGGAGGAAATTATATGGGGACAGAAAGGAGTTTACTTTTTTTCTCAACAGTTCATGGAACTTATACAGAAATTGACCATGTATCAGGACATAAAAATCTCAAAATCAAATGCAGAAAGACAATTAGTAAATTCATTTTTTCAGATCATGATGCAATAAAAATCACATGCAATATAAGGTTAGGAGAAAATAGACCAAAAAGCAATTGGAAATGAAATAATCTCATCCTAAAGAACAAATGGGTGAAACAGCAAATTATAGACACAATTACAAATTTCATCCAAGAGAATGACAATAATGAGACAACATACCAAAATTTGTGAGATGAAGCCAAAGCGGTAATAAAGGGAAATTTTATATCTCTAGATGCTTACTTGCATAAAATAGAGAAAGAGAAAAATCAATGAATTGGGCTTGCAACTAAAAAAACTAGAAAAAGAACAAATTAAAAACCCTCAATCAAATACCAAACTTGAAATCCTAAAAATAAAAGGAAAGATTAATAAAATTGAAAGTAAAAAAACTATTGAATTAATAAATAAAACTAAAAGTTGGTTTTTTGAAAAAAACCAACAAAATAGATAAACCTCTAGTTAATTTGATTAGAAAAAGGAAAGAGAAAAATCAAATTGTTAGTCTCAAAAATGAAAAGGGAGAACTTTCCACCAATGAAGAGGAAATTAGAACAATAATTAGGAGTTACTTTGCCCAACTTTATGCCAATAAATTTGATAACCTAAGTGAAATGGAGGAATACCTACAAAAATATAGATTGCCTAGGTTAACAGAAGAGGAAATAAATTACTTAAATAGTTCCATTTTAGAAAAAGAAATAGAACAAACTATTAATCAACTCCCTAAGAAAAAAATCTCCAGGACCAGATGGATTTACATGTGAATTCTACCAAACATTTAAAGAACAATTAACTCCAATACTATCTAAACTATTTGAGAAAGTAGGGAATGAAAGACTCCTTCGAAATTCCTTTTATGACACAGACATGGTATTGATACCTAAACCAGGTAGAATGAAAACAGAGAAAGAAAATTATAATCCCTAAAATTCTATTCCTAATGAATATTGATGCAAAAATCTTATTTATTTATTTTTATTAAAGCTTTTTAATTGCTAAACATATGTATGGGTAATTCTTCAACAATGACCCTTACAAAGCTTTCTGTTACAAATTTTCCCCCCCTGGTCCCCACCCCTCCCCTAGATGGCAAGAAGTCCACTACATGTTAATTATGTTAAAATACTTGACAAATCGAATGTATGCATATTTCCACACTTATCTTGCTGTGCAAGAAAAATCGTGTCTACAAGAAACAAAAACTGAGAAAGAAAACACAATGCAAGCAAACATCAATAAAGATCATGAAAATGTTATGTTGTGGTCCACATTTCATATCCCTCTCTCTGGGTGTATATGGCCTTCTTCACTGACCAACTGGAACTGGTTTGAAGCATTTATTGTTGAAGAGAGCTATATCCCTCAGAATAGATCATCATATAGTCTTGTTGTTGCCGTGTATAATGATCTGGTTCTGCTCATTTCGCTCAGCATCAGTTCATGCAAGTCTCTCCAGGCCTCTCTGAAATCATCCTGCTGGTCATTTCTTATAGAACAATAATATTCCACAACATTCATATACCATAATTTATTCAGCCATTCTCCAATTGATGGGCATCCATTCATCTTCCAGTTTCTAGCCACTACAAAAAGGGCTGCCACAAACATTTTTGCATATGTGGGTTCCTTTCCTTCTTTTAAGATCTCTTTGGGATATAAGCCCAATAGAAACCTGCTGGGTCAAAGGGTATGATGCAAAAATCTTAAATAAAATATTAGAAAACAGATTACAGAAAATCATCCCCAGGATAATACACCATGGCCAAGTAGGATTTATACCAGAAAGGCAGGGATGGTTCAATATTAGGAAAACTATTAGCATAATTGACTATATCAATAACCAAATTAACAAAAAACATGATTATCTCAATAGACACAGAAAAAGCATTTGATAAAATCCAACACCCATTCCTATCAAATATATATATATAACATATCAAGTGCTCTTGGATAGGTCGAGTGAATATAATAAAGATGACAATACTACCTAATCTATTTATTTAGTGCTATACCAAACTTCCAAAGAAATTATTTTACTGACCTAGAAAAAAATAACAAAATTCATCTGGAAGAACAAAAAGTCAAGAATTTCAAGGGAATTAATAAAAAAAAAAAAAAGCAAATGAAGCTGGTGTAGCTGTTCTAGATCTAAAACTATATTATAAAGCAGCAGTCATCAAAACCATTTAGTACTGGCTAAGAAACAGAGTAGTTGATCAGTGGAATAGGTTAGGTTCACAGGACAAAATAGTCAATGACCATAATAATCTAGTGTTTGACAAACCCAAAGACCCCAGCTTTTGGGATAAGAACTTACTATTTGACAAAAACTGCTGGGAAAATTGGAATCTAGTATGGAAGAAACTAAGCACTGACCCACACCTAACACCATATACCAAGATAAGGTCAAAATGGATTCATGATCTAGACCTAAAGAATGATATTATAAACAAATTGGAAGAATGTAGGATGGTTTACCTCTCAGATCTGTGGAGGAGGAAGGAATTTGTGACCAAAGAAGAGCTAGAGATCATTATTAATCACAAAATAGATAATTTTGACTATATCAAATTAAAAAGTTTTTGTACAAACAAAACGAATGCAGGAAACGATAATGACAAATTTTGGAGGGGATGTGGGAAAACTGGGACACCGATACATTGTTGGTGGAACTGTGAACGGATCTAACCATTCTGGAGAGCAATTTGAAACTATGCTCAAAAAGCATACCCTTTGATCTAGCAGTGTTTCTACTGGGCCTATGTCCCAAAGAGATCTTAAAGGAGGGAAAGGGACCCACATGTGCAAAAATGTTTGTGGCAGCCCTTTTTGTAGTGGCAAGAAACTGGAAACTGAGTGGATGCCCATCAATTGGAAAATGGCCGAATAAATTATGGTATATGAATGTTATGGAATGTTAATTATTGTTCTGTAAAGAAACGACCAACAAGATGATTCTCAGATGTCAGGAGAAACCTACATGAACTGATGCTAAGTGAAATGAGCAGAACCAGGAGATCATTATACACAGTAACAAGACTATACAATGATCGATTCTGATGGACATGGTTCCTATTGCTCCGAGATGAAGAAAGTCATATACATCCAGAGAGAGACCCGTGGGAACTGAGTTTGGACCACAACATAGCATTTTAATGCTTTCTGTGAATATTTGCTTGCATTTTGTTTTCCTTCTTAGGTTTTTTTTTCCTCTTTTCCCTCTTTCTCTATCTGATTTTTCTTGTGCAGCCAGCTAACTGTATAGAAATGTATACACATATTGGATTTATCATATATTTTAACATATTTAACATGTATTAGATTACTTTCTATCTAGGGGAAGGAGTGGAGGGAAGGAGGGAAAAATTTGGAACGGAAAATTTTGCAAAAGTTAATGTAGAAAAATTATTCATATGTTCTGTAAATAAAAAGCTTTAATAAACAACAAAAAAGATACCAAGAAGTGGACACCATAAATTAAAATGACTTCACTATTCAATCCAAAATATTTTGTGGGCTTTTAGCAAAGATGTCTGCTTTAAATTAACTTACAGTAGCACTTGGGGAATTAGCACTCTAAATAATCTTACCTTTAAGCTTAGAAACCCACCTTCACCTCAGTACTCCTCCCACCCTAACACTTTTACTAAAAATGTGGATTAGAATCTCAGTCCCAGAAGACATAATAAAAGGTATTTCTGTCCTCTAATTAGAGAGGTTGGGTTTGCAGGTGTAGAATGCTGAGATATTCAGTCATTTCCTTGGCTGGTTTTGCTTAACTGCTTTTCTTTGTTGACAAGTAAAGTTCTTTGGGGAGGGATAAAGGGATTATTGTAAAATGAATAGAATGCTTTAAAAAAAAAAAGGAAAGGAAGCAATACTTTTAAAAAATGTTAAATGCTGCTTTCAGTATGCAGATACCACATGGCAATTCAGAGACTCCGGGTCTCCAAATTCTGAATCCTGTGCCCTAGATTAGGATATTTACAACTGACAAATCAGAGGAGTAATGTTACTTGCCCAAGGTTGCACAGTGAGATGATAACAGATTTAGGACTAGTCATAGATCTCAACTTCCAGGTTCATGATCTATCACTACTCCATATAGGTGTCATTAAGAATCAAATGGGTGACAGTGAAGACTGTCATTCCAAATTTGCTGTTAAGTACTCTTAAAAACAAATGTTTCTGCATTGATCCAGTATTTACTGCAGCCAGGCTGATTTGCTTGCTTACCAATTAGGCCAGTTGGTAGAATGGAAAGAGCACTAAATGCGGAGTCCAAAAACCCGGTTTTGAATCCTAGCTCTAAAATTTAATTCTTAATGTTAACTTGAGTAGGGAATAATCTTTCTGAGGCTTTTTCCTCATCTGTAAAATAAAGGGACTGAACTGATTCTCTAAATTTTTTTCCAGTACTAAGTCCTATAATATCTCCTTTTTAATTTAAACAATTCTCATACCCAGAAATCTCTTATTAATGGAGAGGGAGATGAAAAAATACAATGGAAAGAACTCAGAAAAAAAAAAAGGAAGGAGAAACAAAGCCAAGATAGCAGATTAGAGGTGATAACCAAGCTAAACTATCCCAACACTGTCCACCAAACAACTTTAAAAGATTGACTCAAATACAATTTTGGAGTGGCAGGGCCAATAAAAGATCAATGTGAACCATTTTTCCAGTCCAAGACAACTTAAGAGGTCAACAGGAGAGATCTGTGACATCAAAGAACTTGCAGACCCATATAACTAATTCTGAAAACAGCAGCATGAAAAAAAGCCTGAAGCTTGTCATAGTGCCTACTCACTCCCAGATTACCAGAATCCAGTTTTAACATAAAGTTCAAAATAAACTAGGAAAATGAGCAAAGAAGAAAAAAAGAATCTGACCATAAAAAGCTAATACACTGACAAGGAAGACCAAGACATAAACTCAGAAAAAGGCAACAATGTGAAAACACCTATGAAGCCTCAAATTGAACACAAGTACAACAAGAAATACTAGAAGAATTAAAGAAAGAGATGAAGAATAGAGGAAAATTGGGAAATGAAATGAAAGCAATATAAGACAATTATGAAAATAATAGTTTGGTAAAAGAGGCCCACCCAACCAAACACTGAAGAAAATAACACTCAGAAAACCAAATTTGATCTAATGGTAAAAGAGGCACCAAAATTTACTGAAGGACTCCCGAAAGAACAAAACAGACCAAATGGAAAAGAGGTACAAAAACTCATTGAAGAAAATAATTCCTTAAAAATTAGAATTGGGGGGGCAGCTAGGTGGCGCAGTGGTTACAGTATCAGCCCTGAAGTCAGGAGGAACTGAGTTCAAATCTGATCTCAGACACTTAACATTCCCTAGCTGTGTGACCCTGGGCAAGTCATTTAACCCCAACTGCCTCAGCAAAAAGCAAAAAAAAAAAAAAAAATTAGAATTGGGCAAATGGAAGCTAGTAGCTTCACAAGACTTCAAGAAACAATAAAACAAAGACAAAGCATGGAAAAAAAATAGAAGAAAATGTGAACTATTTCATTGGAAAAAATAACTGATCCTGAAGAGAGATCAAAGAAAGATAATTCTAGAATTACAGTACAATCTAAAAACCATGAGCTTAGGCATATTTTAGGAAATCCAATACCTTAGATTCAGAGGGTAAAATTGAAAATAGAAATGAAAAGAACTGATTGATCATTTTCTTTTCTTTTTTTTTCTGCTTTTTGCTGAGGCAATCGGGGTTAAGTGACTTGCCCAGGGTCACACAGCTAGGTAGTGTCTGAGACCAAATTTGAACTCAGGTCTTCCTGACTTCAGGGCTGGTGCTCTAACCACTGTGCCACCTAGCTGCCCCTCTGATTGATCATTTTCTGAAAGAGATTCCAAAATGAAAACTACTAGGAATATTGTAGCCAGATTTCAAAGCTCTCAGTTTAAGAAGAAAATACTGCAAGCAACCAGAAAGAAGCAACTCAAATATCATAGAGCCACAATCAGGATCACACAAGAGTTAGGAACTTCTACATTAAAGAACTGGAGGGCTTTACTATAATATTATATTATATTATATTAATATATAATATTAAGAGGCAAAGAAGCTAGGATTATAACCAAGAATAAGTTATCCAGCAAAACTGAGGCTAATCATTCAGGGGAAAAATGAAAATTTAATGAGAGCACTTTTAAATATTCCTGATGAAAGATTAGACTGAACAGAAGGTTTTACATTCAAACACAAGACTCAAGAAGAAATACAAAAAGGTAAACATGAAAGAGTAATCATAAGGGACTCAATAAAGTTAAACTGTCTACATTCTTATATGGAAAGGTGATACAAGTAATTCCTAAGCACTTTATCATTATTAAGGCAATTAGAAGGATTCTTCACAGATTGAGGGCATGGGAATGAGTTGAGTATGTTGGGATAATCAAAAAAAAAAAAAGAAGAAGAAGAAGAAGATGCAAGAAAAAGATGCACTGGGAAAAGAGAGGAGGGAGAGGCATAATGGGGAAATTATGTCACATAAAAGAAAGGTGCAAGGAGGATCTTTTATAGTGGAAAAGAAAGTGACAGAAGAGGGTGTGGTATGGCAAGCAATGCTTCAACCTCACTTTCATCAGAATCAGTTCAATGAAGGAAGTACACATACTCAGTTGAGTATAGAAATCCATCTTACAGGAGAGAGAAATGGGAAGGAAAAGAGATAATAGAAAGGGTGGGGGATGGAATGATAAAATCGAGGAAAAATTAAGTGAAATAGTGGTCAGAAACATTTTGAGGGCAGACAGTATAAAAAAAGATTAGGATAAACAGAAGAAAATAGGATGGAAAGAAATACATAATAATCATAACTATGAATATGAATGGAATGAGCTTACCCATAAAATGAAAGTGAATAGCAAAGATTAGAAACCAGAATACAATATACTGTTTACAAGAGATACACTTGAAACAAAAAAACAGAGAATTAAAATAAAGGACTACAGCAGAATTTATTATGCTTCAACTTTAGTGGAAAAAAACAACAATCAAATAACACCTCTTCACCCCAAAACAACCCCAAATCAAAACAAAACAAAACAAAACAAAACCAACAGGGGTAGTAATTGTGATCTCAGACAAAACAGCAAAAATAGACTTAGTTAAAAAAAAAAGATAATTAGGGGGACTTCATTTTGCTAAAAGGTACCATAAGCAATAAAGTAAAATAAAACATTTTTATAGCATGTTTTTCTCATGGGCTGCAAAAAGAGATAAATCCAGTTCCCAACTGGAGATTGTTCATGAAGGAAATAAGAGTTTGGCTGAAATCAAAGCTTGGGCCACCAAATTTTGGAGCCAGAAGAAGGAAGAGGGTGGACCCAGCCACAACATTCAGAATGGTAGTGGCAGGAAGTCAGTCTTAAGGGCCCAGCTCCAAGTGCTGCCTTCTTCACCAAGTCTTCCTGCTGTTTTCTCCCTCTTAACCCTAACCAAATACTCTTGTATCTATTTTGTACAGACTTATGTATATGGTGTCTCCACTCACTAGGACTGGAAACTCCTCATTGTTTCCCTGTTCTCTTTGTGTCCTCAGTAACTACCAGTAGAGCTTTTGGTACATAACAGGCAGTTAACAAATGCTCGTCAGTGAACCCAGACTCAACTTCTGGCTCTGCTTCCTCCTAGTTGTAAGAGATCTTGGGCAAATGTTCTATCCTTTTGAACTGCAATTTCCTAGTCAGTAAAATGAGGATAATAATCTCTGCCCTACCTTATTCACATGGTTGTTGTGATAATTAAACAAGATAAATGGATGGGAAAGTGTAATGTATCACAATTTATTTTGATGAACATATTTCTATGAGATATGTGGCAATGAACCAGGATAGTGCTATTCCTTTCATGACAAGATATCCTTCTCATTGTAAAGATAACACAACAAAATTATCTCCATTTCACATACAAAGTTTCATATAGGCAGAAACTATTGTAGCAGTCTAGCTCAGTACTTCCTCATTTATAATTTATTTCTTTCCTTGTAAAACTGTTTCTACTATACTCAGAGGACACCAGGAAGGTCCTGGAACATGCTTAGCCCCTGCAAGCTAATATCATTTCAACCAAACAAAAGAAAATCTTGTCTGAGTTCTCCAAACCAAAGGCCAAACAAATTCATACCCCAGAAGTCCAGAACTCAGAAATCATGAAACTAGCTATATTATTAGTATAGCTTTAAATTCACCATGAATTTTATAATCTGTTAATTCATATTTTATTTGTTTCACAATAAGCTCTATAAGAGTTCATGACTTTTAAAAAGCTTCCATTTAAAAAAGTTATATTTGTATTGATTTCTTTTGTTTTACATCAATTTAATTTCCAAATAATCCCTCTATTATAGTCATCCCTAGTAACAAACAATAAAAAAGAACAAAAGCAAAAAACCTCAGTGCTCAACAAAACTAATCAATATATCAACCAATTGTGACAGTATAGTCACACCTTATTCACAGTATATTCCACACCATTATTCCCCTACCTCTGTAAGAAATTACAGATGTTATGATCTGCACTTGTAGAAAGAATAACTGTAATCAATATTACTACAAATTCACTGAAATAATCAAATACTTGTTATACTTTCCCACTTAATGACCTCATCAGCTCCTATGTTATGCAAACATATCCAGATCTATCTGATCAGTCCTGGTTACTCTCCTGAAGATTATGCATCACATATTTTAAAGTAGATATCTCATTGCCATTTCAAACTCAATATATCTAAAACAGAGCTCATAATTATTTACCCTACTTTTCCAAAAGCATCCTTCTTCCTAACACCCCTATTTTATCTGGGACTTGAAGGAAGCCAGGAGGCAGAAGTGAGAAGGAAAAAATTTCTAAGATAGGAAAAATGTCCAGAGTTAGAAGATGTAATGTCGTGGTTAAGGAATCACAAGGAAGCCAGTTTTCTCTGAATCACAAAATATGTGTTGGTGAAAAAATATAAGGAGGTAGGAAGACAAACTATGAAATAGGGGATTTTTATATTTGATCCCAGACATGAAGAAGCCACTGGAGCTTAGGGTGTGAATGTATGTAACAGAGACAAATAAAGATATGGTCAGACATATTCTACAGATCCGTCTGATAACTAGAGAATTGGGAGTCTTGAGGAGGAAGCCTGCCTGTGTTTTTGTTCATGTTTCTAATCTCATCAGTACTCTCTCCTAAATGCCAAATTCAGTGGCATTGAGAAAAGTCTCAATCTTCATCTGCAGCCTTTGACACTATTGACTACCCTTTTCTCCTTGATACTCTTCTCCGGGTTTTTAGGACATTACTCTCCGCTGCTGCTTTTCCTGTCAGACCACTTTTTCTAGATTAAGATTACCTTTGTGGAATCTTCAGTTCATATCCAAATAACTATGAGTATCCAAAAAGGCTCTGTTCTGGGTTCTCTTCTCTCTTTTTATATACATATCACCTGGTGATCTTATCAGTTCCCATGGATTTAATTATCTCCATGTGTTTAGTTCTCAAATTTATTTATCCAGCCCTAATCTCCTGGCTGAACTCGTTTCTTTTTCTCTAATGGAGATCAGACACCTTGAACTGGATGTCTCATGAATATCTTAAGCTCAACATGTCTAAAATTGAATTGATTACCTTTCCTCCCAAGCCCTGTCCCTTTCTAAAGTTCCAACTGTTCAGGGCTCCACCATTCTCTGACTCCCTCAGGCTTGCAATCTGGGTGTCATTCTCAATTTCTCACTCTGTGCCATCTCTTATATTCAATCTGTTGCCAAGTTAATTTCATCTTTGCAACATGTCTCTCATAAGCCTTTTCTCCTCTGAAGCTGCTATCACCTTGAAGCAGGTACTCATCTCCTCATATCTGGACTATTTTAATGGCCCAGGTAGATTTACCTGTCACAAAGTCTCTCTGTACTCCAAACTATCCTTCATTCAGCTGACAAAGTAATTTTCTTACATTGACCATGTCACCCTCACTCCCATTCTACGTTGACTCCTCCCTGCCTCCTACATTTCCAGTCTTTTTACACATTAATCTCTCTTCCTTCCCATCTTTCTTCAATTCAGTGACACTGACCTTCTGTCTATTCCACAAACAAAATATTCTATATCTTGAATGTATGAATTTTCACAGACTATTCTACCCCTTTCCCTCTTGCCTGGAATGTTTTCCCTCATTTCCTACTCCTAGCTTCCTTCAAGTTCCAGATAAAATCCTACCTTGTACAGGAAACCTTTCTCATTCCCTTTAAATTCAAGTGTCCCTATTTATCAATTATTTTCTATTTATCATGTATTTTTTGTACCTGATTGTTTACCTGTTGTCTCCCCAGTGAGACTGTAAATTCCTTGAGGACAGGGATTCTTTTGCCTTTCTCTGCATCCCCAGCACTTATCAAAATGCATAGAACATAGTAAATACTTTGTTCCAGTCTCAGAGGATGAAGTGACATTTCCCCTTTTATCCTTCATCCCATTCCCTCATGTCTCTTTCTAAGAGTCTGCCCTATGGATAACTGATATTTTCTTTCTTTTTTGCCTTTCATGATACTATTTCTACCCAGATTTCTTGTTACTGCCTATTTCTTTCCAATGTCTTTTGATGATTAATCCTCTTCCCCAACTTCAGTATTCCCAAGCCTCTGTCCTCAGCTCTAGGCATTCTATCTCCCTTAAAAATCTCATCTACCCCCCCAATCCTTCAATTTTCATATACATATATAAGTGACTACCAAAACTATCAATCAACTGAAACATCAATATAACTTTACTTATTGCAAATTATGTGTTAAACATCCAGCCAGTAGGACGGGCTAAAAAGACAAGAGCAAAACAGTCTCTTCTCTTAGAGAACTTAAATTCAACTGGAGGAATACAAGATAAATTTTAAAAAAGATTAAGGGTACAGCCTGTACAAAGGGAAGTGGAATGTTAAGTTTAGAGAACAGCTAATAGGGCAGACTGGCTAATATATGAAATTATGTGAAGGAAAGTAATAAGAAATTAATCTTAATAGCTGGGTGGGAGTCAAGATTATAGAAGGTTTTATAATTTCAAATGAAAGAATTTGTATTATTATTCTAGAAGCTACTGAAGATTTTTTGTGTTTTAGAAATATTATTTTGGAAGCCATATAAAGGACAGACATAGGGAGACACTGACTACCAAAAGACCACTTTTAAGACTACTGCAATATATCAGATGAGAACTGTTAGGGAGCTGAGCTGGACAATGGCTATGGTAGTGGAAAAAATGGGGACAACGGATAAAATTTTGTGGAGGTATAATTAATAAGATCTGGCAGAGAAATGACTAGATATGGAATAGAGTGAAGAGTCAATAATGAGCCAGAGGTTATGAATGTGGGTGGCTGGAAGGATGGTGATGTCCTTAAAAGAATTAGAAAATTATATAGTAAGGATAGAGTTGGGTTTTTTTGCGGGGAGGTATATTTTGGCCATAGGATCACAAATATCAGAGACCTTAGAGATAATTCAATGTAACTGATCATTTTACAAATGAAGCATAAAGTTAAGTGACTTGCCCACAATTACACATGTAGTAAGTGTCAGAACAAGGATTCAAACCCATATTCTCTTGCATCAAATCTAGCATCCTTTCTACTCTGTCATCTATTAAGTTTAATATTTCAAGAGGATGATTAAGTGGAGATGTCCATCAGGCAGTTAGCAATGAGAAGACTGGGGTTCAGGGGAGGTTACTAGTTCAAAACTGAACCAATAAGCATTTTCTCCTTTCAAACCTGCCCTTATTCCACTTTAATTATTTCTGTGGATAGCAGCACCTTTTTTTCCCAAATTATTAACACTCAAAAGTTCAAAATTATCTTTCACTCTTCTTTTCCCCATATTTACTCATTTGCCATACTTCTTACTACTACAGGTAAACTAGTTCTCAAATATAATTTCTTTCTATAAGCACTAGCACCATTCCAGATTGGACTCTCACAGCACCTCCGGTCTATATTATTGCAATACCCCAATAACTGGTATATCTGCTTCCCTTCTTTCTCCTCTCTCATTCTCACAATGGAAAAATTATTTTTCTAATGCATATGTCTGATCGCATAGCTGCCCTATCCAAGAGTATTCAATAGTTCTCTCTCCTCTATTGCCTCTTTTAAAAAAAAAAAAGAAAGGAAAAGAAAGAAAAAAAAGAATTCCAAGCCACTCTTCAATAGATAAGTGGTCAAGGGATATGAACAAACAATTTTCAGATGATGAAATTAAAACCATCTCTAGTCATATGAAAAGTTGCTCCAAATCACTATTGATCAGAGAAATGCAAATTAAGACAACTCTGAGGTACCACTACACACCTGTCAGATTGGCTAAAATGACAGGAAAAGATAACGATGAATGTTGGAGGGATGTGGGAAAGCTGGGACACTAATACATTGTTGGTGGAACTGTGAACGGATTCAACCATTCTGGAGAGTAATTTGGAGCTATGCTCAAAAAGTTATCAAACTATGTATACCCTTTGACCCAGCAGTGTTTCTATTGGGCCTATATTCCAAAGAGATCTTAGAAGAGGGAAAGAGACCCACATGTGCAAGAATGTTTGTGGCAGCCCTTTTTGTAGTGGCTAGAAACTGGAAACTGAATGGATGCCCATCAATTGGAGAGTGGCTGAATAAATTATGGTATATGAATGTTATGGAATATTATTGTTCTGTGAGAAACGACCAGCAGGACGATTTCAGAGAGGCCTGGAGAGACTTGCATGAACTGATGCTGAGTGAAATAAGCAGAACCAGGATATCATTATACACAGCAACAACAGTATTACATGATGATCAATTCTGATGGACATGGCTCTCTGCAACAAAGAATTGTCTCAAACCAGTTCCAATTGTTCACTGAAGAAAACCATATACACCCAGAGAGAGGGATATGAAATATGGACCACAACGTAACATTTTCATGCTCTCTATTGAGGTTTGCTTGCATTGTGTTTCCTTTCTCTGATTTTCTTTTTTTTTTTTTCTTGTAGATAGGATTTTTCTTGCACAATTTGTCAAGTATTTCAACATTATTAACATGTAGTGGACTTCCTGCCATCTAGGGGAGGGGAAGGGACTGGGGGTAAAATTTGTAATGGAAAGCTTTGTAAAGATCAATGCTGGGGAACTACCCATACGTATGTTATACAAATAAAAAGCTTTAATAAAAAAAAAAAAGGAAAAAAAGAATTCTACATCACTTAATGTATTCTACAACATGGCTACAATCTACTCTTCCAGTCTTGTGTCACATTTTTTTTCCATATACTATGTTCCAGCCAAAGCAAATTACTGCCTGATCTTGTCCTACCTCTACCTTGTCTGATAAAACTGCATATTTTACTCATGTCTTCTCATCAATATTCAACTAAGATACAACTTTTCTATGAAATCTTCTGTTTACCTTAGATGAAAGTATTCTCTTGTTTAGAGCTTTGTTTCATAATGCTCAATTTTCTAAAATTTAGCTGTGTATATGTCATATCCTGCCACCCCCCCATGAGTTACATACTCAAAGATAGGTAATGTGTTATTTATCATTTTTGTATTCTCAATGATGGCTATCATATCTTTTTTTCAAAATAGGCATTTAGTAATTGCAAATCAAATCAAATTTCATTTTCCAAACAACATAGAGGGAAACACCAACTATCTGCCATGCACTGTAGCAACTACCAGAAATACAAAGAAATGCAAAAAGAGAAAAGTTACAGAATAACAATATATTTATGCACAATGTATTTTCAGTACTGGAGTAACAAATGAGAATTTGGCAAGAATCTTTAATACTTAGTATTACAAAACCCTGAACTAATGAAATCGCTGATTCCTCTGAAGGAAAGGAATCAGAGTTATGAATATTACTACTGAGGAAAAAAAAGTCATCAATAACAAGTTTCGCACAAACTCTTTTCATGAACAACAGCAGAATCAAACCAGGATACCATGAAATCTTAGAATCTCTGGGCTGGAAGGACCTCTCCTAGAGGCTCTCTAATCGAACTTGCATACAAGCAAAATTCCCTTTCTAGAATATACTTGACAAGTGATTATTCAGCCTCACTGAAGGCATCCACAAAGGAGGGTCCAGCTTCCTTTCTGGACTCTCCTAAAGATAGTCCCATTTTTGGATGCCTCTATTGGTAGTAACCTTTTCTCTATAATGAGCCTAAAAGTGCTTCTGTAACTTCTACCAATGGCCTAAGAACACAGAACCAGGACAAAGCAGACCAAGCCACATGACGGCTTTTTCTTTTTTGGCTGAGGCAATTAGGGTTAAGTGACTTGTCCAGGTTCACACAGCCAGGAAGTATTAAGTGTCTGAGGTCCTGATTTTAGGGCTGGTGCTCTATCCACTACACCAACTAGCTGCCCCCAGTCCTTCAAATATCTTGCAAATATTAACATGTTCTCTATCTTTTCCCTGAAAATCTTTTTTCTCTAGTCTCTGAGTGTGCCATATTCTCCACGTTATACAAATTATCCTCTTCCTGAATCAATCCAGCGTGCTTATGTTCTTCCTAAAATGTTATTCCCAAAGTACTGCAGAAGTGGAAGCAATAGATTGAATATCATCTTCAATCTGGACACAACGTCTCAGTGCATGCTAGAATAGTATTAGTTTTTTTGACCATCACACTGACTCATATTAGTTGGGAATCCAACAAAATTCCAGAGCTTTTTTCACTTGACCTTTACAACAATCTATGCAAAAAGCTAATTTGTGTTACTACTCCTTAAAAAACAAACCCATAGGTGAGAAGACAGATTAAAAGAAAGTAATAATGTGCCCAGGTCACACAGCTAATATGAAATCTAACCAAAGCTTGAACCACCAGATATACCTATATCACTAAGTGTTCTAGTGTTAAAGTGATAAAAATATTGCTTCCACCTGCAAAAATGGACTTTTTTAAAAATTAAATTATATTTGTGGGGTTACATTTTAAGTTCCAAATTGTCTCCCCACCCCACATTTGTGTATGTATGTATGTATATGTATAAATATAAAACCATACTATGCATATTTCTGTTTCTTTCTCTGAAAGTGGATAACATCTTTCTTGATAGGTCCTTTGTAATTGATTTGAATATTTATAATATTCAGAATAACAATCATTCACAGATATTTTTGATCAATATTGCTGTAACTGTAGATAACATTCTTTGGGTTCTGTTCATTTTACTCTTCATTATTTCATTTAAGTCTTTCCTGTTTTGTTGTTTTTTTAAGATCAACCTGCTCATCATTTCTTACAGCACAATATTATTTCATCACAATCATAAATCACAACTTGTTTAGCCATTCCCCAATTGATGGACATTCTCTCAATTTCCAGTTCTTTGCTATCACAAAGAGAGCTGATATAAATATTTCAAAGCAAATAGTTCTTTTCCTTTTTCCCTGATCATCTTGGGAAATAGACATATTTGCTGGGTCAAAAGGTACACACAACTTTATAACATTTTGGGCATACTATTGGGTTTGTGGCCCAAGGAAATCATAAAGAAGGGTAAAAAAATCTACATATACAAAAATGTTTCTAGCAGTTCTTTTTGTGGTAGCAAAAAAAATTGGAAAATGAGTAGATGCCATCAATTGGGGAATGGCTAAATAAGCTGCGGTATATGAAGGTAATGGAATATTACTGTTCTATAAAAAATGATGAACAAGTTGATTTTAGAAAGACCTGGAAAGATTTACATGAACTGATGCTGAGTGAAACAAGCAGAACCAAAAATATACAGTACACAGTAACAGCAAGACAATGATCAACTATGAAAGATTTGGTTCTTCTCAGTGGTTCAGTGATCCAAGGCAATCCTAATAAACTTTGGATAGAAAACATCAATTGCATCCAGAAAGAGAATTATGGAGACTGAATATAAATCAACATATATGCTATGTGCACTTTTCTTTTCTGTTTTTTTTTCCTCTCCTGTGGTTTTTCCCTTTTGTTCTGATTAATTAGATACAATTATTTTGAGGTTGAATTGGTAAAACATATAATTGGAATAAAATATAAAACCCTGATGATCAAGGGAAAAGGAAAAGAACTATATGCTTTAAAATATTTATATTAGCTCTCTTTGTGGTAGACCTCTTTGGTTCTATATTTTATTCCATTTATATTTTTACCCATTCTTTGCTATCACAAAAAGAACTGCTGCCAAAGTGGTTAAGGTTCTAGTTGCTCTGGATCAGCTAAGCAATCTAAGCTGCCAAGCATAAAGCTAATAAGTGACTATGCATATAAGAAATCACATGCTAACCTAACTATAATTTAAGATCACCAATTTTTGAGTTCTTCTAAATACCACCCTGGATGAGAGGATGGGACTACCTGTCTATAGATATAGATATAGACTACCTCTATAGTTCCTCCAACCTTGAAATTTTGTCTTTATAAATATTAGGTTCTTTATACTCCATTCCTGGGTTAGTACTCTTTGTTTTGGTCCAAAGTTTTCCCAATCCAAAGAATGGGATTAACCTTTTCTACTTCTTTCACCTTAACTGCCTAAAACAAGTAAATTAGGCCATTTACATTTCATTCTTCTGGTCTGTATCACTATGGAAAAGTCCTCCTACCTTCCTAAATGATTTCACCATTTTGGCCCATTGGATTACAAGATCCTCTTTTAGACTGTGAGCTCCTTGAGGACATGGATTTTTTGGCCTTATATCCCCAGCATTTAGTATAATGACTACAGCAGGCACTTAATATTATTAAATGATTGATTTGACTCTGGGTCTTAGTTTCTTCATTTGTAAAAATAGGCAAATAATTTCTCTCCAGCTTACTTTGTAAGATGGTTTTTAGAATCAAAAGTATGTGAACATAGGTTGAACAGTACATGTGCTGACACATACTCTTTATGTAAAAAATGTAAATTAATTGTGAACACAAGTTTGCACATAGTGTATTTTCTCTGGTGTACTTTAAAAAGAAATGGTGGCTCTGAGTACTATCAGCAGTGGTAAATAAGGTCTATCAGTTTTACTTTCAATATCCCAAGTGATAAAAAATAGGACTCAGTGAATTAGGCAGAATAACTCATCCACTCAAGAAATAATTTTGAAAATGAAAAAAATGAAACATGGGAGCTTCTTGGCTATTCTTAGAGAATTTTTTATTGCAATTTCTTATACAGCTAATATTTTGACAACAAATAAGTTATAAAGGAAATAAACAATAACAAGGCGTATGAGAGTGCCAATTTAGACAACAGAGCAAGGACAAGATGCAATATAACTCTGGGCAAGTACAAATCACCCCCTCTGGACCTCGGTTTCTTCCTGCATAAGATGAGGAGGTTGGACCATACATTCTAATGTTTCTTGCGGCTCTGACAATGTTCTAAGGTTCCTTCTTGTCCTATAGTTCTACAATTCTCTGTTCTAGTATCCTATGATTTAAGATTCCTTTCAACTCTAATTAAAAAAAAAAAGTCTGTCCTAAGGTCCCTTCTAGATCTTAGATTCTTTGTTCCTATAATTACCCAGTTTTTGAGATACACTGAAAATTAGAATATATTTTCTTGGTTCCTAGTTCCAAAAATGTATGTTAGTTTATTGGAGACAGATTCCAAAATGTAGGTTTTCCGACCAACAGGAGGATTTCAGAGAGGACTGGAGAGACTTGCATGAACTGATGCTGAGTGAAATCAGCAGAACCAGGAGAACATTATACACAGCAACAAGACTATACGATGATCAATTTTGATGGACATGGTTCTCTTCAACAATGATGTGATTCAAATCAGTTGTTCAGCGATGAAGATAGTCATATACATCCAGAGAGAGGCCTGTGGGAACTGAGTGTGAACCACAACACAGCATTTTAATGCTTTCTGTGAATATTTCCATGCATTTTGTTTTCCTTCTTAGGTTGTTTTTTCTTCTTCTCTTTCTAGATCTGATGTTTCTTGTGCAGTAAGATAACTGTATAGATATGTATACATGTATTGTATTTGTCATATAATTTATCCTATTTAGCATGTATTAGATTACCTGTCATCTAGGGGTGGGGGTTGGGGGGAAGGAGGGGAAAAGCTTGGGAAAAAAAAAGTTTTTGCAAAGGTCAATGTTGAAAAATCACTCATATGTTTTGTAAATAAAAAGCTTTATATATTAAAAAAAATGTAGGTTTTCATTTTTCCAAACTATTAAACTATTCTTGGCACAAAGGAAGATGCAAGAGATCTAGCTGAAAGGTCTTTGGTTTAAGTTTCCTATTACCCCAATTAATACAAGGCACAAAGACTAGAACAGTGGAAAAGAGTACTGGATTTAAATGTGTATGCTAGACCAGAACATTGTACACAGTGAGAATCACTTGGGGCAGCTAGGTGGCTCAATGGATAGAACACCAGCCCTGAAGTCAGGAGGACCCGAGTTCAAATTTGGTCTCAGACACTTAATATTCCCTAGCTGTGTGACCCTGGGCAAGTCACTTAACCCCAATTGCCTTAGCAAAAAGCAAAAACAAAAAACAAAAAACAACCCAAAAACAAAAGAATCACTTTATGTGATGATCAACTATGACAGACTTACTTAATCCTTCTCAGCAATGCAATGATCTAAGATAATTCCAAGGAATTCATGATAGAAAATGCTGAGCACATCCAAAGAAAGAACTATGGAGTCTGAATGTAGATCAAGGCATAAAATTTTCACATTTTTTTTTGTTTTTTCTTTCTCAAGGTTTTTCCCTTTTGTTCTTTCACAACATAACTAATATGAAAATCACATGATTGCACATGGATAGCCTATATCAGATTCCTTGCCCTTTTGAGTTAGGGGACTCTTGGGAAGGAAGGAGAGAAATTAGGGAGGAAAAAAATTGCAACTTAAAATCTTACAAAATGAATGTTGAAAACTATCTTTAAATGTAATTGGGGTGAGGCAGCTAGGTGGCTCAATGGATAGAACACCAGCCCTGAAGTCAGGAGGACCCGAGTTCAAATTTGGTCTCAGACACTTAATATTCCCTAGCTGTGTGACCCTGGGCAAGTCACTTAACCCCATTTGCCTCAGCAAAAAAAGCAAAAAAAAAAAATGTAATTGGGAAAAAAACTATTAAGTAGAAAATAAATGCATATACTATATATGTACACATATATATGTATATATACATACACACATATTTATTGACTTTCGTCTTTACATTAGTCACTTCAACCCAACTCACACACTAATTTCTCCCTTATGACAAAAAAAAAGCTGAATATCTGATACATTGTTGCATCTATGAATTGTATGTAACATTCGGTCCAGTTAATCTCCCCCCTTTCTACTATCAAAGAAGTATGTTTCATTATCTATTTTCTGGGACCATTCCCTTTTTATTTTCTTTTAAACAATTCAACAAATTTATAGTTTTCTTTTTAAAGTTCCCCACTGAACCTAAACATGATAATGATGATGATGTCATGGTATTTTAACCATTCAATAATTTGTTACTAATGCTACACTAATAAATGAATAAATAGGAAGAGGTAGAGTTTATTTCCAGACTCTGAAGCTCCTATGCTAAGTGGCTGGATTTTCTAGCTACTACAGAAATTATTCTTCTCACAATTCTTTCTCTGTCTCCTCTGCTAGTTTACCTTTGTCCCATACCTCTGAAATAGAGATCTTCTTGTTCTAAAGCTTTGTCCTTGACTTTCTTTTATCTTTCTTCAATTTCTCTCCTGACCTTAAGTCCTGTTATGGTTTGAATCATCCCCATCTATCATCACTCCAGAGTTCCCATGTTATTATTTAAAAGTGCTGGATGGCCATTTCTGCTTGGATGTCTCACTGGCATCTTACTCTCAGAATATCCCAGGTGTTTACCTTTTCTCCCAAACCTACCTTTACTCCCCCAGCTTATTTCTGGTGGTGTCATCACTATCTTCCCAGTTGCTCAGATTTGCAACCAGAGTTATCTTTATCCATCCTCGATTCTTACCAACTTACTCAACTAGATAGTCATTCAATCCTATAACCTCTACAACTTCTTTCCTATATGTCTACTATAATCACACTTAGTTAATACTTCTTGTTCTTTCACACTGCTGACTCAATGAACCCATTAAAATCCCTAGATCTTTTGCATGGCTTCCCCTTTTCATTTTGTGCTTATGAAAATGATTTTTTTTTAAATTCAAGTGTAGGAACTAACATTTATTCCTATTAGATTTGGCCCATTAGTTCATCCTGTCAAGATCTTCTACATACTTGAAATCATAAACTTTTTTTTTTTTTTTTGCCCAGAGTCACACAGCTAGAAAGTGTTATTTCTGAGACAAGATTTCGAACTCAGGTCCTCCTAATTTCAGGGCTGGTGCTCAATCTATTGCACCACCTAGCTGCCCCGAAATCATACACTTCTTCTAAGGCATCTTACTCTTCTATAAACCCCTCCCATTTGTAAATAAAAAATTTTGTACCCTTACAGGTTTATTATTAGATAAATACTTTATACATGGTAAAAGTTCTACAGAAATGGAAGCTATTATGATTTGTGAAATTTGAAAACAGTCTGCATTTTATGCTTAAAATTTTCACTTGTTTCCGAAATAGAAAAATAGATTGTTATTTCATCTATTGGTATGCAGCAGAGGACCCTAAAGTGAAGGCACTGAAAGGTAAAGAGAAAGAGAGGAACAACTGGCCAAAGCAGCTGAATTATTTAGCTCACTCTGTCTTGGAAAATAGCAATAGGATGCTTCACCAAGCTAAAAGGTCATGAATTATAAAGCATAAGCTATATTATAAATAGGAACTAATCTTATGGTAGCTCTTTGTTAACAATGCATTCAACTTTTAGAGAATTTCCAAAGAATTATTATTGCTTAAGTGACAAAAGACAGACATAAACAATTATTGGCTGGGGAGGGAGAGAGGAGGAATAAAAAAGAATTAAGGAGATTAATACACCATATTAGGCCAGGACTCAGGAAAAATAAGATCTCTCTTGACTTTTCCTCAACCTAGCTGGGCATTATCTGGACAAATCACTTCAATTTCTTGGATTATAATCTTTTTATCTGTAAAATGAAGGGGTTGAAGGGACAGCTAGGTGGCACAGTGGTTAGAGCACCAGCCCTGAAGTCAGGAGGACCTGAGTGTGTGTGTGACCTAGCTGTGTGACCCTGGGCAAGTCACTTAGCCCCAATTGCCTCAACAAAAAGCAAAAAAAAAAAAAAAAAATGAAGGGGTTGAAATAGGAGATCTCTAAGGGTCCTTCCAGTTCTACCTTCCTTACCCTGTGTTCCAGCTGTCTATATTCTATGATCCTTATTTTTAAATTGGAATTTTTTCTCTTTCTGAAAAAGAAACACCTATGGGACATATTTGTTACTTTTGATTTCTATAGTCAAAATTCCTATAATTATATGGTTATTCAGCTGCAGAAGAAAAAATCCTGTATCACATGGCATTAATGTCTGAGCATGCCTTTTCCCACCTTCCATATAGTATTAATATGCTGTCTCATCAAGACTTATTATACAGATAAGACTGTAAACATCGATTTTAATGTACACTTCTAACTTATGTTACTATGAAAGCTAATGCTTCTTTCCCCAAATCCCAAACTCAGCGTGAAAGGAAGGCTGTAGCCAGGTCAATCACCTTAAGCTGATCAATAGTCCTTTTCCTAAAGCATCATGTTTCACCTGAGCATGCAAACATTTTAGTGATTAGCTGTCTAAACGTTCCCAGTCATTTTGTGGAAACAATTTAGGGTAATCATTCCAAGACTATCTATTTATGTGGTGTCTGATTACTTAATTTCCTGATGGGTCAGGCTCTACCATCGCTAAGGCAAATGTGGTTAAATTTAAAAAAAATCCTTACATTGATCTCCTAATGTTCTAAGAATAATGGAAAGTCCTAAAAAGGGAGAACTCCTGATACATGAATATTAAAGTCATTGGATAATCCATTATCTTCCTAATTTGGAGTTCTTGAATATTATTTTCCAATTAAGTTATAACTTAGAAGAATGTGAGCACTTTGAAGAAACCTTAGAACATAGAATGGCAGACCTAGAGGGGAATTATAAAAAGTAACTATGAAAATCTCATCACTTTATAGATAAAAAAAAAACCAAGGACATTCATTACATAATATTTTGTCTATGGCTAACACAATAGTGGAGGAACTGGGATCAGAACGTAAGTTTCCTGTCTCCAAAAATCAATGTAATCTTTTCACTATATTCTATTTCTGCCACTCTTACAGATGTGGTTTTCTCCTCTTCCTCCTTCCCCCCCATCAAATGAGATTTAAAAAATACAGCACACATCTCTATAATGTAAAACATACTTAGACCAAAACCCAGAAACTGAGGGAGAAAATACACACACACACACACACACACACAGAGACACACACACACACACACACCCCTCCATTTTCATACCCCTCCCCCAGCTTGGGGTTGGGTTGGGGAATCTTTCCTAATGAACACAGAGACATATTTAAGTCTGGATTTTCTTGCTTGGATTTGCAATATCCATTCAGTTAACCACTATTCGAGTATCTACTATGTAAGAAGACTCTGTTAGGTTCTGAAACAGGAACAGAAGAAATTTGTCTGAATAAAGGCTGCATTCTTAAAAATAAGATATCTCTGAAAAGATTTAAAAAAACACAGGCACACTCTTGAAAAATACCACCAATTACATGCTACATTCAAAATTTTAGATAAATCCAGTTGGGATTTGGGAGTGGGGGGTATAGACTATACTCAATCCAGTATAAAAAACTAAAGGTCTTTTTGTCCCCACAAAACAAAGTCTAGTAAACTTTTTGGTTGCTGACCAAGTAACATTAACTGGACATACTTGGTACTGCCTTCCAAATCATAAGGAAAATTTTCATGGTTAAGTAGGAAGAAAACAACTAACACTGAATTTAGGACTCAAGATGCCATACTATTTGATGACCTTGGACTCATTACTTCCAAGCTCATTATTTCCAAGGGCCTCAGATTCTTTCTCTTCCACTGAAAAAGACTGAACTAAATATTTCTATACTTCCTTCCATCTTCACCTTTTAAGATATAATTTGTCCTAAAAGGTCAAGGCTTTCAAGGGGATTAATGAAAAAAAAGTCAGATGAAGGTGGCCTTGCTGTACCAGATCTAAAACTATATTATAAAGCAGCGGTCATCAAAACTGTTTGGTACTGGCTAAGAAATAGAGCAGTCAATCAGTGGCACAGGATAGGATATCAGGACTATCTAGGCAATAACCTTAACAATCTAGTATTCGATAAACCCAAAGACCCCAGCTTTGGGGATAAACATTCACTATTCAGCAAAAATTTCTGGGAAAATTGGAAACTAGTGTGGAAGAAATTAGGGCTTGACCCATACCTAACACCACATACCAAGATAAGATCTAAATGGGTTCATGATCTAGATATAAAGAGGGACTTTGTAAGCAAGTTAGAGGAACGTAATATAGTTTATCTCTCAGACCTGTGGAGATGGAATAAATTTATGTCCAAAGAAGACCTGGAACTCCTAATTGAACACCAGATGGATAATTTTGATTATCTTAAGTTAAAAAGTTTCTGTACAAACAAAACAAATGCAGACAAGATTAGGAGGGAAGCATCAAATTGGGAAATCATCTTTACATTTAATGGTTCTGATAAAGGCCTCATTTCTAAAATATATAGAGAATTGTCTCATATATATAAGAATTCAAGCCACTCTTCAATAGATAAGTGGTCAAGGGATATGAACAGACAATTTTCAGATGATGAAATTAAAACCATCTCTAGTCATATGAAAAGTTGCTCCAAATCACTATTGATCAGAGAAATGTAAATTAAGACAACTCTGAGATACCACTACACACCTGTCAGATTGGCTAAAATGACAGGAAAAGATAACGATGAATGTTGGAGGGGATGTGGGAAAACTGGGACACTAATACATTGTTGGTGGAACTGTGAACGGATCCAACCATTCTGGAGAGCAATTTGGAGCTATGCTCAAAAAGCTGTCAAACTGTGCATACCCTTTGACCCAGCAGTGTTTCTACTGGGCCTATATCCCAAAGAGATCTTAGAGGAGGGAAAGGGCCCCACATGTGCAAGAATGTTTGTGGCAGCCCTTTTTGTGATGGCTAGAGACTGGAAACTGAAGGGATGCCCATCAATTGGAGAGTGGCTGAATAAATTATGGTATATGAATGTTATGGAATATTATTGCTCTGTAAGAAACGACCAGCAGGACGATTTCAGAGAGGCCTGGAGAGACTTGCATGAACTGATGCTGAGTGAAACGAGCAGAACCAGATCATCATACACAGCAACAACAGTATTACATGATGATCAATTCTGATGGACATGGCTCTCTGCAACAAAGAATTGTCTCAAACCAGTTCCAATTGTTCACTGAAGAAAACTATATACACCCAGAGAGAGGGAAATGAAATATGGACCACAATGTAACATTTTCATGATCTCTATTGACATTTGCTTGTATTGTGTTGCCTTTCTCTGATTCTTTTTTTTTTCTTGTAGATAGGATTTTTCTTGCATAACTTCTCAAGCATTTCAACATTATTAACATGTAGTGGACTTCCTGCCATCTAGGGGAGGGGAGGGGACTGGGGGTAAAATTTGTAATGGAAAGCTTTGTAAAGATCATTGTTGGGGAACTACCCATACATATGTTATACAAATAAAAAGCTTTAATAAAAAAAAAAAAAAGATATAATTTGTCCTGTAGAAATTCTTTACTGAACATCAAGATTAATAGCATGACAGGTACGTAGACTTAAGGGCTGGCAGATAAGCTGGGAATAGGAAAAGGCAAAACAGGTCTAGGATGCAAAAGAAGAGTATAGTGGAACATGAATGTAGTACTAAACACTTGTTATATGATTTTTAATCTATCTGAATGACAGAAAAATTCACTCTCCACAGCCAATAGGAATTTATTTTGTAACAAGGAAAGCCACAAGTATTACAGTAAAGGTCCAAAGGGCATCTAAAGGATAATAACAGGAGACTAAATTTTCAAATCTTACCAGGGGGTAAAAACAAATGACTGATCCCCAAATCTGACAGATGGCTAATTAGTCACTTATGACATCTTTATCAAACATCCCAATAGGGGCAGTGACATGGAAAAAAGCAACTTCTATTAAAACAAAAGAGAATGTATTTTTAAATAATGCTTTCAAAGCACTTTGTTTTGATCTCTTCTTTGCATTTGTTACACAGAAATTGGTATTATTTTTACTTAGTTCCCTGTTTCCCCACCAAACTAAGCTCAATGATGACAGAGTTATATCACTATAATAATACCAACCCAGAAGTTTGATCCATTTTAAAAAATTTTTATTCTTTTTTGCTGAGGCAACTGGGGTCAAGCGACTTGCCCAGGGTCACACAGCTAGGAAGTGTTAAGTGTCTTGAGGCCATATTTGAACTTAGGTCCTCCTGACTTCAGGGCTGGTGCTCTATCCACTATGCCACCTATCTGCCCCCCAGAAATTTATAGGGTGCAATATATGATTGCTGAATTTTAGTTTTTTTAAATGAACACTTTGGGGCACAGGAAGAATATATTGGCTTTAGAAACATCACCCTTCTCTTCTGTACTCTTCCTCAGGGGTCAGACATGTCACTAGATTCAATTTATTTCAAATACTTTCTATCTTATTAAAAAATAATGTGGCCAGGTGGCTGGAGAGACAAGTTGAAAATGACATTCTGAAGAAATGTTGTGAAAAAATTATTAGATTTGAAGACAGAAGGCAATTATTAATTGTGAGATGTTGGACAATTCACTTGAGTTTTTTGGTGTCAGTTTTCTCATCTGCAAAATGAAGGGGTTGGACTAGATAATAACTATAGTTCTTTGGAATATAAATCCTAAGATCTCTGTCCTCCTCAAGGAGTTCAACAGAAGAGATAAGACATATAAATAAATTATTCCTGAGTTTGAAGTACAAAGAAATCAAATAAAGAGACATGAAAGATAGGAGGGAGAGACTTTGCCATTGAAGAATGAAGGGAGGCTTCATGGAAGATATAACCCCAAGATGCACCTTCAAAACACAGATGAGAAGGTACAGAGAAAAGAAAGAGAGATATCCACTGTAGGTAGGGAAATGGTAAATGTAAATATACAGAGTGAGGAGGGGCCAGGATGAAAATGGAGAACAGCAAGGAGTCCAGATGGCTGGAATGCAGCATGGATAGAGGGAAGTGAAGTAAATAAAATAAGGCCAAAAAGCTGAGGCTGAGCCAGATTGTGGAATACTTTAAATATCAGGCTAATGATTACATACTTAGTGGCACTCACTGTGGAGCAATGCGGAGCCACTGAGGGTAATCAAAGGAATGATTTCAATGAATTGCTAGAATAACAATTTGAACTCAGAATTGGTCAGTTTTATGATTAGAGACTAAATTATTCAAAGAGCAGCATAACGGGGATAAGAAATGTAAATACCTTTATAGTGTCCACAGCACCTAGCAATCAGTGTTTTGACAAGGACATACTTAAAAATTATTGAAAAAAATGAATCAGTGATCTTTCTGGTTCTTTCTTATTTAGGCACTCTAAATTTTATGTCTAGCTTTTACACTCAATAGTCTATTTTCTAACATCTTGTATTTCAAAGTCTTTTCTAGATCAAATATTCTATAGTATCCTGTGTCTCCCCTAGTGCTTAGTCCCAATGCTCTGCACACAGCAAGTACTTATTGGATAGTTACTGGAAGAAGAAATATGTTTTAATCATTTAAAGTCATTCCTGTAACCTTCTAACACTGAATCATAGGATTTCATTTGGATACCAGCTCATTGCCTTGCACCTGAAGCAAAGCATAGCAAAAAGGAGCTGTCTTGAAACTTGGCAGCATATTCCTAAGAGGCAACAGATACATTTTAAATACAGTATCACCTGGAAGAAGTTTTTATTGGAAAACCACACAATCATGCATCTCAAATAGAGGCCAAAAGACAGCTATTAAAAAAGAGAGAGAGAGAACAGGAAAGGAGGTTCAGCAAAAACAGTCCACCCCTTTGAACTACCATCATTCTTTCTCCTCTCCACCCCAAGTCATAGTTATAGGACAAAAATAGTGACCTGGACCATTGTTTGACTTTTCAAGGTATATGCTAATCTGCCTCCTAACCCAGGCTCTTGAGCACTGCCCGATGCTGTTCTCTCTATTCCTGTCTAAGTGCTCACTGGGCACAGAGGTAATTTACCTGAAAGTCTAGGGCAAAGAGCCATTAACCTCAACTTCTTTACTACACACATGGGCCTTTTCAAAATCGTGAGTCTCCAATTGCCATATCAATAAAACCAGAGAGGACTCTCTGGACAGTAGCCAAATTGCAGATATTAACTTAATAATGAACTTAAACATTCCAAAGAACTCACAGGATCTCTTGAAGCTGAGGTCCTTAAAAAACCAGATACTTTCTTTGTAAAGATGAACACTTGCCCCATTCCTGTAATCACAAATGTTATAGAAAAGATGAGAGGGAGACGCTCTGGAAAATGGGCAACATTCACCCTACTTTAGGCCCTCACTCTGTCTTGCCTAAACTACTAATTGCAGTTACTTTGTAATTTGTCTCCTTGCTTCCAGTCTCCCTCTCTCCAAGATATTTTATATAAAGCTGTCAAATTAATATTCCTGAAGCATAGACCTGATTATGTCACCTCCCTTGCTCAAAAAGCCCCTGTGTCTGCCTATTGCTTATATGATAAAATACAAACTCCTCTGTTTGATATTTAAAGCCCTTTGCCATCTAGTTTCAACCTATCTTTTCAGATAGATCTATTTCACATCATTCAAGCTTATGAAATCCATTTTCCCATCAGATTATTCTAATTGCTGTTCCTCTTGCATATCACACCTCTCCCTCCTTTTTTGTGCACATGGTCCATCTCTTCCTCATATCTGGAATACTTACCCACTTTCCTTAACTTCCCGTAAAACATACAAACAGCACTCCCCTCCCCCCAATTCATATAGTATTTCTGTTTAATTATCTATGTATGTGCTATCCCTCCCTTTCCCCAGGAGAAAGTTCCCTGAGGACAAGGATCTTTCTTTTGCTGTTCCTTGAATATCCAGCCTTTTAATACACACATTAAATTGAATTGAACAGGTGACAGAGGTCATCTAGATTAACTGGCACTTGAACAGGAATCAGTCAATGCTTTCTATAACATCTCAGACAAGCAGTCATACCATCTTTAGACAAAGACCTCCAGTGGTAGAAAATTCTATGGTTGACATTTTAATTAAGGGCATTCTTCCTTGACTGGAATTGAAATCTGCCTTCTATCCACTGCTAATTTTGATCCCTAGAGCAAAGCAGAATAAATATATTTCTTCTAGATTTCCCATGACAGATCTCTTGGTATATGAAGACAGTGACTACATATCCCCTAAGTCTTCTCTTCTCCAAGCTACTACTCATGCCCAGTTCCTTCAATCAATTTTTCTACATCATTATGTCCAGTCTCCTTACTATCCTGATTGTCTTCTGGGCAAAAATCTATTTCTCAATGTTGTTCTCAAAATGTGATGCTGCAAGCTGGGCACAGTACTCCTAGCCAGGACAGAAGACAGTAGGACTATAAACAACTGTGTTCTGAACAGACTTCAGTTTGCATAGCCCAAGGTCCCATCAGCCACCATGATAAAATGAGATACTCTATGAACAGCACCTTGTAAACCTGCAAGAGGTATACAGCTATTATTACTGTTAAAGCAACCAGACCATTTTATCATTTCAGAGGCACATCTTCACCACATTGTACTTAAGCAGCTGTTTTTTTGTTTTGTTTTGTTTTGTTTTTTGTTTTTTAAAGTAGGGAGGTGCTGAGTGCTTTGTTACTGGAGAGCTTCAAACAAAGGCTGGATGACCACTTGTTCAGGAACATAACAGGAACATAACAGAACTTGATGCCTTCTGAGAACCCTGCAAATTCAGGTTCTGTGATTTTACATTTATACCTCAATGCAGCTATGATCTAAAATGCAGGGAATATCAACAGTGCAGATCACAAAGCATTTCATCTTGTGCAATAATTCATCACATTTTCCCATAAATCCTCCATAGACTGGATTCCTAACACACAGGTCTTCCTCTAGCTATCCTTCCCCTTCTTGACCATTATCTGAAAATTTCATAAGGATATCATCTATGCAAGAATAAAAAACAAAACTGAAAAAATCCAGAAATCTAAAGTCCTATGATACAGCACTAGAGATTTCCCTCCAAGTGTAATTAATCCATTAATCAACAATAGGTCCAGCTGTTTCTTAATCCATTCAGTTCTGAATCCACCTAGCTGTACTTTCATTTACTCCAGGCAACTCTGCACATGGTCAGGGTACTCTCCCCATCCTAGTATCTATAACTCCTATAGTTTCTAATTCATTCAGGAAGTTATAAAAAACAAATAGTAGCATACTTTCACCACATAATAGTTTACATGTTTTTCACCCCTTCCTTCCCCCCCCAAAAAAGCTAAACCCCAAACCTCCTTTGAGATGTAGGTAGGGCAGGAATTATTTCCATTTTAGAGATAAGAAAACTGAGGCTGAGAGAGGGAAAATGTTTCATCAAGGTTTTCTGATTTCAAATACAGTGTCATGCTTCCTCACATAAAATCACATCTAATTCAACAATTATTAGAACCATTAAAACAAACAAACAACAAACAAACAAAACAAAAAAAAAAAAAGGAAGCCTCCCTTCATTTTACTCTCATTTGAAAGGGTAAATACTTCTTGGCAAGTTTACCAGGTTCCAATCCTGTGATTCTGCACTCCCAACAATGGAATTTTTATATGCACTAATTGATGATTAAAAAAAACAAAAAACAAAACCTAGGGCCAAATACCAGAAGATCTGAAGTGAGCCAAAACATTGGGCACTTTGCACTTTTAAATTTCAACCTGGATGAATGAAATATAAGGCATGATATTATGCACAAGCACTGGACCACCCCTAGTTCTGACACTGGGTCAATCATTCCCATTTCTGGGCTTGTTATCTCCTTGTAAGGACAGGAACGGAAAAGCTGCTAAGGTTCCTTTCGGCTCTGATACCCCATGCCTAAGAAATGACAGAACAAGCAAGAAAAGGGAAAAAGCAAGACAGCTCCAAATTCCAGAACTGTATTCTTAAGTCAGTTAGTTATGTGAACTTTGTTCCTTAAATAAGGCCCTATTAGATGTACCTTCTTTGCCAAAACAAGCCAGTAAAAAACAATCCCTTAACAGGACCACTGGACCTTGAAAAGAAGGGAGGCAGGTGCTAGAAACCTAAAGATTCCTCTTTCTCGAGAGAATTCCATGATGGAAAAGTTGACCATTGATCCCAAAGGATATGACACAGAGGAACTGACCAGCACAAGGGACAGTTATTTAGCAAATGGGGTGGGAGTGGAGTAGGGGCATAACCAGTCAAGGAAGAAACAAGTTCTCAATGACAGATAAGAGGAAGGAGCAGTTCCTATTTTGGAGCCAGGAAAAGGAGGCAGAAAGGGTAAGTGCTAAAAGTAAGCAAGTAAGGAGGTAAGAAAAGGGAGGAAAGGACTGAAAGAGGCAATGGGGGGAGGGAGGAAAAGAAGTCCTGAGGACGTAAAAGGAAAGATCCTTCTGCATTGGGGGTACTCCTTGGGAAGCCTCTTGGGCACTTTCCCTCATAGGGTCAGAAGGGAGCTGACAAGGAGAAGGCGCCCAAACCACACCTGGGGATGTCCACCTGCCTCCCACCGTTATATGGGAATCAAAGGAGACCCTCCCCTTTTGAAGCATCATATTCTGTCCAATCCCCTCAGAGTCAGAGCAGACCCCCCTGCCCAAAGGGTGGCACTCCTGGGCTCCCCGCAAGTATTGGGGTCGACTCGCTGTGTTCCATTCCTTCGGGCTCCGAGGCCAGTTCCTGGAAAATCATCCGGGATCCCTTCGTCCCCGCGTCCGGGGAATGTTAGGCGGGCTTGCTCACCTGTACGACCCCCTCTCTGGCCGCCGCCGCCTCGGCACCCCCGGGGCCGCCCTCCAACTGCTTCTCTCGGTAGAGAGCCCACAGCCCCACGTTGGGCAGGAAGACGAGGGCCGCCAGCCCCAACGCCACAGCCTGCAAGAGCCGCTTCTCCTTCCGCTTCATCGGGGCCGGTCCCCTAGGCGCACGCACGCCCCGGCCCCGGGCACCAACTCGGCGGTGCCCGTAGCAGCAACAGTGGCGGCAGCAGCAGCGGCCGGGAAAAGCGGCCGCGGCGCCTGCCCCAGTCCAACTCCTCGACACTTCCGCTCCGCCAAGAGAGGAGGGGAGCCGGGCGCTACCACCGCACCCCCACCTCGGGGGGAGGGGACGAAGACCCACCACCCACTTTCTCTCAAGTCCCCCCATTTCCGCCAGATTACCCCAACTTCCCCACTTCCCACATGGAAAGGACCTATCTGGTCTCCAGGTCAACCCTAATTCGCGCCTCATGCAGCTCTGGCCTCATCCCACATTGGCCATGGGGGTGAGTTAGTGCTCCCCCCCGCCGGTCTCCAAATGGTCTCATCCGCCCGCTGGCTTAGGTAAAGTCCAGGAGTTGACTGAAGGGAGGGCTAACAGGTCGGAATACTAGCTTGTCATCGCGTCGGCTGTCTAGAGCGGCCCAAAAGGTGTGGTACTGGATCGTACGTGGCGAGGCGGGAGGGGTGCGGCTCCACTGGTGGGGAAACTCCGTTATTAGCAGCTGGATAAACTGGTCCACCTGGAAGAGACCAATCCCACGGGTTTGAGGGGCCAAGGTTTCCGGGCCCTCGAAGCCCGTGAAGGGGATAATGCTGTGTGGGGATCGGTCGGACTCGTGTACGTGGGACTAGTGAATCGAGTTCTGAGAAGGTTGGGCTCCCCTGTCCTCTAGGAGCCTAGCACCCCGACATCCCCTTCTGCCAAAGAGGGTGGTAGGTGCCCGGGAGGCGCCAGTTTCGATTTGGGGAAATGCGGTGTGGTCAGTCTCAGCTCTTGGAAGGGAGCGGGGGTGGAGGGTGGGGGCGAGCGAGAAAAGAAAAGGATGCGGAAGAGTAACAGCACCTGGGACTGGGCAGATGAGAGACTAAGATCTGCAGGGAAAGGGATATTCAACAGCGCATTTGGGTACACTCCAATCCCCGATGGATATCAACGGGAATGAATGGGTTGCGATGAGCATCACTGGATAGATTAGCCTACATTGTAGAGATTACAAATCCATTGGAGTAATACTTTTAAAAATTAAATTTACTTTTTCAGTTGTCAAAGCATTTACTTTTTTTCTTTTATCTCCCTCTTGGAAGGTGCGGGGTAGGGAAGGTGCAATTCTGTAACAAGTATAGTTAAGCAAATTTTACATTACAATAATATTAATAGTTTACACACTCATAGTATTACGGAACATTTTCAATGCATTTTGCTTCTCTAATCTCATTTGATCTTTACAGCAGTCTTCAAGCTGTGGGAAGCATTTATTATTAGTTTCATTTCACAATATAAGGAAAAGGGGGTTTCAGAGATGTAAAATTACTAGGACAATACACAGGTGGGACTGGCACTAACAACAGATTTTCCGCTTTTATGTTTTTTGGCTACAGTACATCAGCCACCAATTTGAGGGGTAAGGGAGAGCTGATAGCAACAAGTTCTTGTGATTTAGGATTGTAATGTTGGTTGATGAGAGAACAAATCTTTATTCAGCAATGGCTTAAGATTTGTTGGACAATGGAAAGAACAGTGGATAGAAAGAACAACAGATCCTGTTCTAAGCCTGCCATGTAATAACTGTGCCATGTTGAACAAGTTACTTAATTTTCTGAGTTTGTTTCCTCACCTGGAAAGTAAGTATATTAATACTTAACACTACTCAAGATTGTCATAAGGAACAATGAAAGACTTTTGCACAGACTTTTCAATCCTAAAGTGCCAAATAAATATAAATATTATTAAGATGATTATTAACAAACATTAGTTGTAGTGAATTGGGAGTCACAAATTATGTCTTCTAGATCCAGCTTTGTTTAATCAAATTAGGGAATGTTCCATGGAAGAAACTATCTATAACATGAGGAGGTTGACCTATATGATCCCTAAGGTTCCTTCCAGCATTAACATTCTATCTTTTAAGCTGTTTTTCAGATCTCTTATGTTGTGATTTTGTTGATAGAGACTATAAAGTTTACTCATATACCAAATAAAATGATTCTGTTATTCAGGAAAACAAAGGTATTAAGCCAGGTTAATGAAAACCATAATAAGAACATATGGTAGGAGTAGGAGTTGTGGAGAAAGAACTGGCCCATAACTGTCTAGCTAAAAGCAAGCTAGGAAATGGATATGTATGTACTCAAGGTAAAGAACCACCAGCAAGGAAGGCATGATGCAAACATCCTCTCTTCTGGAAATCATTACACTGCTGGGGTTGCCACTAAAATAGCAAGGATTATGCAATTAGTGTGCTTTTTTAAAAATTAGTTTTACTTTTTGTAGAAAAACAAAAAAATTCTTTATGGAAAAAAACCCAAACAAACCCATTTATTATCATTTCCTTCCTCCCTAATAGTTCAATAGAAGCCAATCATCTTGCTTTCCACTAGGTGGCACATTTCAGCAACCTTCACTGTGGCTGCATGAGAGCACCATCCCAGTGTTCAGGGCCTTTCAATAATTCCGTTTTCTAATGTAGCATCTACTTAGGATTGTCCCTTCAACTTGCTCTCATATTCAGGGACTGGGTTCCTAAAGGGCTTCTGCTACCTTAAATTCTAGGAGTAATTCTGTGGGTTTCTCCTTCTACACTATTACTATTACTAATGATCCCCCAACAGTATGCTTCCCATTAATAATCAGCTAATGGACACAATCAGTGCTTAGCAAAAACACTAAAGTGGGATGGTAAGAATAGAAGGTACACTGCCCCTACACAAAGCTGGTATGCAGTATAAACACATAAGTATCTGTAAGAATAGGAACCAATTTAAAGGAGTAAGGCATACACATAGGAAACATATGTGACTAAAACTACTTGATATTTTAGTACTATGGGATCTGCAAGTCCTTTTTTTCCCTAGTGGAGTCCTCCCAAAGATTCCTCTTTGAACCCACTTTTAGGTGGGTTCTTCATGGGGTTCCCAGAGACTACTTGTCTTCACAATTCTCTTAATTTCTGGGGCAAGTTGTCTCAAATCCATAGTAGGCTACCGTTTCTGCTGCCAGAGGTCCTATTCCTTGAAGTTGCTTTTGGCTTCAAGTGACTGCCCATCTGTACTGTCAGGAGTATGTATATGTCTGCTTTCAGCTATATGTGGCCTCTCCTACTGCTTGAGTGGCTTTACTTCAGAATGACATAGCAAATTGGGGGGGATACTGGGGGCAGGTCAGCAACTCCCCCTCTTTTGCACTCCCTCAGGTTGCCCTAGGTGTGTGTGTGTGTGGAATCCATTTTCAGCCCAGCCATTTACCATTTCTCCTTCTGACACTGATCTCCTGGATGTTCCCTCAAGACATTCTATCTCTAAAATCGGGGAATTTTCACAGGCTTAATTCTAGTGCCTTACATCTTTTGATTATTTCCTTTTGATCCTGTATGTAGCTTGTTGACATATTTGTGTGTTGTTTCCCACATTAGATTGTGAGCTTTTTGGGTAGGGTCTGTTTTTTATTTTTCCAGAGTCCTATTGCTGTGACATTCCCTTCTCAGGGCCTATCTCCCCTTCCCAAACCCTGTGGGATCATTGTTTAGATTCTCAGTAATATGGGCTTCCTTCACCAACATAGTTGTAACCTTAATAAGTCTATATACACCCTTTAATTCTCCACCAAATCTGCACTACGTGTAATCATAACTAGTTGCCACTCTGTTCCAAGGATGGGGCAATGATTGCTCCAAGAAATGAGTGAATCTCCAAGTAGAATTAAAATCATGACTAACAGAAAAATAGGGAGGAAGAATTGGAGTAAAAAAGGACAGTGTTTCAGCAACTTAGCTTATTAGACAGAAGGAAAAGTTACCTGGAGGTCCATAAATTACAATAGTCAGTCATTGAATATTTATTAAGTGTTTCCAATGTTCTAGGAACTGTGCTAATTGCTGGGGATATAAATAAAAGCAAAAAATAATCCCTGCCATCAAGGAGATATAATCTAATGTGGGAAAACAACAAACAAAAAGAAAGTTGAAAAAGCAGGAATGAAGGGAAGGTTGAGGATTCCAGAGGCACATATCCAATGAGTAATAAAGAGAGTTAGTCTGAGCTCTCTTTTTAAATGAAGCTTCTGGGAAGAGCTATTCATTCTTTACCCTCCAATCAAAAAGAAGGAAGAGTCCCAGGAGTAGATGGTGAGTCCCAAGGTAAAGTGACCTTATGGGATAAAAAGGTTCCTGGGGACATCATGGAGCAGACAGGTGGGAAAACAATAAGGATCTAACAAGATGGCGTGAATTTAAGTTAAGTTGCTAAGTGATGGAGGAATAGGGATTTTCTTCAGACAGTGGCAGCAGAGATCAAGAAGTATGGCAACTCTACCTTTTGGTCCTATACTTTTCTTTGGCCCTGTATTTGTTAGAGAATGATTTAAAAAAAGGAGCAGCTAGTTTTGGAGAAAAGTTCAAGAAATTGGTAACCAGAAGAAAACCAGATTCCAGAAGATAGAAAAAGTGTGAAAGGGCATAGTTAGCAGTTATTGATTTAGAGCTATAAGGATCCTTAGAGGTTATCTAGTTTAAACTTTAAAAAGTTCACTTTACAGATGAGGAAACTGAGACCCAAGAAAGTAAAGTGACCTGCCTAAGATCACACAATTCATAAATAGCAGAATCAGAATTTAGACATAGGTCCTCTGACTCAAAATCCCCCAGTATTTTGATAGTGCCATAAAGATTCTAGAGATGAAAGAAAATGGAAAGCTAGGAAAGCTAGGGACCAAATATTATATTGTCATTTGTCCTTTGTACTTGAAGGGGACAAAATAACGCCATAATGTTGGGATCAATGTGCAGTGTGTCCAGCTATAGCTGATCATATCAACACAAGCTCAAAAGATTCTACCACAACTTGCTGTACCAGATCTAAAACTATATTATAAAGCAGCGGTCATCAAAACCATTTGGTACTGGCTAAGAAATAGAGTAGTCGATCAGTGGAATAGGATAGAATCACAAGACAAACTAGGCAATAACTATAGCAATTTGGTTTTTGATAAACCCAAAGACCCCAGCTTTTGGGATAAGTATTCACTATTTGACAAAAACTGCTGGGAAAACTGGAAACTAGTGTGGAAGGAATTAGGGCTTGACCCACATCTAACACCACATACCAAGATAAGATCTAAATGGGTTCATGACCTGGATATAAAGAGTGATTTTGTAAACAAGTTAGAGGAACATAATATAGTTTACCTCTCAGACCTGTGGAGATGGAATAAATTTATGTCCAAAGAAGAACTGGAACTCTTAATTGAAAACCAGATAGATAACTTTGACTATATTAAGTTAAAAAGTTTTTGTACAAACAAAATCAATGCAGACAAGATTAGGAGGGAAGCAATAAATTGGGAAATCATCTTTACATTTAAGGGTTCTGATAAAGGTCTCATCTCTAAAATATATAGAGAATTGTCTCATATTTATAAAAATTCAAGCCATTCTCCAATCAATAAATGGTCAAAGGATATGAACAGACAATTTTCAGAGGATGAAATTAAAACTATTTATAGTCATATGAAAAGGTGCTCCAAATCACTGTTGATCAGAGAAATGCAAATCAAGACAACCCTGAGGTACCACTTCACACCTGTCAGATTGGCTAAAATGACAGGAAAAGTTAATGATGAATGTTGGAAGGGATGTGGGAAGGCTGGGACACTGATGCATTGTTGGTGGAGCTGTGAATGGATACAGCCATTCTGGAGAGCAATTTGGAACTATGCTCAAAAAGTTATCAAACTGTGCATACCCTTTGACCCAGCAGCATTTCTATTGGGCTTATATCCCAAAGAAATCATAAAGGAAGGAAAAGGCCCCACATGTGCAAGAATGTTTGTGGCAGCCCTTTTTGTAGTGGCTAGAAACTGGAAATTGAATAGATGCCCTTCAATTGGAGAATGGCTGAATAAATTATGGTATATGAATATTATGGAATATTATTGTTCTGTAAGAAATGACCAGCAAGATGATTTCAGAGAGGCCTGGAGAGACTTACATGAACTGATGCTGAGTCTTACATGGCGTTCGAGATCGGAACGACACACGAGAACAACAGTACTATATGACAATTAATTCTGATGGACATGGCTCTCTTCAACAATGATATGTCTCAAACCACCTGCAATTGTTCACTGAAGAAAGCCATATACACCCAGAGAGAGGGATGCGAAATGTGGACCACAACATAACATTCTCATACTCCTTGATTGATGTTTGCTTACATTGTGTTTCCTTTATCTGATATATCGTTTGTGTAGATAAGATTTTTCTTGCACAACAATGATAAGTTTGGAAATATGTATACATATATTCGATTTGCCAATATTTTAACATAATTAACATGTAGTGGATATCCTGCCATCTGGGGAGGGGTGGGGAGTTGGGGGGAAAAATTTGTAACGGAAAGCTATGTAAGGGTTATTGTTGAAGAATTACCCACACATATGTTATGCAAATAAAATAAAATTTAAAAAAAAAAAGATTCTACCACAGATCAAGCACAAAGAGTCCATATAACCATTAAGGTGGGAAATGTTATGGGTGACGTCTATTGACTTGTTTGTAAATTGAATTTAAGTGAGGTATTGTTACATGAAATTGTCAGCCTTACTCTCTTTCAGTCATCAGAATCCAGTGCCAAGACAAAAGTCAAGATGACTGGCTATGGCTCTGGATACAATAGTGTCTTTGGTATCTGACCAAAATCCAAGTACTCCATAGCACCTGTTTCCATTGCTTTCAAGGCCCGTTGAAACAAAATGTTCCATCTTCCTATTCCATTGTGGAAGTCTTCACATGCTTAGGGTAGATATTTCCCTAATTCACCAACAGTTACCCCTCAACCTGGTTTAATCCATTTATAGAAATGGTTTATCAGAGTGTGGTCATTATATATGCTGTATATGCTACAGCTTCTTAGAACCACAAGTGAGAATTGGGTGACATGTAGACACATAGGTGAATGTGTAACCCTGAAAAAGGCTTAGCAGCCCTCACACCAGAGATACTTGTTTCCCTATACATCCTAAGGGGAGACAAATATGCTATAAGGAAATGAGTGGGGGACAGGGTAGCCAATAGCCTGTACAACATCCCAGGAATTGTACCTGGCACATATCCCTAGTCCAGGCAGTGAGTCAGGGGTTTGGGGACTAGATGGATATAAGGTCAATCTAAGTTCAGAATTCACATTCAAAAAGACACAGGCAGAGAGTGAGCACAAATTTGTTACTGCTCAGAACCGGGATTCAAACAAGATACAAAGGAAGAGGACATATAACATAAAAGTACCACACAATCAACAAACACAGTGACCACTATAACAATAAATACAATATAAGAAATAAGCAAACAATGTACAACATGACCACTCTGGGGAAGCACCAGTACTTGAGGGTTCTTGACTGGGGAAATCCCTAGTCACAATTGTTCAGGGTCTTGGAGTGGGAGGCAAGATGTCTATGTCCTCTCCTGGGTAAGATTCCAAAGTCCCTTTTCCACTAAGGGGTTTTTATTGAGAACAAAGAAGGCAATACGTGAATTATTCTCATTTGATATGTGACTCTTGAGGTGAAGTAGTCTTCTAGGTTGCAGGGTGTTCTACCTCAAAGGACATTCCAAGGAGAATATTTGTTCATTCCTTTAGGATGACTGCATTTACTTAGGGGACTGGCCAGGTTTCCAAGGCAAACATAGGTCAGCAGTAAAGGAAACTTATTAATCAATGCACAAGGAAGGTGATTTTCCCTTCCTATGCTTGCTGGCATTCCATCAGATAACTGCAAGCACTTCCTCGTGTTCTCAGCAAAAAAATTACATGAAGGACATGGCTGACACTCATTAGGATTCTTTACAATGGGAGAAGAGAGAAGTCTTCTCCATCCTGGTAGAAAGGCATCAAAGAAATAACATAACAAGGTTGTGGACCTTGAATGCCAAGAAAGCGAATTTGAATTTTACTCAATAGACAATAGGAAACCACTGAAATTTTTCTTTTTCTTTTGTAATCTAAATTTAAATTTACTTATTCTCCAAATTACATGTAAAATAATTTTAAACATTCATTTAAAAAAGTTTTTGAGTTCCAAATTCTCTCCTTCACTCCCTTCTCTCCCCATCATTGAGAAGGCAAGTGATTTGATATGTCATACATCTTCAGTCATGCAAAACATGTTTCCATATAAGTCATGTTATGAAAGATAACACAGATTTTAAAAAAGGGAAATTAAGAGAATAAAGAAAAAGTATGCATTGTTCTGGATTAAAACTTGATCAGTTCTTTCTCTGGAAATGGACAGCATTTTTCATCCTAAATCTTCCAGAACTGTCTTGAAGTATTGTTTTACTGAGAATAGCTAAATCAAAAAATTTTATTTTTTGAAAAAATCAGGTGTTTTTCTTTCATTTGTTAAAGTTTAAAGTACGTATTTAATATAATTTTTTATTTTTAAATTTTATTTATTTCTTTTGCTTTTACATCACATTGCTTCCTTACATGTTTTCCCTCCCTTTGCATTATCAAGGGAGCCTTTCCTTGTAACAATGATTTTTAAAAAGATGAAAAAACAAATCAGTAAAACCAATAAACATTACCATTTTGTCTGACAGCACATTCCATGACCATATTCCTTCCTTCCTCCCCAGTTCCACCCACCTCTCTCAATGCCAAGAAAGGGAGGAGGGTGGATTTTTCCATCTCTTCATCATTATGATTATATACCACTTTTGAACAGAAGTGATCAGCTCATGATTAAAATCAGTCTGGTGGCATCATGAAGAATGGAGTGGAGGTGGGAGGAAGAAATTGGAGACAGGATGTCCTATTATTCCCCAAGTGTTAGTGTTTTCTCCCACCTCAAATTTCTTGAACCATTGAGCAGTGGTGCAGTGGAGTAGTAAATCCAGTTGTTCACCTACTTTTATTCAATCTCCTACTACTCACTCAATTTTTTGGTGGATTTCTTGGCATAGATAATTTTTCTCTCCACTTTGAGATTTTATAACAAATGCATCCATAATGCCCATCAATTGGAGAATGGCTGAATAAATTATGGTATATGAATGTTATGGAATATTATTGTTCTGGGGCAGCTAGGTGGCCCAGTGGACAGAGCACCAGCCCTGAAGTCAGGAGGACCTGAGTTCAAATTTGGTCTCAGACACTTAACATTCCCTAGCTGTGTGATCCTGGGCAAGTCACAACCTCAATTGCCTCAGCAAAAAGATATATATATAATCTTATTGTTCTGTAAGAAATGACCAGAAGGATAATTTCAGAGAGGCCTGGAGACACATAAACTGATGCTAAGTGAAATGAGCAGAACCAGGAGATCATTATACACGGCAACAAGACTATATGATGATGCATTCTGATGAAAATGATTCTCTTAAACAATGAGATGATTCAAACCAGTTCCAATTGTTCAGTGATGAAGAGAGTCATCTACATACAGAGAGAGGACTGTGGAACTGAGTATGGACACAACATTCTTTCTGTTGTTGTTTGCTTGTATTTTGTTTTCTTTCTCAAGTTTTTTTCTTCCTTCTTGATCTGATTTTTTTGTGCAGCAAGATAACTATATAAAATATGTATGTATTTAACATATATTTTAATATATTTAACATGTATTGGACTATCTGCCATTTAGGGGAAGGAGTGGGGGAAGGAAGGGAAAATTTGGAACAGAAGGTTTTACAAGAGTTAATGTTGAAAAATTACCCATGCATATTTTTGTGAATAAAAAGCTTTAATAAAAATTTAAAAATAAAATAAAAACAAAAAAAGCAAAAAAACCCAAATGCATCCATAATATTCTCTCCCTCCCTCACCCCCCCTCTCTTTTGAGAAATTCCTTACATAAGAGGAAAACTTCAGGTTCTCAAGATCAAGATGAGAGGAAATAAATAATCACTACCTTAAAGTCTGAAGTAAATGAAGGGAGAGATTTAAACAACACAACATCCACCCCCAAATCTCTCATGCATATTTGGTCCTCAGAGCCCCAGGGTCCACTGTTCATAGTGGCTGTGTCTACTCTATTAGCTTCTGTCGGCTTCCTCTTCTTTAGGTCTGTGTACCCTCTATGCTTCTTCTTGGGAGCTAGATGTTGATGAGACCAACAATTGATCATCAAGGCTGATAGAATGACAACTTTTTTTAATATATTTTTTTAAAATTTTATTTTATTTGCAAAACATATGTATGGGTAATTTTTCAACATTAACCCTTACATAGCTTTCTGTTACAGATTTTCCCCCCCAACTCCCCACCCCTCCCCTGGATGGCAGGATATCCACTACGTGTTAATTATGTTAAAATATTTGGCAAATCAAATATATGTATACATATTTCCAAAGTTATCATTGTTGTGCAAGAAAAATCATATCTACTTGAAAAACATATCAGATAAAGGAAACACAATGTAAGCAAACATCAATCAAGAGTATGAGAATTATGTTGTGGTCCACATTTCACATCCCTCTCTCTGGGTGTATATGGCTTTCTTCAGTGAACAAATGGAAGTGGTTTGAAACATTTCATTGTTGAAGAGAGCCATGTCCATCAGAATTGATCGTCATGTAATATTGTTGTTGCTGTGTATAATGTTCTCCTGGTTCTGCTGATTTCACTCAGCATCAGTTCATGTAAGTCTCTCCAGGCCTCTCTGAAATCATCCTGCTGGTCATTTCTTACAGAATAATATTCCATAACATTCATATACCATAATTTGTTCAGCCACTCTCCAATTGATGGGCATCCATTCAGTTTCCAGTTTCTAGCCACTACAAAAAGGGCTGCCACAAACATTCTTGCACATGTGGGGCCCTTTCTTTCCTTTATGATTTCTTTGTGATATAAGCCCAATAGAAATGCTGCTGGGTCAAAGGGTATGCACAGTTTGATAACTTTTTGAGCATAGTTCCAAATTGCTCTCCAGAATGGCTGTATCCATTCACAGCTCCACCAACAATGCATCAGTGTCCCAGCCTTCCCACATCCCTTCCAACATTCATCATTAACTTTTCCTGTCATTTTAGCTAATATGACGGGTGTGTAGTGGTACCTCAGGGTTGTCTTGATTTGCATTTCTCTTATCAATAGTGATTTGGAGCACCTTTTCATATGACTAAAAATAGTTTTAATTTCATCCTCTGAAAATTGTCTGTTCATATCCTTTGACCATTTATCGATTGGAGAATGGCTTGAATTTTTATAAATATGAGACAATTCTCTATATATTTTAGAGATGAGACCTTTATCAGAACCCTTAAATGTAAAGATGATTTCCCAATTTATTGCTTCCCTCCTAATCTTGATTGTATTGGTTTTGTTTGTACAAAAACTTTTTAACTTAATATAGTCAAAGTTATCTATCTGGTTTTCAACTAGGAGATCCAGTTCTTCTTTGGACATAAATTTAGAATGACAACTTTTAATACTCATCATGAGCATAGCCAATCTTAACTCAATTAATATAAAATTCCCTTTCCAATTCTGTTAGAGAAACGTTTTCAAACTCCACAAAGTGATTACAATTGTAGGCACATATTAGCACCTAATATCTCTGTTATCTTTACTTTACTTTTTGTAATATAAACTGGGGTGAGGTGGAAAAAAGAGGACCACTTGATCAGAAAGCATCTTGATCAATTCCCCTGACTATCTTATACCTATTAATGTCTATACTGTATCCCCTCCAACAGAATGTAAGCTCCTCAAGGGCAGGGAGTGTTTGGTTTTCAGTGCCTGTTTCAGTGCTGTGTATGTAGTAGGTAATTAATAAATATCTGTTTAATTAGAAGGCTATTGAAATAGATCAGACAAATAGTTCTGATGTCCCTATATTAGGAGAATAGGAGTATAAATAGAAAACAGGGGAAAATGTAAGCAATATTTTGGAAGTAAAACAAATAGATTTTGGTGACTGATTAAAAATGAAAGATGAGGAAGAAGTCAAATTTAAATCAAAGTTTATGAGTATAGAGGACTCAGTGAATGGATATACCAGAGGAAAAAAAATGCTTATTTTAAAGAGGAGGGTTGGGATCCCTTGATCTTTGCTACAAGTATCCCAAGAGAATAAAGAAGAACTCAGAATGTATTTTCAAAAACACATTAATTGTTAACACTGCCCAATCCCTTAGTGCATAGTATTCTTTAAAATCCCATAAAGCATAACTCACTTCACAAAACTCTTCCCAAAGGAATAAAATACAGGTAAATAAAAATGCATAGGGAAAACTACCCAGGTAACAAGATTTCCTTAAGCTTCATATTCTGCCTTAGAAGTCTCATAAGATCCTCTTGCTTCTTTCTCTTGTCAACAATCATCTCTCCAATAATAAGGACCAATTTAAGAAATACTTGCTCAGAAATTTGAGATACTCTACTTTTACAAGCTCTTTTGAGGTATCCTCAAAGGTAAAGAGACTGATAGCTCCTATTAGAGTTATTGACAATAGCTATTGGCCAAAAGCAAGACTTATTCAGTCCTGCACATGTTTTAGGTGAAAATAGGACAGGCAGGTAGAGATGTCTTTAAGCAATTGGAAATGTGGGTGTAGAACTTAAAGAGAGGTTAGGGTTAAAGATACACATTTGGGAGTTATTTGTATAGAGGAGGGATGAATGACATGCATGGGTATAAAGACAGAAGGAAAAAAGCCAAGGGCAGACTTTTACATTAAGGTAGAGGTAATAAGGTAATAAGAAACCAGTAAAGGAGCAGTTAGTTGGGTAGAAGGAAAAACTGTAGAGTATGTTATGTTTGAATCCGAGGGGGTGGGAGTGTAGTGTAGAAAAGCAGGGTCATAAGGTACAGAGAATTAATTCAAAGAGAATGAGGTCTTTTAAAAAGACCTTTGATCTTTGGTTTTAGAATAATTGGTGATTTTAGAGAGACCACTTTGGGTAGGATACTGAGAACAAAAATCTAATTATAAGATGTCAAGGAGAAGAATGGAGATAGCAAGAAAATAGAGGGATTGGATGTAAACTTTTAAAAACAAGTGATAAAAAAAGAGGACAGAGTAGGGACAGTTGCTAGATGGAAAGTCTCAAATAGCTTTTCTTCCATGAGATCTTCCTTGATTTCCTCAGCTAAAAGTGACCTCTTCTCCTCACATCATTTTATTTCTGTGACTCTTAGGACACTTGGCATATTTTACCTTTAGAAATGAAATATGATACAGCAGAAAGAGCCCTGGACTTGAACCTAAAAGAGAAGTTTAAGTCTTGACTCTGACATTCACTTGTGCTATTCAGGGGATGTTACCATATCTCTCTGAATCTTTATTTCCTCATTTGTAAAATGGGATGGGTATGATAATACTTGCACTAGTTACTTCACAAAGTGGTTGCAAAGAACATTTTTCTTAAATTTTAAAATGTTATTGTTATTCTATCTTATCATTTTTACTAGATCATAAACTTTTTGAAGATATTATATCTTTACAATGACATACTACATGGTATACTACATAGTATAGGGCTATACATGTGGTAGGTGCCTCAAAGATGTTTTTAAAAATAAATAGAATCACAATTTTAGAACTGAGTCTACTGATCATTTAGATCTTTCATTTTATAAATGTATAAACAGATAGTTGATGGTTAAGTGACTTACTCTGTCTTTACAACTAGATTGTAAAGTCAATTTTCAGACGAAGAAATTGAAACTATTTCCGGTCACATGAAAAGGTGCTCCAAGTCACTATTGATCAGAGAAATGCAAATTAAGACAACTCTGAGATACCACCACATACCTGTCAGATTGGCTAAAATGACAGGAAATGATAATGATAACTGTTGGAGGGGATGTGGGAAAACTGGGACACTGATACATTATTGGTGGAACTGTGAACGGATCTAACCATTCTGGAGAGCAATTTGGAGCTATGCTCAAAAAGTTATCAAACTGTGCATATCATTTGACCCAGCAGTGTTTCTACTGGGCCTATATCCCAAAGAGATTTTAAAGGAGGGAAAGGGACCCACATGTGCAAAAATGTTTGTGGCAGCCCTTTTTGTAGTGGCAAGAAACTGGAAATTGAAAGGATGCCCATCAATTGGAGAATGGCTGAATAAATTATGGTATGTTATGGAATATTATTGTTCTGTAAGAAATGACCAACAGGAGGATTTCAGAGAGGATTGGAGAGACTTGCATGAACTGATGCTGAGTGAAATCAGCAGAACCAGGAGAACATTATACACAGCAACAAGACTATACGATGATCAATTTTGATGGACATGGTTCTCTTCAACAATGATGTGATTCAAACCAGTTCCTATTGTTCAGCGATGAAGATAGTCATATACATCCAGAAAGAGGCCTGTGGGAACTGAGTGTGAACCACAACACAGCATTTTAACGCTTTCTGTGAATATTTCCATGCATTTTGTTTTCCTTCTTAGATTGTTTTTTCTTCTTCTCTTTCTAGATCTGATGTTTCTTGTGCAGTAAGACAACTGTATAGATATGTATACATGTATTGTATTTGTCATATAATTTATCCTATTTAGCATGTATTAGATTACCTGTGATCTAGGGGTGGGGGTTGGGGGGAAGGAAGGGAAAAGCTTGGGAAAAAAAGTTTTTGCAAAGGTCAATGTTGAAAAATCACTCATATGTTTTGTAAATAAAAAGCTAATATTAAAAAAATAGATTGTTAAGTCTTTAATACTTTATAACATTAGCATATAGTAGCTAGAAATTATATATGAAAACTGGAAGGAATCTTAGGAAAGAAGGAAACATTTATTAAACGCCTACTATGATCATTTGATCATAAAAAGGGAAAAGAACCCACATGTACAAAAATATTTATAGCAGCTCTTTTAATAGTGGCAAAAAAATGGAAATTGAGGAGATGCTCATTGAGTGAAAAAATGAATGAAAAATGCAGTATATGAATATAATGGAATTATATTGTTCTATAAAAGATGATTAAAAGGCAAATTTCAGAAAGACCTGGAAGGACTTCTGTGAAATTCTGAATAAAGAAGAACCAAGGAAACACTGTACACAGTAACAGCAACACTGTGTGATGATCAATTATGATAGACTTCGCTCTTCTTAGCAATGCAATGATAAAAGACAATTCCAAGGGCCTCTTGATGGAAAATGCTGACCACATACCGAGAAAGAACTGTGGTATCTGAATGCAAATCAAAGCATATTATTTTCACTTTGTTTTCCTTTTTTCTTTTTCAGGATTTTCCCCTTTTATTGAGTCTTCTTTCATAACACGACTAATGTAGAAATATGTTTAACATGATTATACATGTATAGCTTATATCTAATTGCTTTTAGTCTTGGGGAAGTAGGAAGGAAGGGAAAAGTGAGAAAAATTTGGAGCTCAAAATCTTACAAAGATGAATGTTGAAAACTACCTTTGGAAAAAAAGTAAAATACTATTAAGTATTTAAACAAATTTTAAAAAATTTTAAAATTATCTCATTTGATCCTCATAACAATAGTACATACAAAGTATGTACTATTATTTTTACCATTTTTACAGTTGAAGACACTGAGGCAAATAAGTGAAATTCACCTTTCTCGGGGTCATACAAATAGTGTCAGAGGTCATGCTTGAACTTTCTGACTCTGAGCCTCATGCGCTATTCACTATACCACCTGTCATAAGTGTCATCTACATGAAATATGGACCACAACATAACATTTTCATGCTCTCTATTGATGTTTGCTTGCATTGTGTTTCCTCTCTCTGATTTTTTTTCTTGTACATACAATTTTTCTTACACAACAATGATAAGTGTGGAAATATGTATACATATATTCGATTTGTCAAGTATTTTAACATAATTAACATATAGCGGGTTTCCTGCCATCTAGGGGAGGGTTGGGGAGTGGGGGGGGGAATTTGTAATAGAAAGCTTTGTAAGAGTTAATGTTGAAGAAATACCCATATATATGTTATGCAAATAAAAAGCGTTAAAAAAAAAATGTGTCATCTACTCCAAGAGTGGAAGGCCTCATTTTACAGAAGATAAAATGGAAGCCCAGAAACAGAAAGGGTCTTACATGGAAAGTTAATGGCAGAACTGACTCAAGTCTCTAAATTCATAAAGTATTATTTCCATTGTCTTGTACATCTCATCAGTTCCCCTAGCTCTCAGCACAGGTCTGAGTAGGAAGGAAATATTCAGTAAAAATTTGACAAAGGATGAGAAACTGAGAAAGATTTGTGTTACTATTAGTATTGGGCCACCAGGAAATTCCAGCCAAACAAATAATATTTAAAACGTGCTAGGCAGCATCAGCCTGACTTTTTGGGCTCAACCCCACTGCTAAGAAGGAAAAAAAGAGCTATAAGATGGAAATTAATGAAGAATCAAATCCTGAACAGATGTCAGAAATATCTCCCCAAGTGGAGACTTGGTTGATGGGTTGAATGATCTCTCTCTCAAGGTTGTCACAGCACTGGCATCTGGAGTCTGTTAGGTGGGGCCCTGGAAGGTCTCTTTGTTATTGAGGAAAAGTAAGGAAAAGAGTTGAAAGTGCCAGACAAATCTTTATGTTCCTCCTTTCTCAAAGACATCATCTTTTATTTGGCACTATAAATCTAGGCTCTGACACTTAAAACCTAGGTAAACTTGGGCTAGTAACTTAACTGAAGCTGGACCTCAGCTTCCTTATCTGTAAAAATGAAGGGTGTTAAAACATTTGAAGACAGCTAGGTTGCTCAGTGAATACTGTACTGGGCCTGGAGTCAGGAAGACATGCTCAAATGCATCTTTAGGCATGTACGACCTGTGTTGACCTTGGGCAAATCTCTTAATCCTGTTTGCCTCAGTTTCCTCATCTGTAAAATGAGCTGATGAAGGATAAAGGCAAACCTCTCTAGTATCTTTGCTAAGAAAACCTCAAATGGAGTCACAGAGTCAGACATGACTGAAAAATGACCAAACAATAAACCACCCAACTTTTCCTCCAAATTTATGATGGTACAAATCGATTCTATGGCTTCCTCTGGAGGAAGTCTAAGAAAGCAGTCTATACCTCTAATAGTTCTTTCTGCAGCACATTGTGGGTAGTGTACCATTCATTGTAGCAAAGTAGAACTATTAGTGTTTGATGATCCATTTTCCCAATCCACATAATATTCTTCCCTTTCAAGACCCAGCTCAAATGTCACCTCTTCTATGAATCTTTCCCTGATCTTTCCACACAGATATGATCTCTCTTTCATTTAATTATATCTCAAGTTGAACTGTTTTTCTGAACTTGTATTTTGGTTTCTAATCTATTTATCTTTTATAATTCAATGACTGGAAAAGGATGTTAGAGATCATATAATTCAATGCTCTCATTTTCAGATGAAAATTTGAGGCCTAGAGAGGTTATATAAAATGTTCAAGGTCATATAGCAGATTCCTGGGATTCATATCAAAGTTCCAAAATACAGACTCTTGACTCCAAATTGAGGCCTCTTTCTATCATACCAAACTACCTCTGTGACTACCGCTTATTTTTTTTTTGTTCAATGGTTAAGTATTATAAAAGAGCACAAATGATTTTTTCATATTTTTGTATGTCTCCAAGAGTTAAGCATAAGATGTAGTTTTTGAATGTTGAGTTAAAGAAAAGGAGTTGAGTTAAATGACTGAATGTTTTCCTCACTCACTTACTAATATAATCTGTTCCTACAGTTTCAACTGTTAACTCTATGTGGATGATGTCTAAATTTATCTCTCCATACCACATTTCTATCTGCCTGCTAGATATCTCTACCCTAAAAGTCCTATTGGGACTTTAATCTTAATATAACCAAAATTGAATTCTTTATCTTACTCTATCATTTACATTTCTATTAGTCTCACCATTATATTCTCTGTCACTCAGACTTGTAACTTTTGAGTCATGTTCGACTCTTCATTCTCCCCAGTTCTTCCCCATCTTACCACCTCCCCATGTCAAATCAGTTGCCAAATTCTATTTCTACCTTAATAATAATCCTGATTTGTCTCTTCCCTAAAACTATCCTAGTTTAGGCTTTAATTATTTCTCATTGTACTATTACTATAACTTCAGATTTTAACTCTCTCCAATGTATCATCCATAGGTTTAGTACTTTTCTAATATATTCCTCAGATGTTACCTCCTCTCTGATACCTTCTCAGCCCCTATGTAGACTGTTAAAACAAACCCAAATAAGAGATCCATCCCTCCAATTTCTCATAGCACTTACAATCTATACTGCCTGTTGTTGAATTCTCTAAACTCTTAAACCTCCTACAAACCTAAGCTTGAAGGACTTAACCCTTGTAGCTCAGAAACTCCTGTCTTGAGGCTTAGGAAGTCCTGTTGATTGAATACGTCACATGGATCACTATTTCTACTTAGTATGTTCCTCCCAGGCCACCTTCTCTCTATCCATCCAGTTTCTATGCTCATACCTTCTTCTTATGCTCTCCCCTCAATTTCTAGCTTTAGAAATAAATACTGTTAAGGAGATACCACTCTAGGTGTATGTCATTATTATCAGACAACAAGAGTAGAATTCTGTTCATCTCTGAAGGCAAAATTTGAGGAGAGAACTGACAATCTTGTTTGGAACTGGGTAACCAGGAGGAGAAGTAACCAGAAGTTATGTCAATAGCAGGATTGATTACAAAAAAAATATATAGATGAACTAAAGAAAATAAAGTGTATGTGCATGCGTGTGTGTGTGTGAGATATGTCTCTGAATTTCTGGAGAGCTGTCATTGCAGAAAGTTCTATTTAGTCCCAGTGGACATAAAGAGGACCACTGGCAGAAGTTTATAGTGGGATAGATTTTAGAGAAGTCTCTTCTAGGCTTACACCAATTTGTACTCAAACTCTTAGGTTGAGTTTCCATATTATGATTCTCAGAGTTCTAGGGGTATCCCTTTGGGGCTATTTGGGGATAATCCATAAGCCCACACCAATGTACTTCACATTAACAATCAGCCAATGGATACAATTATTAAATGCTTTATGCAAAGATAGCAAGGTAAAAATCATAGCTGCACACATGCCCATAGAAACCTGAAGCACATTTTTTATATCATGATGGACCTAGACTTGAGAGGGCTGATACAGGACAACTAGTCCAACCCCATAGCATTTGGAGATGAGGAACTTGAGGAGGAAATGAAATAACCTACCTAATGTCACTGAGTAGTAAACATCTGAAATAGGATTTGAACCAGACTCCCTGATTCCTGAGTCAGTGTTATTTCCAGTATAATTTGGCATATCCCACAAAATACAGATAACATCCATGGGAAAAGTGGATTCATACAAAGTAAAATAGTGGCTAGGTATATATGCAAGTGTAAAAAAAGCAATGAAAGTGCTGGCTGGAGGATGTGGAAGTCATTTCTCTCTTCCTAGAATCCTAACATAGTTCCTCTTCAATGCAATATGTGTTTTGGGTTTGTTGCTCAATGTGTTTTGGGCTAATTCTGATTAAAGTCAATCCCTGGTGGTTTTAAGTTTGATACTGGAACTAAATGAGAAACATAGATTTTTCAACAATTGAGAAAAAAAAGATTTACTTACCCATAGGAGGTGAATTATGTTCAGCAAGGATATCCACTGAGGAAATTGGAAGTTGATTTAGCTGAGCAAAGCACTCCTGCCTCTGAGTTGCTCATGGTGGACTGCCAGTTATGAACTAGCCTTGTTATTGCCAGTGCTAGTGACAGGAAACATTTGTTCTAAAAGGCATATTCCTTACAAGGTGCCACATACTCTTGACTCTCTTGTCTTTTGAGATGTGGAGTAGCTAATAGTACTTCCTGTAGTTCTAGCTACTTTGTAAACTAAGAATGAAGGCCAAATTGAGCTCATAAATTCTGGACTTTCTTTGACAATGTTATGAATTAATTGAAAAATGTTTTTGATGTACACAATGCATTAGTTGTGATTTGCAGGGACCAGACTTTTATAACAAGTTGAAGGATGTTGAAAGGTAATCGTTGTGGTCAACACAATGATTAAGCAGTGGATGCTGGATGACAAGTATTCTCAAGAGAGTTTAGAATTCCTGGAGAGGAATTGTCAAAAATGGTAAGTGAATGAGAGGTGTACTATAAAAATTCAAACAGAAACCCCAAATATTGCCAGAACAAGGCAGAAAGAGGAAATAAAAATTATGAGGAGCTGGGTCTGGTTTCTTGCCAGAGGTAGCAGTGGTAGATATTCCCTGTGTGCCATGGAGCAAGCAGAATGTGTAGGCATAGAGTCAGCAATCATTTGATGGGCAAGCCAATACCCTTTACTACTTTTCTGATATGAGAACATGGGGGGTTATGATCACTGGACTCTTGTCCTTGCAAGACTAAAGACTGGAAGATGGGATTTTTTTGGATAATTTTGTGAACTGATGCTAATTTTTTTTTCACTTCCCTTGCATTGTTTTAAATAAATGTCTTTTTCCTCACTATGATTTCATATAGTTAATTCCAATTAGTTCAAAGAAATATAGTGGAAAATGGGAGTTCCTGATCAGTTTATTTTCAAGAGATAATGATTTTAAAAACAGGAATATGGATTAGAATACTTTAGTACATAATTGCTTATATGCTTTGATTTTCAAAACATTCTTTCTACAAATGCCTTCTTACCCACAACAAATAAACAAAAACAACAAAAAACTTTCCCACAAGCGCACTGACAAAATTACAGAATGGACAGGAACCACAGATTGTTATTTCTGGAAGAGAGAGAGATCAGTCTGTACCATTCATTTAACAGATGAAGTGTGTGATATGGCAGAAAAAGCAGTGGGTTTGTAACAAAGAACCTAGATTAGAAACTCATCTTTGCCATTTACTATTTGTGTGATTTTAGGAAAATTGCCTTCTCTAGGATTTAGTTTCCATATGTATAAAATGGAGGAGGGGAATTCGTACTAGATCAAGAGTCTACAAAGTGGAGTATGCTACAAAAAACAATCAATGGAGCTTCCGGAAAAAGAGTAGAATATATTTCTATTCATTTTTAATCTAAAAATAAGAAATTCAAACTGAACTAATATTACATATTAGATTAACATTGGTTCCCTCCCTAACTGACATCTGATCTTGATGTCAGATGATCTCAGTTCATTCTAACTCCCCCTGCCCTTCTAGCAGTTTCAAAAATTGGGGAAAATAGAATATAAATTACAATTGTCTAGTTTCTCACAGCAGGATTGAGTAAATTCAGAAGCTGAGGCAGATTTGAGCTGTGAGTAGAAAACCTTTCACACAATCTAAATGGCCCACCCCAGTTGACAAGCCATTATTCTGGATGGTTCAGATAAGTTAGTCTTTTTACACTGAGAGAACAAAAAATGGTTGTGAAGGAATTAATATTCAAGAGATTGTAACTAGAAATTAAAGGAAGCTAGTGAGTTTAACTTTGACTTCTGGGAAAATTATAAAAGATCATTAAAGATAAAAGGAAGTAGTGGTTATAAAAAAGCCAAAATGATTTATTCAAGAATAGGTCCTTTTTTTTGGTCAGAGTTACTAAGCTAATAAATTAGGGGAATACTATGGATATAGTTTACCTAATTTTTAGTGAATCATTTGATAAATTTTCTCACACAAAAGCCCACCATGGGTGCTGATACAATATGATTTCTGCCCAGTACAAAGTGAAGAAATTCAATGGAACATGAATAAATGGCAGGAATAATTATGACTCTTAAAGTAGTCAGTCAAATGCTTTATCATCTAATTAGTGATATGCATGATTGAATGAATAAGTTTCCCACTGTCCTGACCTACTATCCAGTGAAAACCTTGCTAAAGAAATTAGTTTGGCACAATCAGTGGGAAAAGAAAAGCCTGTTGAACTTGATTCCAAGCTGGTCTGGTGAAAAAAAAAAGGACATGAGATATTAATGAAGGATTTGATATATTCCATACTATTATTGTAGGAAAGATAAATAGATAGCCATGGACTACATTTTGGTCCATACTGTATTCTGAATTGGTTGAATGACCAGACTGAAAGAATAGTCATTATTAGTTTAGTTTCAACTTGGTAAGAGGTCTTTAGTGAAGTAATCAATGCTCTCTGCTTGGCACCTGAACTTCTGAACATTTTTATCAGTGATTCAGATGGGGAACAAGAACACATGAAGATGATATAAAGTTGGGAAATATAACTAATGCTGATAGTCACGATCCACAAAGACCTAGATAAGCTGGATAATTGGGTTAAATTTAATAAGATGAAAATTTATATCATAAAGTTTTTATTTGGGTTAAAAAAATAGAGGAGAAATGGTTAGACAGCAGACTTTCCTGAAAAAGATCTCGGGGTGTTAGTGGTATACCCTCAAAATGAGTCAATAGTGATAATGAACCCCAGTAAGAGTATGTTGGTACATTTCCAGAAATAAAAAACGTGCAATAGTTCTTTTATACTCTACCTTGTTTAGGCCATATTTGGTGCATTGTGTTCACTTTTGAGTGTGTCAGTTTAAGAAGGACAAAGATAAGTTTGTACAATATCCACAGTTGAGCAATCAGGATGGGGTGAAGGATTGTAAAACTTTTTATATTGTATTAGATTGTACACTTCTTGAAGTCAAGACCTATCTTTTGCTTCTTTTTGTTTCCCCAGTGCTTAGCATAGTGCTATGTTTATTAATTGATTGATTATATGAAGTTTGAAAGTACATAGATGGGTACATTGGAGAAGAGAAGACTGTGTGGGAGGAAGAGGAGGAAATGAGAATGGTTTTTAAAAAGAAAGAAAGAAAGAAGGAAACAAGCATATGTTAAGTGCTTACTGTGTGCCAAGACTGTGCTAATCACTTTACAAATATTATCTCATTTAATCTTTACAATAACCCTGGAAGGTAGATGCTATTGTAAAACTGTTTTACAGTTGAGAGTCTGTCATTGGAGGACAGATTTAATTTATTCTATTTGGGTCCCAATGGTAGAACCAAAGCAGTTGTTAGAAGTTGTTAAAAAGCACATTTAAGCTTGATTTCAGGAAAAACTACCAAATAATTAGAGTTTTACACAAGTGAAATGAAATGTCTTGGAAGTAATAAACCTCTTCTCATTCAGTGTCTTCAAGAAGAGTCTGAACTACTACATATGAAGTGTGTGTTGATGTAGATAGGTGCTGAGATTCTTTGACTTCTGAAGTAACATTTTATTATCTAAAGTACTTTCCAGCTCTGGTAATAGTGGCTAATGAGGGAGTCTCATGTCCAGAAAGACTCAAATTCAAGTCTTATCTCTGACATGACTGATACATATAACCTGCACAAGTCAGTTAACTTCTTAGTGGTCTAAGTCATTATGATTAGATTGTTTATGATTAGAAGTTGCAGAAAAGGTGCTGACCTCATTGGTAAAAGGCTATTTATATACTGGATATTCTCTATATTAATGAAATCACAGGTCTGGCCTTTATCCCTGTGTTCAAAGGTCAATTCCACCTTTAAAGTTCTCACTAATGGATGATCCATCTTGAGGAACATTCATTATAACAAGAATTCTTAGTGTTTTACTCCAAAAGAAAAGATAATGTAAGAACCTTGATAAGAGAGATGCTATAGGCTAATGAGAGATGAGATTGGGGGGGGGGGGGGGAGGAGAGAGCTTTCTTTTGACCCTCCGCCCAGCTGCTCACTCCCCTTAGTGAATCCCAGAGTGAATATTGGCCTCTTTGTCTCCATCCTAGGAGCTAATTGTAGGCAGAGAAAGAAAGGTGCTTAAGGAGCAACTCCTCCAGCTGGACTTATTAATATTCAGCTCTCCTTCCCTAGCTTTTGCAGTCTGGACTTTCTAGCTTAGGAGCCAAGTTTGAAGGGATTGGCAAGCAGTCAGAGCTAAGGAAGCTAGCAGAAAGGCGGGTACAATTACAAGACTGTAACTAGAAGGGACCTTGGAATAGAATATAGAATATTAGAGCTGAAAACCCCTCAGAATATAGGGGTAGGAAAAGATGCCAGAATACAGAATATTAGAACTTTTAGGGATCTTAGGGAGTCTAGTCCAATTTCTTAATTTTACAGATGATGGAGAAACTGAGGCCCAGAGAGTGAAAGGAACACATGATAATAAAAAGAACTAAAACTTGTGCCAATGTCGTTCTCTAAATGTACCCTAGTAGACAGAGCACAGCCTGGGATCAGGAAGACCTGAGTTCAAACATAGCCTCACTTACTAGTTGTGTGAGTCTGGGCAAGTTACTCAACCCTTATTTGTTTGGGTTTCCTTAACTGTAAATATTAACATAATTATAGCATCTATCTCAAAGTTGTTATGAGGGATATGTGAGATTACATTTGTAAAGTGTTTTACACAGTGCTTGGCTCATGGTAGGATGCTTAATAAATAAATGCTTGTTTCCTATCCTTCCTTAATTGCTTATACACCAATTCACTATTGTTCTTTATCACTGGTCATTTACATTTGTTGCCTAACTTTCCACATTCCTCAACCATTTGCACTTTGGCTTCTCACCCTGTCATTCAATTGAAACTTCTCTCTCCAAGGTGAATGTTTTAATAGCAAAATAATGGCCCTTCCTCAGTCCTCACATCCTTCTTGACCTTTCTGAAGTATATGAAAGGGTTGAAAATTGAAAAAAAAAAAAACATTGTTCTATAAAAAATAATGAGCAAGCTGATTTCAGAAGAGTCTGGAAACTGATGCTGAATAAAGCAAGCAGAATCAAGAGAACATTGTACATAGTAACAAGATTATGTGATGATCAACTGTGATAGATTTGTCTCTCTGCCTCTCTCTCTGTCTCTCTTTATGTATCTTTCTGTCTCTCTCTCTATGTCTTTCTGTCTCTGTCTCTATTCTCTCTTTTTTTAAAAAATTATTTATTTATTCTGAGGCAATTGGGGTTAAGTGACTTGCCCAGGGTCACACAGCAAGGAACTATTAAGTGTCTGAGGCCACATTTGAATTCAGGTCCTTCTGACTTCAGGGCTGGTGCTCTATC
>JAJPUD010002064.1:248635-297916 GCA_023553655.1 Myrmecobius fasciatus | reverse complement strand
TTTTATAGAGAAAGAAACTGAAGCAACAGGATTCAGAGACTTTGCCAGGATCACAGAGCTAGTAAGTGTCTGAAGTTACATTTGAACTCATGAAGATGAGCCTTTCTGACTCCAGGTCCAGCACTCTGTCCACTGAACCAGCTAGCATGTCCTGTCTTTCTTCATGAGTGTCCCCCATCAACACTTATCAGGTTTAATTATCATCTTTGTACAGAAAACTGAAATTCCCCTCTTCCAAGTTATCAATGATCTCAGTTGCCAAATTAAATGGTCTTTTGGGAGCCATCACTTTTCATCCTTCTTGACCTCTTAGTAGGATTTGACATTGATGGCCATCTCCAATATTCAGTTTCTCCTGTTTAGGTTTTCATAACATTATTCTGTCATGGCTTTCCTTCTCTCTGTCCTTTATCCATGTCACTTCTACTAACTGGGTGTTTCCCAAAGCTCTGTTCTGAACTCTTCTCACTTTTCCCTCTCTATTATCTCACTTGATGAATTCATTATTATCTTCCAATTATCATCTATATGCAGATGACATTCTCTCTGTGTGTCTCTCTCTATCTCTGTCTCTTTGTCTCTGTGTCTGTCTATTTCTGTCTGTCTGTCTGTCTCTCTCTCTCTCTCTCTCTCTCACACACACACACACACACACACAGAGTGATTTCTCCTGTGCCCCAGTCTCACATCACCAACTGCTTTTTGGATATCTTGACCTGGATATGTCCAGAACAGAATTTATTATCTCTTTCCATTCTTCCCCTGCTACCCCTTCTTCTCAACTTCCCTGTTTCTGTTGCTCACATATTGAACTTTAGTATTACTCTTGATTGATTATTTACCCTACACATCCAATCTGTTGACAAATGTTGTCATTTTTTCTCCACATCTCTTGCATATGTCTGTTTTTTTCTACTCACACAGCTGCTACCTTGCCTCAAATGTCCCTTTATAAAAAGACCCATATTTGCAAAAATATTTGTAGCAGCCCTTTTTGTAGAGGCAAGGAACTAGTAATTTAGTGGATGCCCATCAGCTGGGGAATGGCTGATAAGTTATGGTATAGGAATATAATGGAATATTATTGTTCTATAAGAATTAATGAGCAAGCTGATTTCAGAAGAGTCTGGAAATTGATGCTGAAGGAAGCAAGCAGAATCAAGAGAACATTGTGCACAGTAACAAGATTATGTGATGATCAACTGTGATAGATTTGGCTCTTTTCAACAATGAGGTGGTTCAAGGTAATTCCAATAGATTTGTGATGCAAAGTGCCATTCACATTCAGAGAGAGAACTATAGAGACTGAATGCAGATCAAAGAATAGTGTTTTCACCTTTTGTTTTGTTTGCTTTTTTTCTTTCTTGTGTTTTGCTCCCTTATGATATGATTTTTCTTGTGCAACATGACAAATATGGAAATATGTTTAGAAGAATTATACATGTTTGACCTATATTAGAGTGCTTGTGTCTTGGAGAGGGAAGAGAGGGGAGAGAGGAAGAAAAAATTGGAATGCAAGATTTTGTGAAGATGAATGCTGAAAACTATCTTTGCATGTATATGGAAAAATAAAATACTATTGGAAAAAAAATGTCTCTTTCTACTCCAGTATGTCTTCCACTTAGCTACAAGATACTTTTTCTAAAGCAGAGGATCACAACATCTTTTGTTCCATGAACCACTTTTAACACCACCAAAATGTATTATGAACCTCAAGGGTAATTTAATATACTATGTAATTCTTTTAAATGTACTTGTTAAGTGCTTATAATAATTGCAATGAAATTTTTGCCCAAAAAAGATCCAAATTAAAGTTTACATTATATAATTATAACTCTTAAGCATAAAATTTTATTTTACCTATACTTATGAAAACTCTAAAATGTATTAAACCAATTACAAAATAATTATGAATATTTTATGTAAGACAATCTGTAAGAATTAAAAGAAGCAAATCATCAAGACTTCCTATACTTACTATTATCCAAAAGACTTCATACTAATTTTTTATTTTACTAATTTTGTTGGATTAAAAAGTTATAATTAAAAATTTACAACCTTGAAAATGTTTATCATAGTATAATAATAATAATATATAAATTTAATTTCAATGTTGGATTTTTTATTTGAACAAAAACTTGCATTACTGGCTCAATACTAGAAAAAAAGTCTTAAATCTGGTTCTGCATGAAGGTTAATTCTATATTTTAACTTAAAAGCAAAGTGAAAACACTTGCTTACACAAATATGTGATGAAAAATAGTGGGAGAATTTTATAAGTTTTCTTCCTGAGACATGGAAATTCCCTTTTTATTTTTATCCACCTAACCAATTGACCAAAACATATAGCTAATTATGATATAAAGCATTTGTTTTTGTAATGTCCAATGAAAAGCTGTTGACAAAATGATAAATATACTTAGTGTCTAATTGTATGTAATGCTTCATTTTGAACAACATTTACATATAAGTTAACTTTTGAGGGAAAGAATCTTTTAATATGTGACTATCTTCTCTTCTACCTCTGATACACTGGTTACATCCTCACAGAAACTCCACTGAATGACTGACCAGGGCTGCCTACTAGTTCATCTGAAATTCTGCCAAATAGAAGAATAGTTACATAAAAGAGAATAAGTTAAAATTGAAAATAGCTCATATAAGGTTTGTTTCTGCAGAATGTTTATGGTGGTCCATGATAGTTTCAATATGATTTCTTATGTGCATGCCATCAATTATGGATTTCAAATAGCTGGACATTTATGCTACAAGAACATAAACATTCCTAAATCTTCTTCACATAATTATATAGCTGATGAGGTTTTACAGCTGATGGTGATTACAAGGTAACAGAAAAGAATGAGAGTTGCTCTGGAACATTGTACAGAACACAAATGAGGGAATGTATATGCATCTAGCCATCCATGGGAAACCACAAACGTACCTGAATATGAAACCATAGTGAAAGTCGAAATAAAATTTCATAAGATAGTTAGTCTGCAAGAGCACATTGCCTTTCATTAGAAGTGGTTGGAGTCTAATGTTATAGGTGCTCAAACACCAAAATCAAATCAGTGTAGAAACAAAGCTATAATGCTTTAACAAGTACATACTTATTGTCAAGGGGAAATATATATTTTTAAAATAACAGGGAAATAACTTATTATTTAAGGCACCATTAAATAATTTTTTGCACAAATTCTTTTGTGCTATAAAAATGATCCCCTTGGATCATTCTTGTAGGCCCCTAAGGGATTCACAAACCACTAAATGGGAATAAGTGCAAAATTTTTGCCCAAAAAAGATCCAAATTAAAGTTTACATTGTACAATTACAATTATTAAGCATAAAACCTTTTATTTTATATAACTCCAAATTCTAAATTTCTAAATTCTAAATTCTAAAACAACACTCACTCAGCGAGCTCCAGTGGCTCCTTGTTACTTGCAGGATCACATATAAAATTCTCATGTTTGAATATTAAAATTTTCCATAATCTAGCCCCTTCCTACATTTTCAGTCTTCTTACACTTGGATGCATATACTCTTTGATCCAGCTTCCATGCTCTCTCAATTCTACCTCCTAGTTTTCTTGGCTTCCTTTGTGACTATCCAACTTCTTGTAGGAGACCTATCCAACTTTCCCTAAGTAAATTCCTTCCCTTCTAAGATTATATCCCATCCATTCTATATGTATCTATTTATTTATCTGAATCTGTGAGGGGAACACCCTCAGGATTTCTTGCCAAAACAGGAACAATTACTATTTACATTCACTCTGAACCAATCTGGGCCCAAACTATGACCAGGTGGGGCTTGTCCAGGAGCCTCTTTTATGTCAATCAATAAGAGCTGTCATCAATTAATGCCGAAGCTTTTGACCATTCATCTCAAGTTGAAATCAATCACTCCCTAGCTGATGTTCCAACTGAAGAGGTTTTAAATGCCATTAGGCTACTTTTGTATGACAAAGCACCAGGTACTGATTCTATTCCAGCTGAGATTTACAAGGGGGATGAGGGAGGTCCATTGCTCATACAAAAGCTGACTGAAATTTTCCAGATTATATGGCAAAAGGAAATTATGCCCAGAACTTCAAGGATGCCTTCATTGCCTATCTCTATAAAGGTAAAAGGAATAAGATTGTCCTGTGACAACTACAGGGAGGTCTCTTAGTCATTACTAGCAAGACTCTTGCCAGAGCCCTCCTCCTTAATAGGCTGACCCTACACCCAGAAAAAGCTCATCTACCTGAGAGCCAGTGTGACTTCAGAAGGGGTCAAATAACAGTCGATATAATGTTTACTGCCTGACAACTCCAGGAAAAATTCCAGGAATAGGACAGAGGTCTGTGTACAACATTTGTAGATATGATCAAGACCTTTGATACTGTCAGGCACTAGGGCTTATGGAAAATTATGTCAAAATTTAGTTGCCCAGAAAAGTTCATCAGTATAAAATGTCAGTTTTATGATGGCATACTTGCCTGAGTTCTGGACAGTGGGCAATGCTCTCAAGCTTTCTCAGTCACAATGAAGTGAAACAGGGCTGTGTGCTTGCTCCCAAGCGTTTTAGCATGATGTTTTAATAAGCCATGTGGTCAAACCCTTTCAGTGAGGACAATATGGAATCCAAGTCAGTTACTGCACTGATAGTAAATTCTTCAATTTGAAAAGGTTACAAGACAAAACTAAAGTGGAAGGAGTGTTGGTGCATGATTTTTTGTTTGCAGATGATTATGCACTCAATGCAACCTCCAAAGCAGAGAGGCAACAAAATGTGGATCGATTCTCTGCTGCTTGTGCTAATTTTGGCCTAACAATTAATACCACTAAAACACAGGTCCTCCATCAGTCAGCACCACATCATCCATATGTGGAACCATCAATTACAGTAAATGGTGAAGTTTTGAATGCTGTGGATAAGTTCACTTATCTTGGCAGTATACTTTCCAGGGATGTCCACATTGACGATGTGATTGACACATGCAGAGCCAGAGCTAGCTTAATGTTTGGAAGGCTCTGAAAGAAAGTGTGGGAGAGGAGAGGTATTAGACTGACCATCAAACTGAAGGTCTACAGAGCTGTTGTGCTGACCTCATTGTTGTATGCCATGAAACCTGGACAGGCTATCAGTGCCATGCCAGGAAACAGAATCACTTCCATTTGAATTGTCTTAGGAGAATTCTGAAGATCACCTGGCGGGACAAGCTAGTAGACACTCAGGGCCTTTACCAAACTGAACTGCCAAACATTCCAATTCTACTGCAGAGAGCACAACTCCATTAGGCTGGCCACATTGTTCGAATGCCAAATGTTCACTTGCCAAAAACAATTTTTTTTATGGAGATCTTACACAAGAGAAGCACTTACAAGATGGTCAGAAAAAGTGATACAAGGACACTCTCAAGATATCTCTTAAGAACTTTAGAATTGATTGTATGACATAGGAGACATTGGCACAGGACTGCCCAGCATGGCATGCCCTCATCAGAGAAGATGCCATATCTATGAGCAAACAGAACTGAATTAGCCCAAAGGAAATACGAAATACACAAAATCAGAGAATCCACCCCAAATGTTCATATAAACTATTTGTGTCCAAACTGTGGCAAAGCATTCTGAGCTCATATTGGTTTGATCAGCCACAGTCAGACACACTGGAATTTGACTCTACCATAGTGATGTCATTTTGGTTCTAGTCATTTTTTTTTTTCCTGAGGCAATTGGAGTTAAGTGACTTGCCCAGGGTCACACAGCTAGGAAGTGTTAAGTGTCTGAGGACAGATTTGAATTCAGATCCTGCTGACTCAGGGCTGGTGCTCTATCCACTGTGCCATCTAGTTGCCCCTAAATTTTTTTTTTGACTAGGTAAAAGAGGTCATTCTTTGCCTCAATTTCTCTTTAGTCTTAATCACTGATTGGTCAAGACTTTAGTCAAACTGAGACCTGTTAAAGGCCTTAACTTAAAAAGGCCAAGGTTTCACACTGCATCCAGGTCCATCTCCAGGCATCCTGATCTACATTTTGCCACTGGACCCAGATGACATTGGAAAGGAAAGTGAGGCAGGTGACCTTGCACAGTCTTCCCTCACTGAAATCCAACTCACTTGCATGTCATGGTATCACCTCCCTGATGTCATGTTCTTCTTTGAGAAGGAAGGACAAACAACAACAACATACTAGAATGTAAGCTTCTTGAGGTCAGGTATTATTTTTTGCCTTTGTTCCCCCCCTCCCACAGTACTTAACATAGTACTTGGCAATGTTGTTCAGTTGTTTCAATCAAGTCTGGGTCTTCCTGACCTCATTTGGGAGTTTCTTGGCAAAGGTACTGGAATGGTTCACCTTTTCCTTCTCCATCTCATTTTATAGGCAAGGAAACTGAGGCAAACAGGGCTAAATGACTTTCCAAGGGTCACACATCTGGTAAGTATCTGAGTCCAGATTTTAATTCATGAAGATGAGTTTTCCTGACTCTGGGTTCAGCATTATATCCATTGCACCACTTAGCTATCCTCTCTGGCAACAGTAAGTGCTTAATAAATGCTTGTTGTATGTATGATTAATGATTTCCAGATCTATATATCCTGTTCTAATTTCTCTCCTAAACTCTAGTTGTATATCACAAGTACCTGCTAAGCACCTCAAATTAGACATCCTATAATCAGTATCTAAAATAGAACTTATCTTCTTCCTAAATCTTCCCTTTTCTAAAGTTTTCTGTTTCTATTGCAAGAATCACAAAGAATAACAACTATCTTGATTCTTCTTTCCTCATTATATCTCTATTGAATCAGTTGCTAAGAATTGTTGATTGTATTTCCACAACATCTTTCATTCATTGATTTTTCTTAATTCAAATAGCCACCATCCTAATTCAGTCCTCTATAATGTTTTATCTGGACCATTTTAATGTCCTTTAATTGATTTCCCAGCTTCTAGTTACTTCCTTCTCTGATCATGCTCCAAAATTCTAAAGCAAAATTTGACTCCATCACTCTGCTAAAAAAAAAATCATCTGTGGTTCCCCATTTGCCTCTCAGCCCAAGCACAAACTCTTTAGCTTGGCATTGACAACCCTTCACAAATCAGCTTGTTTATAGACTTTGGTCATATTATACTCCTTATATGTGAAAGTTAAACTAACCTAGTCTATTCATTCTTCAAACTTAGCATTCTAGCTCCAATTTCAGTGCCCTTCATAGCCTATTCTCCCCATTCCCATTCCTGGAATATACACCCTCCTAACAGCTTCTTTTTAAAATTCTTGGCTTCCTTCAAGGCTCTGCTTATGTGCTATTTCCAACAGGAAACTTTTCCTGATGTCTCTGGTGCTTTCTCCCTCTGCAAATTGCCTTGCATTCAGCCATCTCTTTGTCTCTTACCCTTCAGTAAACTTCTTGTATGCCAAGATTGTTTTTCTTCTTTCTTTTCTTTTCTCTTCTTCTTTTTTTGCCTTTGAATCTTTCAGAGCCTAGCACACTTCCTTTCCCCCCATCATTATTTTTAGTAGTATTTTATTTTTTCCAAATATATGTACAGATAATTTTCAACACCCACTTTTGTAAAACTTTGTGTTCTAAATTTTTCTCCCTCTTTCCCTTACCTCCCCCCTCCCTGAGACAGCAAGCAATCTGATATAGATTAAATATGTGCAATGCATTTTAACATATTTCCATATTTGTCATGTTGTACAAGAAAAAATCATACTAAAAGAGGAAAACAACATGAGAAAGAAAAAAAAACAAACAGACAGAAAGATGAAAATACTATGCTTCAATTCACACTAAGTCTCCACAGTTTTCTGTCTGGATACAATTAGCATTCTCTATGCCAACTCTATTGGAATGGCTTTGAATCACTACATTGTTGAGAAGTACCAAGTCCACAGCTGATCATCACATAATCTTGTTGTTTCTGTGTACAATGTTCTCTTAATTCTACTCACTTCATTCGGCATCAGTTATTATCTTTCCAGGATTTTCTAAAATCAGCCCACTCATCATTTCTTATAGAACAATAATATTCCATTACATTTACCCATACCTTATTCAGCCATTTCTCAATTGGTGGGCATCTACTCAATTTCCAGTTCTTTGCCACTACAAAAAGAGATCTACTGCAGTTCCTTAAAAAGATATAGTATTTAATGTGTTTGTTGAAGTGAATACAGTCCTAGCTAGAATTGTGGAAGCCCATTTGCCAGATATGAATGTAAGAAGTATTTGACCACTCAAAGCAAAAATCTCCAGTAAAAGTTTCTGAGAGTGAAAAACATTTCAAGAACTCTGTTAACAGGCCTAATCTCAAATAGCATAATTATTCTCAAAATGGTTAATACATTGCAGCTCTCCAAAGACATAGACATCAAAGAGTACTTTACCTGGAATATTTTATTGAAAGCAAATTTTTAAGTTGTATCATTTCTAGATCAAATCCGTTTCTTAACAATATTAAAAAAGAATTAGAGGAAAAAGGTCCTTTGTAAACCAGCAAGAAGATGCTTTTGATGTTCCTATAAAAATGAAAGATAGAAGAATGACCTAGGTAACTGACAAGACATAATTGCTGCTAATCTCGATATCCAGAAGAGTAAAGTACTATGAAGATAATGATGTATCAGTAAAGTTATTGATGAATCATAGGATGGGATGGGAATGTTATTTTGTGTTTACCATCCCCTATAGTTTCTGTGTATAGTTTTTAAAGCCTCTAAAAAAACTACATGAAATTTTAAATCTAGGACATCATTTCAGAATTTTTATGTGGGTACAGGAATCTCTAGCTAGATTTCTATAAATACTGAAATATTAGTAATAGCAATAATAATTATGACAACAATAACAGACATTTAGATAGATCTTTACACAGTTTACAAAGAACTTTACATTCATGAATTGCTTTATTTTATTCTTGCAGTGACAAGTACTATCCTCCTTTAAAATTGAAATGTAAGCTCAGTGATTTGTGGTGATCTATCCAAGGTTGTAGCTAGTAAGTAGAAGTAGGACTAATATCTCAGTGTTATGGATCCTAAACTGTTATCTTTCTGCTATGATGCATTGGCTCTTTAAATGATAGTTTGATGCACTGAAAACTCTCTCATGGAGGGCACATAAATATGGATCTTTAAAAACTTTACTTCTTTAGTAGAGGGTATTGGATATGCCCTTTGGGGGGCCTGGTAAAGCTATTTTGTTCAATGACATATTTGAAAAGTTCATGTAATAAGAAGTCTACTTTGCTCTGCTTTATATATGAGATCTTATTAAGATTGGATTTTTAATTAAAATTGACATTTCAACAAATGCCAGACAGTCCTGTTTTGATGAAAAAGCCTTGTGGTGGAATGGGTGACCCTTTGGGCCAACAACTTGAGGCCATCAAATTATCATCTGGAAGCCAATTTCTCTGTAGCTCAAATAGTGCCTCAGTAGCAATCAGGTAGGAGTTAGGCAAAGACAATATGCTCTTTTTGTAGAGTTATCAGAAGAAAAAAAACAATAATGGAACTGGGCACTTGGCATCATGGTATAATAGGCAGAGCACTGACCTGGATTGAAGTTTCACATCAGTTACTATGGGCAAAGTTTTTCACTTCTTGAGGTTCTATTTTTTCCCCTCTAGAAAATGAAAGCCCTTATATGATCTATAAGATCTTTATGTTATAAAAAGACTCCCTTGGTTACAGTTTAGGGTGCAGGGCAATAAAATATTTAAAGCACAGTAAAACAAGCCATAGCATAGGAATCTTGGATTGGCCCATGAAAAAGAAAAGTTTCTATAGGGCAAGTTTTCTCTGAACAGGAGTTATTTCCTATAAATACAGAAAACCATATAGTCATGCTGGGTTCACAAATGGTCTACCAGTGTCTTGGGGGCAATTTTCTCAGTTTTAGGAGAAGGGACAGACTTCCTGATATACTAGTCTGTTATTGGCCTCTGAGCTTTAAACAAAGTAGATTATCTTTAGAATATCTTGTACCTTGTATAAGAACTGGAGTAGAGGAAACACGAATGGGGGGTATTTACACATATCTCAAGAGAGGGAGCATAAGCCCCTCTCCCATCCAAACCCACCCTTAGCAACACTAATAGCTCTGACATTGCATGTTATAAGGCCCATTCCAATTCTGACGCTATGATTCCATAACATGCCCTATATATGTATGAGCATGACTGTAATAATAGTAGTAATAAAATTCATATGTTGTTTAAAGTTTGAAAAGTACTTTACAAATATTATCTTTGTTATCCTCACAACAACCTCAAGAGTTAGTTTTCATTATTATCCCCATTTTACAGATATGGAAACTGAGGCAAAAAGAGACTAGTAACACACAGCTAGTAAGCATCTGATGCTGGATTTGAAGTTGTATCTTCCTGATTCTGGGTCTAATGCTCTATTTACTGTGCTACTATATATTTAAGCATGAGAATATGGACTGTAAGAAAGTGATGAGGTTCATTACCTGAAAGTCCCTACTACTGCAATGGTTTCATCTACCTATATGCCTTTATTAGCTACATAGGCTAGATATGGAAGAAGAATGCTCTAAAGATCTTATGAGTGTTTGAGCATTATTTTTTCCTTGCAGAAAATGTCACCATTTAATTACAGTGAAACCTGCAGACTGAAAGATTAAGTGGCTTATTGAAAAAATAATTTGTCGTAAAATATTTGTCCATCTGGCCATGGAAATAGCCTATATGATGTCCAAATTATTTTATATCAGAGACTAAGGTCAATCCTACTCCAAGGCAAACTGGACCGAGTAGCTTTCTCAGTCACCAATTGGGGGAAAGCCTCTTAAATTATTTCCATTATCCATCTTCCTGTTTTCCAGTTTAGGGACCCTTCCAGCTTCCTCTTTCCATCCTATTTCATTTGCTCATAGTCCTATCTCTGCCACTAACTATTTAGAAGATCTTGAGCAAGTGAAAAACTTTCTCTATGTGGACCTGGGTTCACACTTCTGCAAAATAATAGGTTATACTAGATGAGTTCTAGATCCCTCTCAACTTTGACATTTTTTTGCTATAAGATCATTTAGTCCAACACTTATTTTGCAGACAATAAAATTAAATATGGAAGACGTTAAATGACTTGTTTAAAGTGACAAAGACAGTATTCAACAGAGATGGAGATTGAACTAAGGTCCTGTAATTTCAAATCCTACCTTTTTCTCACTAAACTACATATCAAGTGAAGATTTCTATTTGCCAGTCCTTAATGATAAAAGACAAAATCTTACTGCCAAAATTGTTAAGACTAGCTATGCATTTTAAGTCCAATGGCTTAAGGTACTTTACAATTCTAGAATTCTGTGTTCTAAAGTCATTTTTAGTTCTACTATTCTATGGCAGATTAAAGAAACACCTTGTCCTCCCCATTTTTTCCCTTTCTCTCTTTACTTTCTTCTTCACTTCTTCCCCCCTCCTCTTTATCTTTTTCTCTTCAATCATTCTGTCCAAACTGAACTCAAATAACAACAATGAAGTCAAAAGTCATCTTGCCAAACATTTCTTATCCTTCCTCTCATTTTCTTGCAACTTTCTACCTCTTACTCTCAAATTATAATGATCCTAATGGCTCATATTAAAGCTATTATTATTGTTATTGGTAACTGAAGTTCAGAGCATTAAGTGATATGTCCAGAGTCATACAGCTAGATATTGTAGGAACTGAAGCTTAAGCCTAGATCTTCTGACTCTGAGACCATTGTTTATTCCATCTCCCTGCAATGGTCTCTGTGGACTTCTGGCCCCTCCACCAATAATTCTGAGATTTTTTCCTAAAAGCAGATTATCCTAGACTTTTCCTCTCCATACAGATTGTAGAGTTAGTGCTTGGATGCTTCATTAACTAATGATAATGAGTCACTGTACTGGCCGTAGGGGCCTTGTAAATGGTACAGTGTCAATGTCTAGAGATACAAGGAAGATGTAGAATTTCAATGAGGCTGGAACCTCACTGATACTTGCACCAGAGAAAATGTCACAGGTAATCATTGTCTCTTCTAGCTTCAGCTATTTGGGCTACTAAAATGTATAGCAAGTCTTAGCAATTTTGGCAGTAGGTTTTTGTCTTTCGTCAGTAAGGACTGCCAAATAGAAATCTTCATCTGATATTAAGGAGACAACTATCCAGGAGAGTGGGATATTTGGCTTCCTATAGTTATACAATGTGTGAAAAGAAGCCTTGTGCTTGGAATGAGGTAGTCCTCATTCTGTCCTTTGACTTGGTCAGTTAATTCTGAGTGCTATATTTTATGAAAGACATTGATAAACTAGTATATATCCAGAAGAAAAAACTAGGATGGAGAGATACAAAGACATAGGAAGATTATTTGAAGGACCTGAAGATATTTCACTTGTAGAAAAGGAAAACAAACATGACCACTTTCTTTAAAAATTTAGAGGGCTATTCTAGAGAAGTTTGGTTTTCTGCATTTGGTCTCGTAAGATAACAGGGCCTAGAAGTGTAGAAGATATAGGAAGACAGATTTTGACCTGGTATAAGAAAGAATTTACTACCAATGAAAACCAGCTGTTCAATAACAGAAAGGTCTTCTTCAGGAAGAGATAAATTTCCTATAAATTAATGTCTTTAAGAAGAAACCTTCAGGGATGATGACTTAGAAGTTTAGATTACATAATGTCTAACATTTTGTAGTTCTGTGATTCGCGAGATTTGATTTAAAATGATTACACACAATGTTTTCACATCACGTATCAGTAGTCAGGTCTGCTATTTCTTCATTGAGTCTCATGATTCAAAGTTCCAACTTCTTAAAATTGTTCTTACTTCACTCTTGGTTCTTTCTCTTTTAGAACTTTGTAATTTAGCACAATCCTGTAATTTCATCTATGTATATAATTTTTGGCGTTTACCCTCAACATCCACCCATTGATGCAGATCTGGAACTCATGTGGAACTCATAATCTTAGAACTGGTGGGAATCTGAGAGATTCAGAGATTTGCCAGTCGTCACATTTGTATGTGTCAGAGATAGCACTTGAATCCAGATCTTCCTGATGCCAAGAATTTTGTCTGTATCCTCTTGACTGTGCTTCCTCAGAATTTGGTCATGACACAGATAAAAATTTCTTTCTCAGTTAAAATGATGTATTAAACACACACAATTTTGGCTTATAAATGTTCTCTCCATATGTTCAAAAATGCTTTCTCCTCCTTGATTAAGTCTGGCTTCTTCATTGATTCTGGTCACTGATTTGAAAAATCAGGTCTGGATTTTCCCTAAATGCCAAGATTTGCCTGAACTGAACCATAGCTGATCTTTTTTTTTTAAAGCTTTTTGTTTTCAAAACATATTCATAGATAATTTTCTTTTTTTCTTTTTTTTCATGGAAATTCAGCTGAACTTTTATTATATAACATTTTCTCTGAATCCTTTTTTTTTTATTAAAACTTTTTATTTGCAAAACATATGCATGGGTAATTTTTCAACACTGACCCTTGCAAAGCCTTCTGTTCCAAATTTTTCTCTCCTTCTCCCCACCCCTTCCCCTAGATGGCAGGTAGTCTAATACATGTTAATTATGTTAAAATATGTGATGAATTGAATATATGTATACATATGTATACAGTCATCTTGATTACAAGAAAAATCAGATATACAAGAAAAAAAACCTGAGAAGGAAAACAAAATGAAAACATCAACAGAAAGCATGAAAATGCTATGTTGTGGTCCACACTCAGATCCCACAGGCCTCTCCCTGTGTGTATGTGGCTTTCTTCATCACTGAAGAATTGGAACTGGTTTGAATCACCTCATTGTTGAAGAGAGCAATGTCCATCAGAATTGATCATCTGTGTATAATGATCTCCTGGTTCTGCTCATTTCACTTAGCACTAGTTCATGCAAGTCTCTCCAGGCCTCTCTGAAATCATCCTGCTGAAATCATCCATGACATTCATATACCATAGTTTATTCAGCCATTCTTCAAGTGATGAGCATCCATTCAGTTTCCAGTTTCTAGCCACTACAAAAAGGGCTGCCACAAACATTTTTGCACATATGGGTCCCTTTCCTTCCTTTAAGATTTCTTTGGGATATGGGCCCAATAGAAACACTGCTGGGTCAAAGGGTTGCATAGATAATTTTCAACATTCACCCTTGCAAAACTTTTTGTTCAAAATTTTTTTCCTCCTTCTCCCCATCCCCTCCCCTAGACTGCAAATAATCCAAAATATATTAAACATATGCAATTCTTCTATATGTATTTCCACAATTATCATCTTGCACATGAAAAATCAGATCAAAAAGAAAAAAAATGAGAAAGAAAACAAAATGCAAGTGAATAACAAAAAGAGTGAAAATACTATGTTGTGATTCATACTCAGTTCCCACAGTCCTCTCTCCAGGTGCAGATGGCACTCTATATCACAAAACTATTGGAGCTGGCCTCATTCATCTCATTGTTGAAAAGAGCCACGTCCATCAGAATTGATCACTGTATAATCTTGCTGTTGCCATGTACAATGATCTTCTGTTTCTGCTCATTTCACTTAGCATCAGTTCATGCAAGTCTCTCCAGGCTTCTCTGAAATTGTCCTGCTGGTCATTTCTTTTCTTTTTTTTTTTTTTGTAAAAAGTGAAAAATAATTTTCATTATCTGTGTGCATAATACGATCTTTTTTTAATTTTTTTTAATTTTTTTATTTAATTTTTTTATTTTATTTGCATAACATATGTGTGGGTAATTCTTCAACAATAACCCTTACATAGCTTTCTGTTACAAATTTTTCCCCCCAACTCCCCACCCCTCCCCTAGATGGCAGGATATCCACTACATGTTAATTATGTTAAAATATTGGCAAATCGAATACATGTATATATACATATTTCCAAACTTATCATTGTTGCTGCTGGTCATTTCTTACAGAGCAATAATATTCCATAACATTCAAATACCATAATTTATTCAGCCACTCTCCAATTGATGGGCATTCATTCAGTTTCCAGTTTCTTGCCACTACAAAAAGGGCTGCCACAAACATTCTTGCACATGTGGATTCCTTTCCCTCCTTTAAGATCTCTTTGGGATATAAGCCTAGTAGAAACACTGCTGGATCAAATCAAAAGCATTGAAAGCATTATATCATGCCTTTTAAGAAATGATTATGAAGGCGTCCTCCAACCACACTTTGAAGATATCAATACCTCCTTTAATGACTTACCTGGAGAAGAATTTGATCTTCAATGTAGTTCATTATCTTGGGAAACCTGAGGTTCTAAAATAGCTTTTACCTCTGTGTTAGTTTCTTGGGTTTCATTCCCCTCACCCCCAAGAGAAACTAGTTACGGCTATATATGAATAAACTACTTCTTGGCAAGGAATTGGAAACTCAATAGATGCCCATTAGTTAGAGAATGGCTGAATAAATTATGATATGTGAATGTTATGGAATATTATTTTTCTATAAGAAATGATCAGCAGGATGATTTCAGGAAGGCTTGGAGAGACTTGCATGAACTGATGCACAGTAAAAGATAATGAGGAATATTTGAGGAGTTGTGGGAAAACTGGGACACTGATATATTGTTGATAGAGTTGTGAACTGATCCAACCATTCTGGAGAGCAATTTGGAACTATGCCCAAAGATTATCAAACTATGCACACTCTTTGATCCAGCAGTATTTCTACTGGGCCTGTATCTCAAAGAGATCATAAAAAAAGGAAAAGGGCCTACATGTGCAAAAATGTTTGTATCAGCCCTTTTTATAGGGGCAAAAACTCAAAACTGAGTGGATGCCCATCAGGTAGAAAATGGCTGAATAAATTATGATATATGAATGTTATGGAATATTATTGTTTTATAAGAAAGATCAGCAGAATGATGAACTTCATGAACTGATGCTGAATGAAGTGAGTAGAACTAAGAGAACATTGTACACAAGATTATACTATACATACACACACATATATGTATGCATATACATATATATATATATATATATATATTATAAATTCTGATGGGCATGGCTCTTTTCAACAGCAAGGTAATTTAGGACACTTTCAATGGATTGGTAATGGAGAGAGCCATCTGCACCCAGAGAGAGGACTGTGGGGATTGAGTATGGATCACAACATAGGGTTTTTGTTTTTTTTTACGGTTTTTTATTGTTTGCTTGCTTTTTATTTCTCATTTTTTCCTTTTTGATCTGATTTTTATTGTACAGCATGATAATTGTGGAAACACATATAGAAGAATTGCACATATTTAATATATATTGGATTGCCTTCCATCTAGGAGAGGGGGAGAGGGAAAGGAAAAGAGAAAAAAAAATTGGAACATGGGGTTTTTCAGGGACAAATGGTTGAAAACTATACATATATTTTGAAAATAAAGATCTTTAAAAGAAAAGAAACTACTTCTGAGTAACTAGATTTGTTGTTTTCAATTAGTTATGAATTACCCCATGATCAAGGCAGTAGCTAAATTACTCCTCTAAAAGACTTATGCTTTCACATTGCTCATGGAGATTCAGGGCTTATCATCATACTGTGCTACTTGCTACCATTTCTTTTTGGTTTAGTAGTTAACCCAGTTGTTCACTGTGTTGGACTCTTTAAAGTACTGGTCCAAAGACTTCTTTCATCTTCAATATTATCAGAGTTCCATGATGGTGTCTGCATTGGCTTGTGCATGTCTCTGACAGCAGAAGTTGATTCAAGGTAGACTAAGGCAATGATCACTGGTGAAAACTGACTAGATTCTGATAATATAGTTTTGAGTTATCATTCCTCCACTTCTAAAATGGGAAATGGTAGTTAAGGGAAAGTATTTCTTCCATCTCGTGGTGATGATATTGGGCAAATAGAGTTTTTTGTTCTTTCTTTTTTTTTTTCTGAAAGGATGACTTGATTGTTTAGACTCTAGAGAAAGGCAATGAACCTGAAGTATTTAGGAACTGGTGACAGATAGGGAAGTTCCAGTTACTGAACTGAACTTTTATTCTTTGTATGTGTATATGTTTTATCCACTCACTTTCTAGTAAGCATTCAATGCTAATCTGATCTTCTGGAACAAGATGAAAGCCTAGAGTTAAAAGCCTGTAGGACATTTTGCTGATTATAGTCTGACCTACATAGTTTTTTTCATCCTTATGAGCCAGGGAACATAATGATGGTGACAATGGATCTGGGGGTGGGACTGTTTTGTGACCACTACACAGAGAAGTTCAATGGTAAAAAGTTGACCCTTTTTTCTGAGCTCAGAAATAACCTCATTAGATAAGTCTGGTGAAGTAGAAAGAAAACTGAATTAGTACTGTTTGGGGATTTGGGATTTGACTGATGCCCTTCATTCAGTTGATCGTCACAGAGGGTAATCAGATGTGATGAGGCTTCAAAGCATTAATAAGGTATGATGAAAACCTTGCCATTCTTTTATACAATGCTATTCAACCTTTCTGGTAGTCAAAAAGAAAATTACTTACCAAACAAATTAGCCACATCCCTGGGGAGTTAAACAGTTAAGAAGCTCCAAGCTAAGAATCAGCATAGGAAGAACAAGGACCCTGAGAGGGAATCACTTTTGGGAAACAGGAGAGGATTTTCTTCTTCTCCTACCCTCTATTTGGATTTGAAACAGAGCTAGCTACTCAATCAATAGGTGACAAGGAGATATTACATTTAGCAGGGTACAGCGATACACAGTCCATACAAAGATATAGAGAGGCAGCCACCCAAAGGAGAAAGCAGTTTTGAGAAATGGAATCCTTGGCAGACCCCTGAGGAGAGTCAGATTATGGAAAGGAGAAAAACTCAGCTGAGCAATCCTCTCTATACTGAAGCTACTTGAGGATTCTATCAACAGAGAAAAGACTTCTGGGCTTTGCAATACTAGGAGCTGTCAATTGCCTTTGCCACATATGGATTCTATACATATGCCTTACTATCATTGTACTTAAACTTGAGTTCCCTCTTCTCATAGGTTTTGTGTATACTGGTATGAGAATACACACTAGATTTATGGAAGGAATATTTTATAGCTACTGTTTTTACTACTTATGCCTTTTGACTGATTTTTATTTTTTAAAATTGTATTCTTTTTTTTAATAGCCTTTTAATTTTCAAAATATATGCAAAGGGCAGCTAGGTGGCACAGTGGATAAAGCACCAGTCCTGAAGTCCAGGAGGACCTGAGTTCAAATCTGGACTCAGACACTTAATACTTCCTAGCTGTGTGACCCTGGACAAGACACTTAACCCCAATTGCCTCACTAAAAAAAAAAAATACATACAAAGATAGTTTTCAACATATATCTGTGCAAAACCTTGTGCTCCAAATCCCTCTTCTTCACTTCTACCATGCCCCTCCCCAGACAGCAAGCAATTCAATATACATTAAACATGTGTAATTTCTCCATATTTTCATATCCATCATGCTACGCAAGAAAAAAACAGATCAAAATGGAGAAAAATGAGAAAGGAAAAAAAAAAACAAGCAAAGAACAACAAAAAAGTGAAAACTCCATGTTATGATCCATACTCAGTCCCCACAGTCCTCCTTCTGGATGCAGATGGCTTTCTCCATCACAAGTACACTGGAATTGGTCCAAATCAACCCTTTGCTGAAAAGAGCCAAGTTTCATCAGAGTTGATTATCACATAATCTTGTTTTTGCTATATACAATGTTCTCTTGGTTCTACTCACTTCACTTAGCATGAGTTCATGCAAGTCTTTCCAGGCCTTTCTGAAATCATCCTGCTGGTCTTAATAGAACAATAATATTCCATAACATTCATATACCATAACTTTTTCAACCATTCTCCAATTGATGGTCATTCACTCACTTTCCAGTTCCTTGCCACTACAAAAAGGACAGCTACAAACATTTTTGTACATGTGGGTCCTTTTCCCAATTTTATGATATCTTTGGGTTAGAGATCCAGTAGAGACACTGCAGGATCAAAGGGTATATACATTTTGATAGCCCTTTAGACATAGTTCCAAAGCTTTCCATAAAGGTTGGGTGAGTTCACAACTTCGTCAACAATGTATTAGTGTCTCAGGTTCCTCACATCCTCTTCAACATTTATCATTATCTTTTCCTGTCATCTTATGTTGGCTGATTTTTAAAAAATAACTTATTTATTTTAAATATTTTTTTCTTTTTAAATTTTGAATTTTAAAATTTTATTTATTTATTTGCAAAACATATGTATGGGTAGTTCTTCAACATTAACCCTTACAAAGCTTTCTGTTACAAATTTTTCCTCCCTACTCCCTACCCCTCCCCTAGATGGCAGGATATCCACTACATGTTAATTATGTTAAAATACTTGACAAATCGAATATATGTATACATATTTACACACATATGTATACATATTTACATACATGGTTAACATGTATTGTTATGCAAGAAAAATCAGATCTACAAGAAAGAAAAATCAGATAAAGGTAACACAATGCAAGCAAACATCAATAGAGAGCTTAAAAATGTTATGTTGTGGTCCACATTTCACATCCCTCTCTCTGGGTGTATTTGGCTTTCTTCACTGAACAATTGGAAGTAGTTTGAAACATTTCATTGTTGCAGAGAGCCATGTCCATCAGAATTGATCGTCATACAGTATTGTTGTCGCCGTGTATAATGATCTCCTGGTTCTGCTCATTTCACTCATCATAAGGTCATGCAAGTCTCTCCAGGCCTCTCTGAAATCGTCCTGCTGATCGTTTCTTACAGAACAATAATATTCCATAATTGAATTTTAAAATTTTAATTTAAATTAAAATATTAAATTTAAAAATTTTCCAGATTCTTACTCTTTCCTCACCCCCTTCATCATCTATTGAGAAGGCAAACAATATATAAATTATACATATATGTAGAATCGTGCAAGATATTAGCTACATCACACAAAAAAGCAAAAAAAAAATTAAGAAAGTGAGAAAATTATACTTTAATTTGTACTCGGAGTGCATCAGTTCACTTTCTAGAGATGGATAGCATTTTTTAATCATGAGTCCTTTGGAATTGCCTTGGCTCACTGTATTGATCAGTGTAGTCAAGTTTTTCACAGTTAATCATCATATAACATTATTAATGTGTACTTTGTTCTTCCAGTTCATCTCACTTCATTTTGATCAGTTTTTATAAATCTTGATTTTTTTCTGAAACCCCCCCCAACCTGTCATTTTTTATAGCATAATAGTACTTCATCACAATTATATGCCACAACATATTCAGTCATTCCCCAAATGATGGAATATCACCTCAATTTCTAGTTCTTTACTATCACAAAAAGAGCTGTTATATTTTTCTACACATGGGTCTTTTTCTGTTTCTTTGATCTCTTTGGAATACAGACTTATTGGCAATATTGGATCTATAGTCTTTGGGACATAGATCCATATTGTTCTCCAGAATGATTAGAGCAATTCTCCTCGTCACCAACTGTTCATCAATGTACCTATTTTCCTTCATCCATGTCAATATTTATCACTTCAGATAGATATAAAGTGGCACCTCAGACTTATTTTAACTTTCATTTCTCTAATCAGTAGTGATTTAGAGCATTTTTAACTGTGATTAGATGACTTTGATTTCTTCTTTTGAAAACTGCCTGTTTATATTCTTTACCAATTATCAACTGAGGTGTGGCTTTTCTTAAATAATTGACTCAGTTCCCTATGTATTTGAGAAATGAGGCTTGTATGAGGCAAATTTGCTTTAAAACTTTTGGATATTATTTCATTGTCTGTGATACTTTTTATCAAAATGTAGTTTCCCTCATTATTTCTTTTAATTAGGTTTATTTGTTTGAGATCATGATTGCTATCCCTAGCTTTTTTACTTCAGCTGAAGCATAACAGATTTTGTTCCAGCCCTTTAATTCTGTGTATTTTTCTGTTTCAATTATTCATCTTGTAAACAACATCCTATTTTCTTTTATTTATTTTCCTTTCTCTCTTTTTATCATTTCCTTCCTCAAAAGATTGTCTTCGGACCACCACCTCCCCTTATTTACCCTTCTCTTTATCCCTCCCCTCCCCCCCATGTCTCTTTTTCCTCCCCTCTCCTATTTCCCTATTGGATAAGATAAATTTCTTTAACCAACTCTGTGTGTGTGTATACTTGCTCATTTGAACCAATTCTAATAAAACTGAGGTTCAAGAACTGACCACTCCACCATTTGTCTCTCTACTATGTACCTTTATTGTACCTTTTTAAGTGAGATAATTTTCCCCATTCTACTTCCCTCTTTCCCCTTCTTCCAAAGCATCCTTCTTTTTCATTCTGCTATTTTCTTATTCCAACATAATCAACTCATACCATGCCCTCTGTTTATGTAGAATCTGCTCTAAAAATGATAAAATTCTTAGGAGTTACAAGTATCATCCTCCTATATTGGAATATAAACCGCTTAACTTTGTGTCCTCTATGATTACTCTTTCATGTTTACTTTTAAGTTTCTCTTGAGTTCTCTATTTGATTGTAAAACTTTTTATTTAGCTCTGACCTTTTAATCAGGAATGCCTGGAAGTCTTCTGTTTCATTAAGTATTCATTTTTCCCCTTGAAGAATTATACTCAATTTTGCTGGGTAGTTTATTCTTGGTTGTAATCCTAGCTTCTTTGCCTTTTGGAATGTTATATTTCAAACCCTCAAGTCCTTTAACATGGAAACTGCTGATCTCTCCACAATCTATTTTCCAGATCAGTTGTTTTTTCAATAAGATATTACATATTTTCTCCTATTTTTTCATTCTTTTGATTTTATTGTTTCTTAACATCTCATGGTGTCATTAGCTTCCACTTTCTCAATTCTAATTTTTAAGAAATTATTTTTTTAGCCATATACACCCAGAGAAAGGGATCTGAATGTGGACCATAACATAACATTTTCATGCTCTCTATTGATGTTTGCTTGCATTATGTTTCCTTTCTCAGATTTTTTTTTCTTGTAGATCCGATTTTTCTTGTGCAACAATATAACTGTATAAATGTATATACATTCGATTTGTCAAATATTTTGACATGGTTAACATGTATTGGACTTCCTGCCAACTAGGAGAGGGGGTGGGGGGTAGGGGGAAAAATTTGTAACAGAAAGCTTTGCAAGGGTCAATGATGAAAAATTACCCATGCATATGTTTTGCAAATAAAAAGCTTTAATTAAAAATAATAATAAAATCAAATTTAAAAAAATTATTTTCTTTAGTAAGTTTCTGTATCTCTTTTTCTATTTGGTCAATTTTATTTTTTTAAGGAGTTTGAAAATGGATTTTTGTGTTTTCTTTGCTACTTTGACCTATTCTGTGTTTTAAGGTGATTTATTTTTGAGACATTATTTTAAAATTGTTTAGAGGGGAATTGGGGAGAGCTCAGGTAAATCTCTGCCTTTTCTCTGCTATCTTGGCTCTGCCTCAAGGAAGAGATAATTTAAGAATTATTGGGCTACCTAAAAGTCATAATTTTTAAAAAGAGCCTATATATCATATTTCAAGAAATTATCAAGGAAATCTTTTCCAATAACTTCAACCTAGAGAATAAAATAGAAATTAAAAAAACCTACCAATCACTTCCTGAAAGAGATCCTAAAATGAAAGCTCACGGGAATATTATAGACAAATTCCCAGGTCAAGAAGAAAATATTGCAAGCAATCAGAAAGAAACATTTCAAGTATTGTTAATACAAGATTTAGCAGTTTCTGCATTAAAGTATTAGAGGGCTTGGAAAACGATATTCTGGAGGGCAAAGAAGCTGGGATTACAATCAAGAATAATCTACTCAGCAAAACTGAGTATAATAAAAATGGATATTCAATGAAATGGAGACTTTTCAAGTATCCCTGATGAGAAACCAGAGCTGAATAGAAAATTTTACTTTCAAATATAAGACTCAAGAGAAATAAAAATGTAAACAAAAAAGAGAAACCATAAGGGATTCAATAAGATTAAACCATTTCTATTCCTATATGGGAAGATGATACTTGTAATTCCTAGGAACTTTATCATTATTAGGGAAGTTAGGAGTATATTCATAAAAAAGGGCATAGGTGTGAGTTGACTATGATGTCTAAAATAATAAAATTAAAGGGTGAGAAAGATTCCCATTATATTGGAAAAGGGGGAAGGAAGAGGTAGAATAGAGCACACTGTCTTACATAAAAGAGGTACAAAAGATTTTTTTATAGTAAAGGGGAAGATGGGGAGCACTTGAACCTTACTCTCATCAGAATTGGCTCAAAAAGGGAATAACATACAATCAATTGGATATAGAAATCTATGTTACTCTCCAGGAAAGTAGGAGGATAAGGGGATATGAGAAAGTGGCACTCATAGAAGGGAGGATGGATTGAGAGAGCTGGTAGTCAGAAGCACAACATTTTTGAAAATGGACAAAGTAAAAGGAGAACAAGAGTAGGATGATTGGGGTAGGGATTAGGATAGAGGGAAATATACAGTAATCATAACTGTGAAAATATTTTACAAAAAACTTCTCTAATAAAGGCCTCATTTCTTAAATATATAGAGAACTAAGTTTAATTTATTAGAATATAAATCATTCCCCAACTGATAAGTGGCCAAAGGATATGAATAAGCAATTTTCAGATGAAATAATTAAAGCTGTCTATAATCATTTGAAAAAATGCTCTAAATCACTAGTGATTAGAGAAATGCAAATTAAAACAACTCTGAGGTACCACTTTACACCTATAAGATTGGCTAATATGACAGAAAAGAAAAATGGCAAAGGTTGGAGGAAAGTGGAAAAATTGAAATACTAATGTATTGTTGGAGTTGTGAACTGATCCAACCGTTCTGGAAAGCAATTTGGAACTATATCCAAAGAGCTATAAAATTAAACATACCCTTTGACTCAGAAATACTACTATTAGGTCTGTATCCCAAAGAGACTTTTTTTTAAAAAGAAAGGGACCTATTTGTGGAATGACTGAATAAGTCGTGGCATATGGTTGTGATGAAATACTATTGTGCTTTAAGAAATGATGTATATAGGATGCTCTCAGAAAAAAAATTGCCAAGCATTACAGGAATTGATACAAGGTCAAAATAAGTAGAACTGGGAGAATATTGTACATAGTAATTCAATATTATGTGATAATGAATTGGAATGACTTAGGTATTTTCAGCAATACAATGATACAAGATAAATCTAAAGGACTTACAATGAAAAATACTATACATTTCTAGAGAAAGAACTGATGGAGTCTGAATGCAGATCAAAACATGCTCTTAAAAACTTTGTTTATTTTTCTTTTTTATGTTTATATATTCTTTTTCTGTTTTGGGTCTGTGTTTTCTTTTACAACATGACTAACAGAAACATGTGCAGACTGCATATTTTGAGAGAAAGGAGGAAGAGAATTTGGAACTTAAATTTTAAAAAAATATATCAAAAATTGTTTTTATGTGTAAATAGGAAAAAATAAAATGTTAGACTAAAATTATCTCTTCTCAATCTATTTTCCATGTTAGTTGTTTTATTTAATGAGAAAGTTCACATTTTTCTATTGTTTCATTCTTTTTGTTTTATTGTTCCTTGGAGTTTCATGGAGTCTTTAATTTCCACTCGCCCAATTCTAATTTTTAAGGAATTATTTTCTTTGGTGAGCTTTCATACTTCCTTTCCAACTTGTCCAACTCTGCTTTTTAAGATATTATTTTCTTCAGTATTTTTGTCCCCCCACCTTTTAACCAATTTGTTAATTCTCTTCATAATTTTCTTGTATTACTTTCATTTCTTTCCCCAATTTTCTCTCTGTCACTCTTTTTTTTTTCTTGAATAGGGATTCTAGTTGGGCTTTGAACCAATTAACATTTATCTTTCTGTCTTTGATTGTAGGTGTTTTCACACAGTTGTCTTCTTTTAAATTTTATTTTGGTCTTCCCTGACACCATAGTAGCTTTTAATGGTCATTTTTTTTTTAATGTTTGCTCATTTTCCAGTCTATTTCTTGACTTTGAACTTTATGTTAAAGTTAAATTCTGCTCATCAAAAGATTAGGAAACATTAAGCTTCAAGCTTTTGGGGGGCTCCCGTTTTCAGAAAGGTTGTTCTGGGATTTGCATGTTTTTAATACATTCCAAGATGGTATGACTGGGGAGAAGTGTGATCACTGCTTTTCTGATATGCACTCTGGTATTTAACCAGGTAGGTCCCAGTCTCCTGCAGCCACAAGCACTAATGTTCCTTTTGATCCTGGAATTGTAAACAAGTCCCCTTCTCTCCTATAGCTATAAGTGCTCTCTGCTTTGGAACTGGGCCCTGGGCCCCTCTTTTGTTGTGACTAACCTACCATAAGTATTCCTCTTCATTCTGGAATATATTCCAGAACTGTCTATGGGCAATAGAATTTCCAGTCTGTGTCACTGACACCCAGTGTGATCAAAGGGTCTCTTGTAATTTCTTTCTGATCAGTTGTCTGACCCCTTAGCTGTTTCTGGGCTGAGAGCTGATGAAGCTTTCAGGACCACTTCCAAAACCTACTGCTAATACTGCTGCTGTGCTCAGGATGGATCCCCACCCTAGTGTCACAGATCTCTTCTGCAGATCTCCTAAGTTGTTTTAGGCTGGAAAAATGTTTCACTCTGACCTTTTGTTGTCTCTGCCAATCCAAAATTTGATTTGAGGCAGTATAACTAAATTTCAGTTTTTAAGTGTAAATTTTTTTGGGAGGGAGCAGTGATCCTGGAGAAGGTACTATTATGTCATCATAATTTTAGAGCTGGAAGGGATCTTAGTCCAATCTCTTCATTTTACAGATGTGAAAATTGAGGCAGAGAGAGGTTCAATCACTTGCCTATGATCACAACTAGTAAATGGTAGAGTCTTATTTGAATCTTGATCTACTGATTCCATATCTAGTGCATTTAATTAAGAGTTAGAAAACATGTGTCCCACTCCTGGATTTGTCCCTAACTTGCTGATATGCCATTTTATCTCTTTAAGTCTAAATTTCTTATGAAGTAAGGAAAATAATAATTCAAGTACCTACTTAACAGGGTCATTGGGAGGTGGGAGTCAAATAATATATAGTATTAGAGAGGCAATGAGGCATAGTATAAAAAGTCCTAGACCTAGAAGTAGGAGGCCTGCATCTAATCAAAGCATCACTGTTTATTATTTGTGTAACCATAAATAAGTCAATTAATTTTTTTGAGCCTTAGTTTCCTAATTTGTAAAATAATGGAGATAATTGTTTTTACTTGTAAAGCTTACTTTACAGAATTGTGAGTGTAAGCAGTTTTTTATACCTTAAAATACTCCAACATTATATGTTCTAAGACTTTTTCCAGAGCTAACAGTTTATGTTCCACTAAAATTCTGTGATTTTGTGAATAAAAGAAAAAGGAAAGAAGAGAATGAATGGAGGTGGGGCAAAGAGAAGGAAGGGGTAGGAAGGGATGGAGAGATTGGGGAAGGAGCTATTCCTACATTGAAAATGAAATCAAAGGAAAAATTATGCCCTCAGTGACTGGAAATCTCACCTCCTTTCAATGATTTTCAGGCTCTTCATGCAAATCCAAGCAAACAATTTCCCGGCCTCATTTGGAGCACCAGGAGGCCTGATTCGATTTCAGGAGCAGTGGGGGACAGTCATCGGCCAAGCAGCTCCATCCTGAAAGCTAGAGATAAGAGGCAGGAGAGAGCATTCTCACAATGCTAATTTGACATTTTCAGCCTACAGCTTTTTAGATCACACACACACACACACACACACACACACACACACACACACGCATGCATGCACTTAACAAAGAACTGCATAGCTCTGCAGCAACCTCAAATCTCTCCTCACCATTTACTTTTCTGTCCCCAAGAATCCCTAGTATAAACTTGAATCTTTTCCTAAAGATGAAGATGAAGACTGATGATGATTCCCATAAATTGGGAATTATAGACCAGATATCATCCCTTGTGTATAAGATGAAGACAGAGGCAGTGAGAATTGAGTGATGGAGATAATGAGATGGTAACATCTAGCATCTGGGCAGGAAGGAGTGAATTTCAAAGGAAGAGAAATGGTAGTTGAGGGGTGGTGGAAGCAGGGAGGTTCTTGCATATCAGAATATGGCAGAAATGTGAGAGGAAGAGGTCTAATAAAGTCTGTTAACAATAAAGGATGTTTCCAAAAGGTATAGTAGAAAGGGAGGTGAAAGAGGATAGGGGCTGGAGGACTAGAGCTGAGTTTCCTAAGGGAAGGAGATGACTCAGGCATACCACTTTCATCATTATTCCTCTCCCCAACTCCATCCCAGGCCAATCCTGGGCAGTACACATGATCAGATAATGCATTTGGGACAGTCCACCCTGGTGGTAAGGCAGGCACCAGGGGAGGGCCTTTGATGGACCCTAGAGGGCCAGGTGAAAGATTAGGGTAGAGAATATTAGATGTTGATGCTTATGATAACTCATTTATTTACTATTTTTCTCTTGGCAAATTACTTTCTTCACAATATCCCTATAAGCAAGTAATATATTATTCCCATTTTACAGCTGATGAAATTGAGATTTCAAGAAGTGAGGCATCTTGAGTCAAGTCATATAGGTGGTGAATGGCAGCTGGTCAGTCAGTAAACTAGTGTATTTATTATACCTACTATGTACCTAGGCACTTTGCTAAATGTTATGGATATGAGTAAAGCAAAAAATAATCTCTGCTGTCAAGGTACCCATAGTCTAATGAAGGAGACATTATGCAAACAATTATGTACAAAAAAAAGACATATACAGTATAAATTGGAAACAATAAGGGAAAGACAGTAGTGAAGGATGAGAAAAGGTTTCCTGCAAAAGACAGGGCCTCTATTATTAAGACATGAAGGCAGCCAAGGGAAGCCAGGAGCTGAAGATGAGGGAAAGCATTCAAGTATGTTGGATAATGCCTGCATTTGGGAGAAGGGAGGTTTGATTCAAGGAATAGTAAGGAGACCAGTGTCACTGGATTGCTTTATACTTAGGGGTAGGGAATGGAATGTGTAAGAAGCCTGGCAAAGTAGGAAAGAGTGAACCCCTGAAGATCCCACACTACCTGTGTGAACCTGGACAAGTCACTTAATTCTGTTTGCCTCAATTTTCTCTTCTGTAAAAAAATGAGCTGAAGAAGGAAATAGCAAAAAAAACTCCAGCATCTTTGCCAAGAAAAATCACAAATAAAGTCACAAAGAGCCCGATACAACTAAAAAAAAACAATTAAAAATTGAATAATAAAAACAAGGATTCCATTAGGAGGTCTAAAAGGTAAAAACTATTTCATAATCTTTCAATTTTAATGTAGTAGATACTGATAGATACAATCCACATAAAAACTCTTTGGATAGGAAGGTCCTCAATAATTTTTAAGGATCTAAAGGAATCCTGAAATCAAAAAGCTTGAGAACCAATCTAACTCCTGACTACTCAGGAAACATTAAAGGATGGTGGCAAACTCTGTTGTTGAGTATGAGAGTCTCAATAGTCAGAGAACAGACATATGTAATAGAAACCCTTTTATAGCATAATCTGTTAGAGAGGTAGTGTGGTGTGGCAAAATGGGAAATGGATGATGAGTCCAGTCTCAACCATTATAATGACAAATTAGGAGAAAAAAATTTTTTTTAAATGAGAAGACATGGGTTACAATGGAGGCAATTCCAATCTGAGTTATTTAAAAAAGGCAACCAAGAGTGTTTTCTATCCTTGGCCAGCCATGTTTGATGTTTTATTGTCCCATCAAGGACTATGTCTTCACACTTCATAAAGGGCTAACAGAGTGTAGTATCCTTCTATTTAACACATTAGTGATTTGTAGTCTCCTTTACCTGACACTTAAGTGATTTTATCAGCTGGACTGGGAAAGAAATTAAGTGTCTTACTCAACTGACTAACCCCATTCGTTTACATTTTATCAGGATGTATACAGCACTTTGAGGGTGAGACTAGATCTTTAAGGTCTCATTTGGTTTTATTATTCTGAAATTCCAAAGGATAGGGCCAAAATGATCCTGGAAGCACTGGCATTTAGGGGTGCAGAGTAGGATTCCTCTTGTGGAGTAGCCTGAAATGTCTATTGCATCTTTTATAACTTTGAGGGTGGGTGGTGGAGACAATGGTTGTTTAATTTCTAGCACTCTTCTACTTAGGTTATTGAGTCATCTTGAGGAAATTGATAGAAAAGTACTGAATTTAGAGTCAGAAGGCCTGGATTCAAGTGTTGACTGTCACCTTTTGGTTGTGTAACTTTCAACAAGTCACAACTTTCTGAGCCTTAATTTCCTCATCTTTAAAATGGGATTTTATAATACTGATATCTATCTTACAGATTTATTTAGAGGGAAAACTGTGAATGAATTTTATTTACTTTGAAAACATAAAGGGCTAGATCAGTGTGTATTATCATCATCATCAATATCCTCCTTTTTCATTAGAGATGCAGAATGGCCAGAATTAGGGAAATAATTTCAAGAAAAGTGCATCCAAGCTTTGCAAAAGGCCCTTTTCTCCAACACCCCCAACTCCCAGTTGAGCCTTTAGGACTCCTTGGCCTTTCCATCTGCCCTGCAGCTGAAGCTTCTTTTATGTGCTATTTCTCTCAATTATAGTGTAAGCTCTTTGAGAATAGGGACTGTTTCATTTCTCTTATTTGTATTTCCAGTGCTTGGCACTTGGTAAACATGTAATAATTATTTTTCATTTATTCATTCATAAATTAAAAGCCAGTTTTTGGATGAGTCAAGGACACTCAGTGTCCCAAGAGTCCTACAATGGTAATTAATTGTTTTCCCTAAGAGGGGATTCTGATGAAACCCAATGCTTCTTTTAAAAAGAGTTTTATTAACATCTTTTGTCAATGCATCTTTTACAAACACACATTTAAGGCCTATTGAACAGGAGTTCATCTTATCTTTTTCTTATCTGTATTCTTACTTGTTCCATAGGCAGAAATTATTTTTGGATGCTTATAAAAATCTCTATTCTGTTGCCTGTATAAGTGAAGTTCTGGTTCTCTTCAACTGGCCAAGAATAGGTCCCAGGCCAAACCCCAATTACTCATTGTTTGGGTCCTGATTGAGTTGACTCAAAGTTAATGTAAATAGCAGATGTTTCTTTTTGGGCCAGAAACCTTGAGGGATTTCCCCTCTCAGATTTATTGATTTATTTAGATTTGACCAGGTGAAAGAGGCCATTCTTTGCCTCAATTGCTACCTAGCCTTAATCACTGAATATGCTTCATACAAACTGAACTGTTGAAGACCTTAGCTTAAAAAGGTCAAGGTCTCCCACTATATCCAGGGCTTCTGGTTATCCTGATCTTTATCTGACCCCTGGACCCAGATGGCTCTGGAGGGAAAAAATGAGGCAGGTAACCTTACATAGCTCTCCCTCACTTAAATCCACTTCATTTTACTTACATGTCTCAGCATCATCTTCCTGATGTCGTTGTCCTCTTGTAAATGTAAGAACTCCATGAAGCTGCAAGTGAGTCAAAACAGATTTTTATTGATGGTGTACTTATCAATAAACATTATGTGAGTTCTACCTGCCTCCCCCCCCCCCCAAAAAAAAGGAGAGAATCATGAGTGCCCAAATGTTTGTGAAAAATTTAGTGGCAGAACTGGGATTGTAGTTCTCTGACCCCCAAACCCCTTCTCTTTTTGCATGTGTGACAGTCTAATAAATGTTTGGTGACTAACTGGAAGTAGTTTCCATTTTTGTTATTGGTTTGTATAACAGTTAACAGTTTTATCGTGGGCCATTGTTCAATCTGATTGTGTGTAATGGTATGGAAGGTCCTAATGTATTCTCTTGAAATGTACAGCATCACTACCAAAGTATAATTGTATTAGAGTAGGTTCTTTTTGTGTTGATAAAGATCAGCATAATGTAGTTTTTCTCTTTTCACACAGACCAAATTTCTAATCACAGGCTGAAAGAAATTGGGTTGATGGTAAAGGAAATTATATTCTGGTAAAGTAAAATATCTTAATAAAAATTATGTCTCGTGACAAAAAAGAGATTTTTATTTTATTAACATTCTTGCAAGAGTAAATATCCAAAAAAAAAAAAAAGGGCACATATGTTAAAACAAATAAACAACGATTTATTTCCTATTCCTGTTTTGCACTTCCTTCCCCTATTTATTCATTGGTACCACAGGATTTAGAGTCTATTTGGGGTATCTAAACTCCAACATTTTGGAGCCCCCTTTCTTATTTTAAGCCAGTTTCAACCAATTTTAACCAGGCCAGTTTCTGTCAGGCATCCACATCTAATGCAGAAATAACATCTCCAAACATATTGTCTACAAAAATGAAGGACAAACAACAACAGTAATCTACCCACCATAGAAGTGCTACTGATCAGTGCCTGGCATATAATAAGTTTTATAGTTCATTGACTTATTGACAACTCATGAGTTGCATTTTCTAGGTATGCATTTCACCTGTGGAAGAAATTCACTCTATTCTTTCAGAGGTAACACAGAATTTTATTTGGTTCTTGGCTGTGCGCTTAAAATATGTTATTTAAAATGTTAAAATGTGCTTAAAATATACATTATCGGTATATCTCCGGATATAGTAACCCTTTACTAGACTATAAGCACCATGAGGGCATAGACCAAAGAGTAGCAGCAGGTTTTTAGTGCTCTGTGATAGAATTTAGTGATTAAGTATATTCACAATATCAGAGGATGGGTCTTCTTTGTGAGTATCTTTGAGGAGAATTTTCTCCAATACCTCATCATGGATTTGGTACTGATTCTGGGTTCCCAAAGACTATGATAGTAGGGTCCAAGCTCTGGTACAGCCAATAAAGCTGAGAAGCTTCAAACAGAAGTCCAGAGAATATGTGTGTTCATTATTTAACCACTAGTTATTGAGGAAATGATGACTTGAGAACTGGACTACTAGGTTAGAATGTGTATAGGGGAGTGGAGGAAAAGAATGAAGTGAGAAGTATGCAGATACACAGAAACTATGAAACATTAAATTTTCTGTTCCTTGCATATGAAACTTCATCTTCCACCTCAAAGATGTTCACTGGCTATCTCCATACTGCAGTGCTCTCCTTCCTCAATTCTACCTACTGGCTTTCTTTACATTCAGCTCAAGCCCTACTTTCTGCAAGGTGTTTCTCAGTCCTGCTTAATCTTAGTTCCTTTCCACTGAGCCATATCTTGTGTCTACATCATTGTTTCTGTAGAAAATGTGCTTAATTAAAAATTTGTTGGATATACATTTTGGTTTTGTTTTTGAAAATCCAGTTATTCACAGCTTTCTCAGTTCATGACTGGCAGTTTGCATGTCATCTTCCCATTAGACTGTGAGCCCCTTCAGAGCCGGGACTGGTTTTTGCTTTTCTTTGTATGCCTAGAATTCAGCCTAGGGACTAATACATAGTAGGTCCTTAATTAATGCCAGTTGACTTGGCTCAACTTAAAGCATACAAGGGTCATGATTCTGCATCTGTGGAGGAAAAATCTGAAATGATTTCATGAATTTTTTAAAGTATTGAAGGATAAAAAAATTCATTAATGATGAGCTAGTGGGTCCCACCAAGCTAGTGGGCCCAAACCACAGATAAAGACTTAGATAATTTGGAATTTAGTTGTTTGAAACCAATTTTAAGTTTGTGTTTCAGTAGTAGCAATCCAGTTCGTCTTTATTCCTTTCCTTTCCCCAGACTCTGGAACACATAGGGCTTTGAAGTGAAGGGCTGGCAGTTATGCTGTAACTGTTTACCAGACAAAATCAAAGGATTTCAAACCTGAATTCAAATCAGAGCATTTGCCTGCTGGGTACTCCTCATTAACAGGGCCTCTGATTCCAAGCTACTGGCAGGCTAGGAGAGGGAGTGTGGAAAAAAAATGGTCTATTTTATTGGCAGGTCAGAGCCAAACAGTAGTGATTGGGAAGGAAGGCACAGTATTGGAGGGGCCTGGAGTGAAAGAAAGCTGCTGGTCCTGGGCCACAAGGAAAGCTATTTAGGGCATAGGCAGAACAAGCAGAGCTCCTGGGATTGTGCCCTCTTTCTATCACAGATTATTCCTCCTTTTTAGGAATGATAATGCCTTGCAGGTTTTGAGGTGGGAAATAAAGCTGCTATGACAACTTACTAAACCCTCCCTGGAACTCCTTTTCCCCTTCTGTAAAATTTGTGGATTTGATTGGATGATCACTAAGTTCCATTTCAACTTTATCTTTGTGTTTTATCTATCTATCCATCTTTGATTTCTAAAATTATTTCTGATATAGATAACTTACTATAAGGTGTTTATCTCCTGTTTATTCTTTCAAGGGTTTTTGCATTTTGATGGGGGAGAGAGCCTTAACCTAAGGGAATTAGAAGCAATTAGTCACCAGCTAGGCGATTAGAATCAATGATGTGATTTGGCAGCCAAAAGAGCTAATGTGATCTAGGTTGAATTTTGCAGAATGTGTGGATGGTCCCTGGTCTAATGCCCCATTCAAATCCCACTTGAAAGAGCATGTCCAATTCCCAGTGCTGGATTTTAGAAACAGTAAAAACAAACTGTAATACATTCAGAAAAGGATGGCCACAATGATGGAAAGATTTGAAACTGACATTTTCTGCCTAAAGAAGTGTGGCTTGGGGATGGGGAGCAGGCAAGAACAGATGAGAAATATTTATTTATTTATTTATTTTAGACTCTAATTAAAATTTTTATTTGCAAAACATGTATGGGTAATTCTTCAACATTGACCCTTACAAAGCTTTCTGTTACAAATTTTTTTCCCCCTACTCCCCACCCTCCCTTAGATGACAGGATATCTACTACATGTTAATTATGTTAAAGTACTTGACAAATCGAATATATTTATACATATTTAAACACTTATCGTTTTTGTGCAAGAAAAAATTGTATCTACAAGAAAGAAAAATCAGAGAAAGGAAACCCAATGCAAGCAAACATCAATAGAGAGCATGAAAATGTTATGTTGTGGTCCACATTTCACATCCCTCTCTCTGGGTGTATATGGCTTTCTTCACTAAACAGTTGGAACTGGTTTGAAACCTTTCATTGTTGAAGAGAGCCACATCCTTCAGAATTGATCATCATGTAATATTGTTGTTGCTGTGTATAATGATCTCCTGGTTCTGCTCATTTTGCTCAGCATCAGTTCACGCAAGTCTCTCCAGGCCTCTCTGAAATCATCCTGCTGGTCGTTTCTTACAGAACAATAATATTCCATAACATTCATATACCATAATTTATTCAGCCACTCTCCAATTGATGGGCATCCATTCAGTTTCCAGTTTCTAGCCACTACAAAAAGGGCTGCCACAAACATTTTTGCACATGTGGGTCCCTTTCTTTCCTTTAAGATTTCTTTGGGATATAAGCCCAATAGAAACAATGCTGGTTCAAAGGGTATGCACAATTTGATAACTTTTTGAGCATAGTTCCAGATTGCTCTCCAGAATGGCTGGATGAAGGGAATTTTCTTGAGTATAAGTCACCTAGTAAAAACCATCTACTTCACTTATCATAAGGCTGGTCCACACCTGTAAAACAATGATAACGTTTGTACTAACCATCTCATAAAGTTGTAAGCAAAACATTTTTTGTAATATGAAGTAGGAAATAAACGTAAGCTATTATTGTTCTTTTTGAATATATGGGGAGGAAATGAACCAGGAGGGACCCAAAAGAAGATAAGAACCACTTTTTTTTCCTAAGGAAAATAGTATCTACTTCCTTAAATGGATCTGCAACTGTACCATTTAGTTCATTTAAAAAAAAAAAAATTCTCTTGTGGAACATTTACCTATGGCAGAACATCCAGAAAGTAAGTCTGACTTCATAAAATCTGAAATCAATTTACTTGTCACTAGCAATAAACTAATTACTAATAAAGCAGTTAAGAGAGAGGGGAAAAAAAGCTTATCCTCTTTCTTAGCCACATATCACTCATCTTCAAAAGTGGTCATATCTGAGTCTACAATGTCATTAAGGTTTTAAGTAGTCAGAAAGCTCTGAACTAGGGCCAAGGCAGGGGATGTTCTGCTCTGGGCAATTGCTTTTCCAGTTGTCCCTCTATCTTTCAGTTTGTAAGAAATTTATCTCTCAGCTGAATAGGTCAGATTGCTGGAATGCTATGATTACAGGTGATCAAAGGAGACTAATCTGGCTAGACCCCTGTCTGACAGTATGTTTCTGGGTTTCTCATGATAACTGGCATCTACAGAGAAAGTCCCTTCATACAATCCAAGGGATGGAAGGTCATAGCAGAATGAATCTTTACAGAGATACCTGCTCTATCTGCATTTGTTTGTCTTGGACTATTTTTTCCAGAACAGAGAAGTGAAAAGTACAGAAGACCTGTTGAACTCGCTGAACTCCTATCCATATATTTCTCCCTCCTAAAACTATTTTTCATTGTTACAGTGATATCCATTCATTCTATACAGTTTCATTGTTCTCCCAGGCTATCATTTTCATCTCTTTGAAATCTTGACCCTAAAACTAACCAGTTGAATAAGTCTTCTGTATCTTCAAATTCTTTGTCTTTTTATGATCATATCTTGTCATACCTCTTTATCTGACAAACCATATATACTTATTTCTACTTCCTTTCCTCTGATTCATTTCTCAGTCCTCTGCAGTCTGTTTTCCATTGTTAACACTTTATTGAAACTACTTTCACCAAGATTATCTCTTAATTGTTAAATCTAATGTCTTTTTTTACTCCTTATCCTTCTTGACCTCTTTTAGCATGTTATATCACTGGGCTTCCTTTCTTCTTATGTACTCGCTCCAGTTTTTGTAACAGTATTTTCTCTTGGTCTTCCTCCTCATTCCTGATAAGGTTTCTTTGCTTATCATTATCTGTTTCCCTAACCTAATCAAAAGTATCCGTCTAGACTTTAGCCAAGTCTTCTTTTCTTATTCTGAATCCTCTTAGTGATCTTATCTTATCTGCATGCCCTGGAACCAAGCATCCTTATCTCACCTTTGCCCATTTTCTTACCTTCACAAGAGACCAATTGTGAGAGGTACTAAACCACTTAATTCTTTATTCTTTGAGACCATGTGTCTTCATTTTCACTCAGCCATTGTCTGTCCTGATGCCACATGTATGGGCCCCTTCTCTACTCAACATCTCACCCCTTGGTTTGAGCACTGTTAATGCTAAGGCCTTGGGTCATTTGGTGGGATTGGCACAGAAAGCCTGAAGTACTGATAAAATTGCTCCCTGAGGCAAGCAGGGAAAGGCATAGATGGAGATCAGCTCAGCCTTATTGTTTTAGATAATCTTGGGTAATCCAATCAGAAAGCCAAGTGATGTCAAACCCCCGAGGTCAAATTTCCCTTATAAATTTGTCTGTGGCCTACACCATATTTGCTGAATCCATTTTGGGTTATCCCCCACAGTGTTCTAACCCGTGGTGTCTTTCCTCTCACTCTTTCCTCCATGCCTCTTGGTCTCCCAGTTAATTGTGAATTCCACTAGGGAACTTATCTTTTCTATTGTTAATTGTTAAAACTCCTTTCCTTGCTAACTATATGCTCTCCCAAATTAATTTCCTATTTATCACTCCTGTGTCTATTTTACTTCTATGCTTTGTCTGTAACCTCTTCTCATAAATAAACCTACATTCTGGCAAAGGAGAAAGTCATTATGAATTTGTCACATAACTGAATCCCAACATTTGTTGCCTACACCAATCTCATCATTTGGTGCTGGACACTAATCACTGGTCACTAGTGCTGGACACCAATTAATATCAACACTAACATGGTTTCTTGAAAGGGACTTGACCTGTTATTCCATCTTTGTGACTTCCAGAGCAGAACACCCTTCTGTGACTACCACTTTCCAATAAGTATAGTCTCTCCCCAAAAAATGTAAACTTCTTTAGGCCAAGGGTTTTCTAGTTTTTGAATTTGAATCTCCAAATTAAGACAGTGCTTGCCACATAATAAATGCTTTTTTCATTGTCATTAAATCATTCTATGCAAATGATTTCCATAATTAGACATACAATCCTAATCTCTTTTCTGAGCTCCCTTCTAGTATCACCCACTTGCCCTTTGGACATCTTTGTGAATAATCTCCTTGAACATTTCAAATTTAACATGTCCAAAACGGAACTTAAATCCACCTTTCCTACAAATTTCTTAATTTCTAATGGCAGCAATGCCAAGTTTTCAAGCTCTGAGGTTCACTACCTCAGAAGCAGACTTGACTCTTTCCTCTCCTTTATTTATAATATCCAATCAGTTTTCAAGCCTTTTCAATTCTACTCTCTCTAGGCTGTGAAAATGAGTTGGGGACAGGGTATGCTTATTTGGAATACTGACTCTTTCCAGAACTGGGCATTTTAATCTCTTGCCTCCAAAAATTTTCATCTCTCTATTTTTTTCCTCACAGTTATAAGGCATGCCCTTATTGAGTGTGTGGCTGTGATTTTTCTCTTTGCTCCTTAAACTTCTGGAGTCAATTGAAGTCTTTGGTAATAGGTACAGTTCTAACTTATTCTTTTAGTTTAAAGCCAGGGCCTTTTTAAAATAACTCTTCAGAGCTATGGACTAACAACAGTGCTAGAGGGAAAAATACTTTTGGTCTTTTTTTCTTTCAGTTATGAAATAACCTATTTCCCTTCAAAGTTTTGGCCATGAGGCCTCTCATCAACTACTGGAGTTTCTCAGCCATAGATACCAAGTTCTTTTAGAACAAAGAGGAGAAATACTCTTAGTGCCCTCAGACTCAAGGCTATCTCCCCTTGCTTCTGAATTAATTTCTTTTTGGCATTTCCCTGGGGAACTTATTCTAAGTTAAGTAAATTCTGATTTAATCTCTGAAGGCTACTCTATACCCAGTTATTATCCATTTAAAGACTATTAGTCCAATAACTATCAAAATATCTCTGGGATCTGGGTTTCCCAATTTTTTCAATTCAAACTTTTTTTGTTCTCCTTTGCAGTTGAGTGGATAGGAAAAAGAAAGCAGACAAAATGAAGTCCAGGTTTGGGTGTGGGAAGGGAGACACAAGGGTACACTTTATACTCATATTCCTGGTCTTTCAAATTTAAATGATTGGCACAGATTGAAAAGGCTATGAGTTGTCTTATATAAACACAAGAAAAAAATTTTCATTAAAGAGAAGATGAAAAACCAACTAGGTAAGTCATATTAGTGAGTTCCTATCATTGTAGTCTTTAAATGGTGGCCAGATGTTCACCTGGCAGAGATATTGAGGAATGGATTTCTCCTTTCAGGTAGAGGGTAGATAATATGGCTTCTAAAAGTCCCTTCCTCTTCTGAGATACTCAAGTCTATGAATACTAGTACTCTAAAGCTCTTGATAAATACAGTATAAATGTGCATTATTATGTGCAATGAGAGGTATGCTGGTAAGTGTTCAACAATTGACTCTCCAGAAAATATGTACATCTGATACACTTTTAAGTTTACATTAATGCATTCTTTCTTTTCATCTACATTAACATTTTTTCCACAGCTTTTTAAATTTCAAACAATCAGCAAAAACGATAAATGAAGTTCTGATATGTGACATTGCTGATTCCTGAGGTGTAAACATTCACACTGAAAATTTAACAATTGCATCTCCTGGGCAGGTATATTCCCCACCATCATGATTGTTCTAAATGGCATGATCTCAAGAAACTCATCATTCTGTAGGATGAATTCAATTCTGTAACTCATACCTCCTCAAATCATACCTCTTCAAATCATTTCCCACGCTGGCGCAAGACTTCATTGTGCCCCTGTTCCAAGTTATCTCCACCCCTTACGTTTAAGCTTTTTTGTGTGTGTGTGTGTTGTCTTTTTTCATTAAATTGTAAGATCCTTGAGGGCAGAGATTATTTAATACCTTTCTTTGTGTCCTCACCATTGAGTATAGTGCCTGACACATAGTAGGTATTAAATAAATGTTTATTGAATGGCTCATGATTTTGATTGTAATCCATCCATCTTCAGAAGGAACTGGGCACATGTTGTGGTTCTACGGCTTACTACCTACATCACTTTGAGCAAATTATTTAATGACCTGACCAGCAGGTCATCAACGTGGGTCAGGCGAGCAGGACATAAGCCGGGGGAGCAGAGCTCGTAAGGCCGAATGGCCTGGGGAGACACAGAGGTCTGGGGACAGGATCGCAGAGAGGAAGGAGACAACTCTAGATTATGGTAGAATATGTCTCAGGTTTATTGAGTTTGCACAGAGTATATATAGGCAGATGACCACAATGTAGTAACAGCACATTGAGCAAGAAGACAGATGGGGTGTGACACTTTGAAATGAGGGGTGGGGGTCAGGTGTCAAAGGTTAGGGGCCCCAAGGGTGGAGTAGAACAATGATATCTTGTGGTCTCCTGAGGCGTGTCGTTCTGCATGCTTATGCTGGAATATGCAGTGGTTGTTCTTAGATATTCAGATATTTGTGTCAGGGTGGGGAGGGGGAAGGTGAAAAGGGTCATGGTGTTAAGGTTCAGTCTTTTGGCAAGGGGGGAAAAGGGGGGAAGGTTAGAAGGGTCATGGTTTTAAGGTTCAGTCTCTGGCAATTTAATCTCTCTAAACTTTAGGCTTTTGATTTGTAAAATTAAAGGATAAGACTGAATAACCCTGAGATTTCTTTCAATTTTCAATCAACCAACATTAAGTATTTACCAGTGCCAGACAATGTGCTAAAATACTGAAATATAAAAAATTTGACCTCAAGGATTCACAGTCTACTAGGGAAGACAACAAACAAACATTTACAAATAAGTTGTAGATAGGATAAATAGGAAATAATTAAAAGAGGGAAAGCAATACAATTAAGGAATTGGGGAAGAACCCCTATAGAAAGTGAGATTTTAATAGGGACTTAAAGGAAGCCAGAGAGGTCAATAGTTAGAGCAGAGAGAGAACATTCCAGGAATGGGAGAGAGCCAAAGAAAAATGCCTGGAATGGAGAGATGCAATGTCTTTTGAGTGGAAAAGCCACTGGACTGACAATTCATGGAAGGGAGGGTAGAATAAGATGTAAGAATACTAGAAAGGTAAAAGGGAACTAGGTTATGAGGAATTTTGAATGCCAGAACATTCTGAATTTGTTCCTGGAGACAACAGGAAGCCACTAGAATTTATTGAGTTGGGGGAAGGGCAGGGAGAGCATGATCACATCAGCATTTTAGGAAAATCATTGTAGTGTCTGAATGGAGGATGTACTGGAGTGGAGAGAGATGGGAGGCAGGCAGAGCCACCAGCAGGCTATTACAATAGGCCAGGTGTGAGATGATGAAGGCCTAGAATAATAGCAGTGTCAAAATAGAGAAGGAAATATGGTTGGGAGATGTTGCAAAGGTGAAATAAATCAACAGCCTTTGGCAGTGGCTTGGATATAGGGAATAATAGATAATGAGTCCAGGATGATTCCTAGGTTGCAAACCTGAAACTGGGAGGATATAGTGCTACTCTTGACAGTAAGGGGAATTAGGAGGTAGAGCCTCCCACTGGGAGGGTGGGAGGCTCTAAGGGGAAAGATAATGAGATCAGTTTTGGATATATTGAGTTTAAGCTGTCTACTGTTCACCAGTTCAAAATGTCTAAAGGAGACTTGGAGATGAGAGATTGGAATTCAGTAGACAGGTTAGAACAGGAAAGCTAGATCTGAGAATTTTCATCATAGAGATGCAGATTAAATCCAGGGAACTGATTGTGGAGAAGTAGTGTAGAGGGAGAAGAGGGTTCAGGATAGAACACTGAGAATATCTACAACTAAAGGATATCATCTGGAGGAAAATTCAGCAAAGGAGACAGAGAAGGAGAGATAATATAATAAATACCAAGAGGTCCCAAAAATCTAGAGAAAAGCTAATGTCAAAGAGAGGTCAAAAAGAATGAAAACTGAGAAAAAGTCATTGAATTTAACAGTTAAAAGATCATCATTAGATTTGGAGAGAGCAGTTTTGGTGGAATTTGGTAGATTGCAAGGAGTTAAGAGAGTGAGAGGAGAGGATTCTGGTAGAGGCACCTACTGTATATGGCCTTTTCAAGTTTTGCCATAAAGGGTAGCAAAGAGATAGGATGGTAGTGGGAATAGAAGGATAAAATGAAGGTTTCATTTAATTAATTCCTAGTTTCATTGAATTAATTAACTTCAATTAACATTTGCAAAGAGATATAGCAAGAATAGAAGTATAAACACTTTCTCCCATCCCCTCAGGGGCACACTATTACCTAATGCCACCTCTGTGGGCTCAGATTTAACACAGTTTCTATAAAACATCTATCCTATCAAGTTCCTATCCGAACGAGACTCATTACTGAGTGTACCTTATCTCAGCTACTGCTAGGCTGGATCCAAAAGGTCATTCCTTGGGGCAATTATGCTGAGTTCTAAGCTCTTGGACTCCTGGGCTCTGATATCACTTGCTTTAACCTTTCACTACTCACAAAATCATAACTTTTAATGTTCTTCACTTAAAATGAAAAACAAAACACAATAAAAGCGCAACAACAACAATAACAACAAACAAATACCTAATATAAAGAACCGAAGTCCATATTTATATTTCTGAATTCTCTGGCCTCAGGGAATTCTCAATCTAATGTAAGGAGACAATATGCAAATAAGTATATACAAACAGGATATTTCAGGATAAATTAGAGATACAGATACTCTCGGGGAACAACCAATGAAAATGCATGGATCAAGGAGATGCAATGTCTTGTGCAAAGAAGAGCAAGGAAGCCAGTGTCCGTGGGTCACAGAATCCATGGAGGGAGTAGAGTGGAGGGAAGTATGGTACCAAAAGACCAGAAAGGTAGGAAGTGGACAGATTATGAAAGGATTTAAAAGCCAGATTTTCTATTTAATCTTGGAGGCAATAGGAATCTATTGGAATTTATTGAATAGAGATGGGGGATGGGGTTGTCATCAATCATAGAAGATCCTAATTGTAATCTCAGAGATCACTTATTTCAATTAATACTTGAATAAGTATCTCTTCTATGTGATACCTGACAGTGCTCTTTGCCTGAACACCTAAAATGATGGGGGAACCACTTCTTTCTGAGACAGCGCATGCTATTTCTGGATGATTTAAATCTTAGAAAGTATTTCCTTACATTGTTCCCAAATTTGTCTCTTTGCAGCTTTCATCGATTATTATTTCTGGTTTTACCTTTTGGGACCAAACTAAATAAGCCCCATACTTTGTCCTCATGACAACTTTTCAAATATTCGAAACTATCATGTTTGCGCTATCTTTTCTTTAAACAACTCTAGTTCCTTTAACTGCTCCTTATATGGTATAATCTCGAGGTCCTTCACTATATTGGTTTCTTTCCTCTGGATAATACTCAGCTTATAAATGATCTTCCTAAAATGTGGTGCCTAGAAATGAAGACAGTATTACAGATGTAATCAGACCATGACACAATACGGTAGAATCACTACCTCTCTTGTCCTGGACACCTATAGGAGTCATAAGTATTCAGTAAATACATGATGATTGGTTTCTGACACCCTTTGAATCACATGCAGATAAAATGCTAACTACAGGTCAAAGGAGATTCTAAGGTTTCTTGGAAAATTTAACTATTCCAGTCTAGAAATCAGGTCAAGAGTGGCCTGAAGATGAGACATGTCACCAAGAATATTTGAGTGAAATATTTCCTCAGGGTGAATACTCTCTGCCAACAAGATTTGCTAAGAGGGTAGGAAAGAAAAGAGGGAGAGAAAAGGGCAGGGTGAGGGCTAGGGAAAGCACACACCATTCAGCTTCTTTTCTATTCGTTGCCATGGAGCTGAATCAGGCACTGATACCTCAGAGGTGCAGGCTGTCTTTCCAGTGAAATAAAAGAGGAAGAAAGATGAGCAGCTGAGGGAATGGGACTCTTGTTTAAATGCAAATATCTTGGAAAGGAAGCAATTATGGCAAGGGAACTTAGGAAAAATATAGTAAAGAAAATGAATTTGGGTTTGTCTAATAAAAACTCTTTTTTTCCTTCCATTTGCCTCATATGATGATCCTCAATTCAATCTTCTGCAAAAGTGAGTAACTAGAAACCACTGACCATCAACAGAGTTTCTACTCTCTCGAGAAGATTCTTAAAAGCCAAGATATAGAGATATTTTGTGATGGGGAGAAACAAATATAGAAACAAAGTTTAAAGTTGTTCATACTGCAATTTAAAGTGTCAGAAATGGAGGCTGATTTTGAGGCTATGTGTTATAGTAAAAAGATCTGAGTGTAGACATCAGAAGACCTAGGTTTCAATCTTGGCTCTACCTTGATTGTGTGATCTTGGTCTAATCTCTTTATTATGTTGAGCCTCAATTTCTTCATATTTAAAATGTGGATAATATCAGTATTACAATACCTATTGCACATAGTTATCATGAAGATCTGATGAGATGTTTGTAAGAAGCTTTCTGTATTCTGTAGTTTATATAGAAATGCCAGTTTTTATTATTGTTTTTTGCCAATCTGAAGTTAATATTGATGTCCAACCAGGCTAGATTAATGCAATCTGAAAAAGTATTTGGCCAGGTTTTGGAAAGGAAAAAAAAAAAAGGGAAAGAAAGGGGAAGGAGCCTCAGACCTAATGTTTCCTTTTCTTAGAAAACCAACTATATTGCTAAAGCTGGTCAGCGCCATCGTAGCATACATGCATATTTCTCATAAAAAGTTATCCCGGGTCTGGGTAGACATAAATACATCACGAATGACTGATTTCTGATATGAAATTAATCACACATATGTCATATGTGTGCCATGCCATTTATAGAGCATAGCCTGGGGTCATAGAAAAAGCATCTGATTCAGGAATCAGAAAATTGGAGTTTAAGTCCCAATACTGTGATTTTGAACAAAGCACTTCCTCACTTTTGGAAATATTTCCTTTGGTAAAATAAAGATAATCATCCTATTTCATAGGACTTGGTATGCAATAAAATAAGGTAATTTATCTATAATCCAATAAAATAGGAACCATTTTATAAATGAAAGCTGTGCTTATTATTTTCCATCTCAGGGTTCTTACCCTTTTCCCCAAATGTCATTTTTAGACATTTAGATATCTGAACCCCATTTGGCATTTTGGGAGTTCTGAACTAATATCAGGGCATTCTTAAGCACTGACCTTGTAGAAATCTAAGCAGACAAACATAGGGAATCAGTTCCAAGATACAATCTTGGTATTTTTAATTCCTTTCATCTATTCATTTCTCCAGGATCTGTCTGACTTTCTTATTTTAGTCCTTTTTGGAAAGTGAAAGAATTTTGTTCATAGTGCAGACTGATTCCAATTTAACTCTTGAGCTTTGGGACCACCGATTATTTATGACTTTTATATTATAGAACAGCTGGATCCCCCAGGAGGCCTATGGGGGCAGGAGGGGTCCTTTCCTGATATCTCTGAATGGATGTAAATGGCTTCATTAGGTTGGGACCATTTGAGAGGCTCAGCAGGATAATGTGTTTGTCTCTGGTGCTCTGGGTTTTCAATTGCTGTCTGGGTTGTCAGGCTGACTTTTTTCTTTATCGCTGCAGCCAGATAGAAACAAACATGGATGGAATTTCAAAGCTGTAAGGAATCTGAGAGACCATCTCATTTAACCATTTGCCTCTCCCTCCTTAACATTCTCCCACTCTCCCTTTTCCCCTTTCTCCTTCTCTCTCTCTCTCCCTCTCTCTGTCTCTCTCTCTCTCTCTTTGTGTCTCAAAACTGAGTCTTAGAGAGAGGAAATAATTTGCCCAAGTCATTATATAACTAGTATGTAGCAGTGCCACGATTCCTGGTCCAACACTGACATGCTGTCTCCCATGTACATTTGATTTTTGTTCTTTTTTTTTGCTTTTGGGATTTATGAGGAATTATATTCACAAAAATGACTATATCCATTATAAAGCCCCAAAGAAAAGCAACTACCTGTTCTGCTCATTTTAATATATTTATTGATATGCATTTCTTCTCCACCTCCCACCTCCGCCCCTGACATTGCCATGACTAATGAACAGGAACTCATCCAAGGCTGGCAAATAGGTGGAGGAGAAAGGGGGTGGAGAAGGGAGCAACTAATTTTGAGCTTTCTAGGGAAGGTATGAAAAACACTGAAGAGATAAAAAAAAAAAAAGACAAAACATAGGACATTGTAGGAAAAGGAGAAATCTCTCTGTGTGCTTGATCCTCCTCTTGAATTCATTCTACCATGCACTACTGATGAACAAGTCATGGGAGAGGGAGAGGGGTTCTAGACAGCCCAGCCAATTTAGTCAGCTGCAAGGGGAAATTGTTAGAGTGGTCCCAACCAGCACTAGAGGGCTACATGAAGAAAATAAGTGGTTAGAGTTCCAAATTTCCTCAAATGAAAGGACATTGACCCGCCAAGACAAACAGTATTAGGATGTTGCCATTTCTGGTAGAAATGGATGTTGACTGGTTTGAATATAAGTACTTAAACTGTATTCCTATAACTATGCATTCTGGATTCACTTATTGGATGAATAAAAAGCTACTTATGTCTGGGAGGAGCTTTGGTCCCACAGTTGCCATAGTAGTTGTTTTTAATATATTTTATTTTATTTCTTTTGCTATTATGGTAGCTAGTTGGTACAATGGATAGAGTATTGGATTTAGAGACAAGAAAGACAAGTTTGAATCCAGCCTTAGACACTGTGTGAACCTGAGCAAACCACTTAATACCTGTCTACCTCAGTCTCCTCAACTATAAAATGTGAAAAATAACAGCATCTATCATCCAAGTTTGTTGTAAGGATCAAATGAGATAGTATTTGTAAAGAACCTAGTAGAGTATCTGGCACATAGTAGTTGATAAATGCCTATTCCCTTATCTCCATGTGGTTGGATGTTAAGCCAAGAGGCTGTCCTCACGTAGACTATCCTATAGATAAAGAATTTTTTATTTTTATTTTTTACTTTATGTAAGATTTGTTTATTAATTTTTTCCATTTTATTTTTCCATTTTAATATTTTATTTTTCCCATTACATGTAAAGATAATTTTCAACATTCATTTTTGTAAGATTTAAAGTTTCAATTTTTCTCCTTTCCTTCTTTTCCTCTCCCTTCCCCAAGACAGCAAACAATCTAAGAGGGGTTATGCATGTACAATTTTTTTTAACATATTTTCATATTTGTGATCTTGTGAAAGAAAAACCAAAATAAAAGGGAAAACCACAAAAAAGGAAAAAATCATCCAAAAAAAGTGAAAACAGTATGCTTCAATCCACATTCAATCTCCATAGTTCTTTCTCTGAATGTGAACAGCATTTTCTATTCCAAATCTATTGGGATTGTTTTGGATCACCATATTACTGAGAAGAGCTAAGTTTGTCATAATTGATCATTACACAATCTCGTTACTTTGTACAATATTCTCCTGCTTCTACTTACTTCACTCAGCATCAGTTCATGCAATACACAAAGAATTCTTAACCATTTTTTGTGTCATGTACCTCTTTGACAGTCTGATAAAGCCTATAACGCCTTTTTCAGAGTGCTTTTAAATGAATAAAATAAAATGCATATGATTACAAAAGAAACCAATTATATTGAAATACAATTATCAACATATTAAAGACAAGTTCACATACTCTATTTATGAACCCCTGTTCTAAACTAACAGGATCATCAGTGCCATCTACAAAAATGATGGAGTTAGGGGATAGAAGGGAACAGATCTATGAGAACCTCAGAGTTTGTGTGTTTTACCCTAGTGTTTTGTAATGTTAAATGAAAGGAAAAAATAACTGCCAGAGTGAGCTTGAGGTTGCCAGAATTTTGTATTATTGAACAAGTATAGGCAAATGACCAGAAGTGAACTTTAATAGTTAAATGAATAATACTAAAATCCAGAGACAGAATTGGTAAAAGCAGAAAACTCTGTCCAACATGCTGACCTCCAGGGGAATTAACTTCCTGGTCTTCACCCCCTAGTTATTGCTATCTAATCCCCCTGTTTTATCTCTAGCTCTCTTCCTTGGTCCCTAAGCTATTATATTGCTGGATATCATGACCATAATCTCTCTTCTTCAGGTGCTTTCCTACCATTGGCGCTTTTTATCCCACTATTCCTGCCCTGTCCTGGGGACCCACACCAGGAGGGATACCTTGGATGCCACACCAAATGTTAATCACTGCTTTTCTACATTCATACCCCAGTACATTCCCAGCCTTTCCTTCCCCACATTTCCACTGCCCTTTCTATAGCTTTCCTCCAATGTGTGTGTGTGTTGTGAAAAAGTCATTGGATTTAGAGTCCAAAGACCTTGGTTCAAGTTCCAACCTCATCATTTTCTAACTGTATGATTTTATGTGGGTCAATTTACTTCTCTGTGTTTCCTTATCTTTTTTTTTTTTTTTTTTTTTTTGCTTTTTGCTGAGGCAATTGGGGTTAAGTGACTTGCCCAGGGTCACACGCTAGGGAATGTTAAGTGTCTGAGACCAGATTTGAACTCAGGTCCTCCTGACTTCAGGGCTGGTGCTCTAACCACTGCGCCACCTAGCTGCCCCTGTGTTTCCTTATCTTTAAAATAAGTTAGATTAGTTTGTCCATTCAGCTCTAAATTTATCATCTAAGTTTAGACCTCTAAATCTAGATCTATTCCTCTTGCTTTCCTTCTATCTTTTGGTGCTCACTGAAACCTAGTTTTTTCCTGACAACACCACATCTCCTGGCACCTTCTCCAAAACCAGCAGTTAATTCTTTCACATCCTTTGAAACACGAGGTCAGAAGGTAGATTTTGCTTTGATCTTCAAACTTTTCTCTGCCACTATTTCTCAGCAACCACTTTTAAAATGTTTACTCTATCCTGTACCAATCCTTGTCACTGTCATCTACGAATTGTTAGGTCACCCTTTCTCATCTCCAATAAATTTAATATCTGGATCACAACTCTCTTCTGTACTCCAAAACCTACCCTTTGCATATTCTGGCTTCTTTATGGCTTTCACTGATTGGCCAACAACAGGTCCCAGCCCAAGCCTTACTTGCTCATTGCTCTGTACTGTTAGAAACTCTGAGGGTCTTCCCCCCAAAACTGATTCTTTTGTTAAAGCAAAGTAGGCCATCTTTTGCTTCAATTCTTGCCTAGCCATTGATTATTGAATTGGCACTGCTTCAGACAAACTGGGACCTGAAGAATACTTTAGCTTAAAAGGCCCAGGTCTCTCACTGCATCTGGGGCCATCGCCAGCTGTCCTGACTATGTCTTGCCACCAGACTCCAAAGACCCCGAAGAGAGAATGAGGCTGACTCTGCACAGCCCTACCTAAATCAAATCCAACTCTCTTGCAAGTTAAGACTCCCAATATCATTGGTCCTCTTTTAGAACAAAGGATGAATAACAACAACAATTCTGGCTTCCTAATATCTCAATTTCTTTGACTCAGTCTTTTTGGCCTAACTAAAACATGGACAGATGTGGTCATACATTAGGTAATCTCCTCCATCCCAACCTCTACTCAACTGATTTGGCCTCTAGCATGAGAAACCTTAGTTTTACCTCTTCTAAAATACTTGGATGAATTTGTCATCTCACAGTTGTGAGTTTTGGTTATACTGGAGAAGATGGCAACTCATCTATGACTTATCTCATTGTAGTGCATGTATTTCCATAAAATGTCCTTAGAGGAGCTATCCAACATGTGAGAGACCTCTTGGTTGGGCTGGCCATTTACTTATACTCATGGATCTGTGGTCTCTTTGATGTGGATAAAGTATTTCCTTCAACCATAAACACTAGCTGTCTAATGCATGCAACTATTCCATGGGTTTATAGGGCAACTTCTCTAATTATTCTGAAATTTCAAAGATATCAAGCTATTTGTCAGTTATCCCTTACTTTCCCCATATGACCAGTCCATTTTCTTCTGAGATTAACTTTTTTCTTAATGACATCCTTTGTACTTGTTTTTTTTTTTTTTTTTTTTCCTTTCTTGCTTTATAGACTTCCCATAGAGAACTATTTCCAGTCATCCTGAATTATGTCTTGCCACTGGTTCCAGATGGCTCTGGAGAAGATAGTGAGGCTGCTAATTTTTACATAGCCCTAACTTCATTAAATCCAATTCCCTTGCAAGTCAAGACATCATCTTCCTGATATCATTAATCCTCTCCAAGAAGAAAGGAAAAACAAGAATTAGTAGTAGCTGCCCCACTGGGGATTCAACTGGCAAGTTCCAGTTGGGCAAGACTGCTTTTCCCTCCCTGTCTCCCTCCCTTCCTTCCTCCCTCCCTCCCTCCCTCCCTTCCTCCTCTCTCCCTCCCTTCCCTCCTTCCTCCC
>JAJPUD010002064.1:229713-248235 GCA_023553655.1 Myrmecobius fasciatus | reverse complement strand
CCTTCCTTCCTTCCTTTCCTTCCTTCCTTCCTTTCCTTCCTTCCTTTTTCCTCCCTCTCCTTCCCTCTGTCTACATGGGAAATCAAGTAGGTGCTCTGCCCAAAGGAAAGTAAATTTCTTGAAATAGAGCTCTGGAAAAATCAGGTTTTAGTAAAGCTCATTGGAATTCAAATGTAACTACTTGAGTATGCCTTAAACTCAAATCACTTTGGCCTTTCACCGATTTCTCAATGATAAGTCCCAGCCCACGTCTCCCTTGATCATTGTTTGATTTTAATAGTTCAGAGTTAAATAGCAATTGTTTCTGTCAGGTCCAGAAACTCTTGAGAATCTTTTCCTCTCAGATTATCTTTGGGCTGATAAATACAGCTATCTTTTGTCTCAGTTCTTACCTAGTCCTAGTTCAATAATACACTGCCTTTCACTTTTGTATTTGGCCTCAGATAAACTGAAACCTGGGAAAGACCTTAATTTAGAAAGTCCAAGGTCTCCCACTTCATCCTGAACCATCTCCACTTGTCTTGACCTATTTTACTGAACTTTGATGACTCTGACAGAGAGAGTGAGATGACAATTTTGTATAGCTCTGTCTCACTTAAATCTAATACATGTGCAAATCAAGATATTAATCTCATGATGTCACTGGTCCTCTTTGAGAATGAAGGATGAACAACAAGAGAAGTTATAGAAGTAAGCTGGTGAAGACAATAACTGATTGGATGTGGGAGAGGGAAAAGTCAAGGATGCTTTGGATTTGTAGATCTTGGTGACTAGGTTAACTAGCAAAATGATGATACTCTTAATAGCAAGAAAGAAATAAGAAACCTCATCTCTTGTCATCCTTTCCAGTCATGATTGCTCCTTTTTTCATGTTCTTGATATAGTAGGCCAGGAGGAAGAATAGTTCCACTCTGTTTTCCACTGCCACTTCCAGAAACCTCCTTTTCTGTCATCACTAAACAATCTCTTTTCTTTTGATATTTACTCTATCCATCTATATCAAACTAATCTATATTACTGTTACCTATTGGCTTCCAAGTCATTCTACCTTCTTTCTCAAGGAGTTTGCTACCTGGCTCACAATCTTCTTTTCTATTTCAATTTCTTTCCTCATCCTTGAAGATTTCAATATTTTCTTTCCTCTGGCTATTTCTTGGAACATCCTTATTTCACAATTCATTCTCCCCCTAGATTTCCTGGCCTATATTTACATTCTATCCTAGCTAGCCATAGGGGTACTTACAACTTAGATCTCATCACCATCTGTAGCTGTTTCAATTTTATAATTTCCAACTCTGAAATTCACCTCTTTCTTCTCCTCTGTCTCTGTCTCTATCTCTTTGTTTCTCTATCTCTGTCTCCCCTTTCATTCCTTCCCTTTCTTCCCTTACTCTGCTAATATCTATTCTTTGTTTCTTTGTTCTTCTTCTAGTTCCATTATTCCTTATGAGTCCTGGTCATATAAGATCATAGACTTGATTCCATACTTAAAGAGTTCAATAATACACTGCCTTTCTTTTGAAGCACTTGCCCAAATTTATATCCCACCAGTCTTCAATTGGAATCACAGCCCACATCTACCTTTTTATTTTTAACTTGTTTGGCCAACTCAATTCAGTTTAATAAACATTATCAAGCTTCTGTGCCAGGCTAAAGACCAAGGTCTCCCACTGCACCCAGATGTATCTCTATCATCCTGATTTATATCTGGCCACTGGATCCAGATGGCTCTGGAGGGGAAAGTGAGGTAGGTGATATTGTACAGCTCTCCTATCTTAGATCCAATTTATTTACACTCATGGCATCATCTCCCTGATGTAATGGACCTCTTTGAGAACAAAGGACAAACAATAATAGGCCTTGGGGATACAAATTAGAAAAATACAGTTTCTACCCTCACTGGGGGGGGAAACACAAAAAAAGGCTGTTAGGGTTGAAGAAAGCACCAGGGGAATTGTGTTCCTTGGAATTCAACTGAAGCAGAACTGTGGATTGAAAGTGGAGAGTTAGTGGAGAGTCCAGATTTGTTGCTCTATAAAGGAAGGCTTTGGAAGAGCTTCTACACTCCAGCCCTCCAGTCAATGGACAGAGGAATCTGGAAAAATGCTGATTATACAAAGCTGAATTAAAGAGCATGAGGATGAGATTTCAGGTGCTTAGCATATCTGGAGTAGGACATCACGTTCCATGGGAGTTCAACTGAAAAGGAGCTGCAGATGGAGAATAGAGAATTAATTGGAGAGTCCAGATCCAGCCCTTTAAAAAGGAAATCTTTGAGAAGAGTATTCTATCACTTGTAATAGGCACACTTGATTCAGTTAGTTTAGATTAGTTAGTTTAGGTTCCGTGTTGGAATAAAATGAGACACTTGTGTAGGTTATTCAACAGTAACAAAAGGAAATTTACTTAGCCATAGAATAGAAAGCTTATTCAAAAAGGACACTGTGGTACTTACTTTAGGTATATGTGTCCCTTCCTCTCAAATATGGAAAAGAATCTGGTCAGCAGGGGAGGATGGGATGGCCCTGGGGTCTTGTTATTGGAACATTCATCAAGTCTGAAAGGTACTGTATGTACTAATAATGTAGGGGTTATGCCCCTAGGTGACCTGAAAGCCATGCTAATATGGCCAGAGGACACTAGAAAGCTGAATTAAAGGAGACACAGCTTAAACTTTAAGATAGCATTGTTGCCTTTCAGAGGAAAAGCTAGCCTAACCCAAAAGGGAAGAGAAGCAAGGGAGTAGAGTTGGGCATGGGAGGAACCCTGGGAAATGGTGATCCTATCACATCACTCCTCATCTCATTAGTGACTCCTTCTCCCTAGCCTGGGATGTCCTTGAAGGAGCTGTCCTGGGTTCTCTTAGAAATCCAAATCAAGCTCAACTTGTACTTTGCAGGTAAGCGGAGCTAGGCTGACTCCTAGCACAATTCTCAGGATGGCATGATGCCCTAATTCTGGGATATATTGCTTGAAAAGCACAAACCAATCTCAGATAAGTACTTCTGAATAGCCCTCTTCCCCTAACACTACAGGGATGATTTGGGAGGGGAGAGAAATATGAGTAAACACAAGCTCCTGCCACTCAGCCTCAACTCTTTTCTGCTGCATTCAATCCCAATGGGTTAGCCCTGGCTCTTTTCACCATTAGGTATGGGCTGGTTTCCACATGTACTACCTTCCTTGCTGCTGGCTAGCACCCATGTGTGGTACAGAGGAACAGTCTGCCTCATCTGCTTCCCCTCCTCTCAGCTGTTTTTTTGCAGAGGCATTGGAGAAGAGGCTCCCCTTCACCACCTGTGCTCTCTACTCCTTAGCTCTGCAGATCTTCAATCTTTCTACTAGTCTGACAGAAGGACAGTTGGACTTTATGTTTTAGATGTCTTAAAGAATGCATTAGGGATTCCTTCCCCCTTTCTATGGTCATATGTCTTATGACTGTCTCCTGGCAGAGAACACAGAACAGTGTTCAGCTGGATCCCTGAAGGTGAATAACTTCTCCTTTGGAGATTATTCACAAAGTAAGCTGGGGTTTGCCTGCATCTGCTCCCTGGATTTTAATTACAAGAGCCCTGTTGGCAAACTGAGAATAAAGAAAGCTATAGAGTCACTTCCAAGCATGTGAGAATCCAGAGAAGACAATCTAGGGAAGAACAGTCGTCAGTGAGTTCAGCATGGGGTTCCAAGTTTGGATGTGAACAGCTAAAGCTATCCTCTCAAAGGACAATGACAAGTATATTGTTGAGAGTTTTGAAATATCATCCAGTGGTATATGGGCACAAGAGAACACATCCATATCCCTTTTTCTCTGTTGATTTGATTTCATAAATCCAGTCTTGGAAATGAGATTCATTTGTTCATTTAATATACATTAGTTAAGAAAGTGGAAATGAGTAGACTAGGGAGGTGGGGATGGAGATATAAAAATAAGATATTATGGTGCTGCCTTCAAGAAAATCTAGGCCAATTCTCTCTCTATTTTCAGGTGGGGAAGGCATGACCTAAAGAGCCTGTCTAATGTCACACAATGAGTTAGTAGCAAATCCAGAAGCACAGCTCACGCATCTTTATCACCAAGCCAATGATCACTTACACGATTTGATGCTGCTTTCTTTCTTCTTTTCTCTGGCTTGTGAAATTACTAGGATTTTCAGACATTTTATACGTCAGTCTTTCTCTAATAACTATTCTCTTACAGCTAGAGAACTGGAAAAAATGGGAAGTAAAAAGATCCTGCACTAGCTGAAAATTCCATAGATAATCTCTCTCCATATTCTTACAGTCACATGCATATGCTGAAAGATGAGCTGAGATCCACTCTGCACAAGCTGGTTACTAATGCCAGAGACACAGCAGGAGTTGGCATTGTTTTGACAGTATAAAAAGGCACTGAAACTTAAATGGCCTAAATTTAACATTCCATCTCTGTGAGCTGTCACTCAGAAACCTTGCTGAAAACTATTGATCTGACATTAGCTCCTTCCCTGGAAGACAGATCAATGGGAAAGCCACAGCTGAGCAGGAGGAAACAGCTACCATCCATACATATTGCATTTCCTCATGACCCAGCATGGTAGAAGTTTATTTAAACCACTTGTCTTTGTCTTGAAGATACTCTTTTTTTTTTTTTTTTTTTTAACTCCCCTTCCATCTCTCACCTGGTTTCCTATTGGGAGTGAAATTTACTAGGGGGTTTTTCCTTAGCAAGTAGTCATGTGTGAGTGCACACACACACACACACACACACACACACACACACACACACTTTGTCTTTGTTTTTCTGGAACTCTGGAGGCCTGACATGCTTGAGAAACAAATTCAATCAATTCTATTTTAATTATTTCCTTTGCTTCTGCTTTTTCCCATGAAGTGAAAACTAGATTCTAGTCACTACTTTACTACTACCTCATATAATCTTGTACAAGGCACTCTCACTGAACCTCAGTTTCTACATCTGCAAATTGGGGAATTGGACTAGATGATTTCTAAGGATCCTATCTATGTTGAAGGTTCCCTCTAGCTGCAATATTCTAGCTTCTAATGCTTATAGATAGGCCCTTCTAGGTCTAACATGGACTGATGTTGGGAGCCTTTAGTGGAATGGCTTTTCTAGTTAGAGGCTTTTGGAGGCCTTTCCAGTGAAGCACAAGCTCTGACAGGACTTACCAAGTTGGAAAGCCTTTAAGCACAAGCTCAGTGATTCAGTGTATATAAGCTGGGCCTCCCTAGGCCAGCAGAAGTTTTAGAACTTTAAGTAGGGAAAGTAGGAATGCATATAAATAAAAGCACGGAGAATGTTATCTTTTGATCAGAGAATGAGCCCTTATCAGAAATTCTCCCTGCTCTACTTGTAGGCTCCAGGACTTCTCATTCTCTGTCTCCCAGACCTAGAATGCTCTTCCTTTTCATGTCTGCCTTCTCTATTTCTTGGCTTCCTCCAAATCCTACTAAAATCCTACCTCCTACAGAAAGCCTTTCCCAGCTACTCTGAATCTAGTGCCTTCTTTTTGTTGATTATTTCCAATTTATCCTTTAAATAGCTTGTTTGTACATCACTATTTACATGTCATCTTCCCCATTAAAGCAAGGGACTATTTGTGTGTGTGTGTGTGTGGGTGTGTGTGTGTGTGTGTGTGTGTGTGTGTGTGTGTGTGATTGTGTTTGTCTCCAATGCTTAGCATAGTTCCTGGCATCCAAATGGTTATTGGTGACTGGAAGAGATTCTTTAGTTCATAGTCATAGGAACATAGAATTTGGATCTGGAAGTGATTTGGAAATTATCTAGACCAGTTCATTTATAGAAAAGGAAAGTGACAAAGAAATAAGGTAACTTCTCTAAGACTGAATAGGTACTAAGTAGTGGCAAAATCAGTATTAGAATACAAGTTGTCGGATTCCAACTTCATTGTTTTTTCCATATACTGTCTCAGTTTTCAAAGCATTATGTATGTACAAATTTGTCCTGAAATTAGAAATGGATAGCATGGTGATCAACTAGGAGTGACTCAGTTATTCTCATCAATACAATGACCCAAGACATGATGAAAAATGCAATGTACCTCCACAGAAAGAATTGATGGAGTCTGGATGAAGAACAAAGCATAATTTTTTTCACTTTATTTTTTTCATGTTCTTTTTTTTTGAGGGGGGGTTCTGTGTTTGCTTTCACAGAACAATTAATATAGAAATATGTTTTGCATGATTGCACATATATGATATCAAAGTGCTTACATCTTCGGGAAAAGAATTTGGAACTCAACATTTTAAAAACTGAATGTTAAAATTGTTTTTACATGTAATTGGGAAAAAATAAAATATTATTGAAATCATAATTTAAAAAAAAAGGTGTTCAGCTTCATATTTGGTTATAGAATTTCTATTTTGCTCCTGTTGATACAGCAACAGAACTTGTTACACAGAGTCAATAGTTTGGCTGAGCATTGTGTCCTAACCTTATTCATTCTTGAGAATGATTAACAAAACTAGATTCTGATATCTGGGGTATAGAAGTTGCTAAATCTTGTGTCTGCTACCATAGTCTCTCTCTCATAGCCATCCCATTCTCACTATTCATGCAGCCATCAACTTGGTTCAGTTCCTCATCACCTCACTTCAGGACTATTTAGTAGTATCCTAATCAATGTCTTAACTAAGTCAGTCCTCCACACCAATTCATCCTCCATTGAAATGAAAAGTGTTTTTCCTTAAGGGCAGATCTGACCACTAACTCATCTACTCAATAACTGCAATGGTTCCTTATTGCCTCTAGGAGAAAATATGAACTCCTCTAGTATTTAAAATCATTTGTAAATTGTCCCCAATCTTTGTTTTTCAGCTTAATTCTATATTACCATTCTTCACATATTCTGTGGTCTAGTTGAATCTGATGTTGCTCACACAGAAATAAATCCTTCTCCCCTCTCTTTGCCTTTGTATCCATGTATTCTGGGTGGATTTATACATTTATACATTGTCTCTCCATGATAGAATCTAAGTTCCTTGATATCTCTGTGCAAGAAGAGAGCCTTCTTTTCATGTGAGACATGGATGAATTGAGGAGACAATGGCAGAAGGCATCAAAATGATGTTGTCTGGGACATGGTTGTCATTTGATAAGTGCCTGCTGATTGATCTCACACACTTAAAAATATCTTCACATAATTTATTGTTATTAGAAATTATAGAGCAGCTTCCAGGCACATTAAGTTATTACCATCACCTCCTGATGAAGATGGCCAGAGACCCTCGACCAAGGGTCGGGAATAACTGTCCTCTGCCCTTTCTTACTACTACTAGCATCAGCTGCTAACCAACTGCTGCTGACATGTAAGTGCAAGAGCTTTGGGAGTGGTAGCACCTCTAAAATCACTGGCCCAGCTCCTATAGCCACCATTCTGGGAGCATCCCCCTGTGAAAGGCAGCCTACCATCTGCTTCTTCAGGGGCTACAGCTACAGCCACATATACTGATGACCTGGAAAGGAAGTTCTTGTCACTAAAATCTTTGGCACTGTCAAATGGTTTAGCATCTTAAGTTGATATGATTTTATCTGTGTAAATGACATTAAAAAAGAGACTTTACTTTCAATTGCCATTGTACTCAAAGGACCATGAGACTTTTCCATCCACAATATCTTCTTTTCTTCATCCTCTTGTTCTTTTATTCTAACATCAATCTTGCTTTGCCAAGCCTCAGCCTTAAATTACTCTCATCATCTGTTGCCTTTGCTCCTACTCATTTATTGCTGAATGAAGTTGGAGAAAATTATAAAACTCTGTTGATTGAATCCACTATAAATTTATATTATTTGATCTCAATTGAGCTCTCAATGTGTCAAGGCAATCTTTTTATAGGTCTTAATTGACCCATTCATTACAAAACTTTTCCAAATCTTTTCTTCTATCCTCAAATCTTTCATGGTTCCTCCTCCCTTCATCCTCTCAGCTTGCCTCATATTTTACTCAAAAAACAAATCAAAGGCATTAGCTGAGAGTTTTTTCTTCTCCCTTCCTCCCCATCTTATTCACTCATATGCCTTCTACCACTATCTTTTCTTTCATTCTTGTCTCACGTGAAGAGGTGACCTTCTACCATCACAAGTGATCTCATTTCATCATTGTATGTCTTTTGATCTCTAAGAGGACCATGATATCAGGGAGTTGATGCTAACATGCAAGTGAATTGGATTTGAGTGAAGGAGGGCTATGCAAAGTCATTTGCCTCACTTTCCCCTCCTGATCCATCTGGGTTCAATGGCAAGATGTAGATCAAAACAACTGAAGATGGTTCTGGATGTCTCCAATATATAAATGATCACAGGATATAAAGATAGTTTTCTAAACAAAAAAACAAAAAAAGGCAAGCTATTCAACATCCATACAAAAAATGCTCCAAATACTAGTAAGTAAAATGAAAATTAAAATGGAGGTTCCAAATGATGCCTATCAAATGGGCAAAAATAACAAAAACAAAAATGAAAACTGTTGAAGAGACAGTAGAAAGACAGGCCCACAAATGTATTATAGGCAGAATTGTCATCTCTGCCATCTCTATTCTTAGTAATCTTCAATTTTTCCTCATCTATTGGCTGCTTCTCTACCACTTTTTAAAAATATGTTCATTTCTCTTCATCTTAAATCAAACAAAACAAAACAAACAAACAAAAAACAAGCTCTACTTGATACTCCATTTATCCTTGCTATCATCCCATAGCTCTCCTTTCTGTGGCTAAACCAATTGCTTAACTTTTTGTATTTATCTACAATTACTGCCTCTTTTTCCTTTCCTCTTAATCTCTTCTTAGTTCTCTTGTAGTCTGGCTTTTGACCTCATTATTCAACCAAGATTGTTTGTTCTTTCCATCATTACCAGTGATCTCTTAGTTGCCACATATAATATTTTTTTGTCCATCCTCATCCTTCTTGACCTTTCTTCAGCCTTTTACACATCACAACAACCTCTTTTCCTTGGCACTGTATCTCCTCTCTAGGTTTTCTCTGACACTACTCTAGCCTGGTTCTTCTCCTCTTGCTTTGAGCATTCCTTTTCAGGATTCTTTGTTGGATCTTTGTTCAGGTCATATATGCCATACTTAGATGTACCCTAGGGCTTTGTTCTGAACTGCCTTCTTCCTTTGGTGTTGTCATAAGCTCCCATGGATTCAATTCCATCTCTATGAGAATGACTTTTAGATCTACTTTATTTGTTCATCTCTAACCACTCTTTTAACTTCCAGTCTCAATCAATCAATAAATGTTTATTAAGTATTCACTATGTATCAGGCACTATGTTAAACACACATGTGGCTATTATCATATGCCTATGATAATATCTCTGTTATCACTAGAGATATGCCATATCTCTAAAAGCCTATTGGACACCTCAAATTGGTTAACTCAGAGACATTTTAAACTCAATGTGTCTAAAACTGAATTCATTATCTTCTTTTTTTTTATTAAAAGCTTTTTATTTACAAAACATATGAGTGATTTTTCTACATTGATCTTTGCAAAATTTTTTTTTGTTGTTCCAAGCTTTTCCCCTTCTTCCCCCCACCCCAACCCTAGATGACAGGTAATCTAATACATGCTAAATATGTTATATTATATGACAAATCCAATATATGTATACATATCTATACAGTTATCTTACTGCACAAGAAACATCAGATCTAGAAAGAGAAAAAAAAAAAAACAACCTAAGAAGGAAAACAAAATGCATGGAAATATTCACAGAAAGCATTAAAATGCTGTATTGTGGTTCACACTCAGTTCCTTCAGGCCTCTTTCTGGACATATATGACTATCTTCATCCCTGAACAATAGGAGCTGGTTTGAATCACAACATTATTGAAGAGAACCATGTCCATCAGAATTGATCATCGTATAGTCTTGTTGCTGTGTTTAATGTTCTCCAGGTTCTGCTGATTTCACTTCATCAGTCCATGCAAGTCTCTCCAGACCTCTCTGAAATCATCCTGCTGGTCGTTTCTTGCCGAACAATAATATTCCATGACATTCATATACCATAATTTATTCAGCCATTCTCCAATTGCATCCTTTCAATTTCCAGTTTCTTGCCACTACAAAAAGGGCTGCCACAAACATTCTTGCACATGTGGGGCCCTTTCCTTCCTTTATGATTTCTTTGGGATATAGGCCCAACAGAAACACTGCTGGGTCAAAGGGTATGCACAGTTTGATAACTTTTTGAGCATAGCTCCAAATTGCTCTCCAGAATGGTTGGATCCGTTCACAGTTCCACCAACAATGCATCAGTGTCCCAGTTTTCCCACATCCCTGAATTCATTGTCTTCTTTCTTCACTGCTGCCTCCCTCCATAACCACCCTGATTCCTAGCTTCCTTATTACTGTCCAGGATACCCTCATCCTGAGAATCACCCACTCACACTTAGGTATCATAGTTGCTCACTCTCTTATCACCTCCTGCTCCCCATTTCCTTATCCAATCTATTTCTTAACCCGTCAATTTTACTCATGGAATATCTCTCACCTTTGTTTATTCCATTCCTCTGAAACTGCCTCCTCCCTGGTACAAACTCACACTGGATTTACCTCACACCTGGATTATTGCAATAGCCTTTCAGGTGATGTTCCTGCCACAAATCTCTCTACACTCCTATCTATCCTGAATTAGATTGTCAAATTAATCTTTTTAAAAGGCAGGTCTAACCAAAATCATCCCCTACTTAATAACTTTTAATGGCTTCCTATTACTATAAGGATCAAGTATAAAATCCGATGTTTTTCTTTCAAAGCTCTTCATAACCTGCCGCTTTTCCTGCCCCCTCCCCCATGACTCCTCCTCCCTCCCTACAACTTTCCAATTATAGCAAGTCCCTATATATAGTGAGGGCTGTCCCCTTCCAACATGTATCATGGGTGTGTCATTTTGTAGCTTGAAGGGAGGAGGAATAATCATGTCTAGTTTCTTCTCCCTCCTCTCCCCACTTTGTTCTCCAAGAAAGAATTGCCAGGAGGGGAAGTAGAAAGTTAGGGCCAGAGACCACTCAGCTCTCCTTAGAGAGAGGGAATTCCAGGCTAGAATTATATCTATTTATTTCCTTAAATATGTTAATCTAGGGAATGAGGTTTTCAGGTTAAATCTAACTTTTGATTGAAGTTTCAATAGTGGAGGAAGGGAGACCTAAAGCTTTATAGCCAAGTCTTGACCCCTCTTCCCACTAACCATCAGTTTCACAATGAACACACACATAGCAATTAGCCAAGAAATCAGTTTATCCAAATTGGTAGCAAAATAGAAGTCAGAGAAAGTATTCATAAGGGAATACAAAAGGAAGGACTTCTCCCATTGGGAGAGGTAGCTCAGGTCAACTAAGAAAGTCCTAGATCTCACTCAAGGGGATGTTCCCCAAAGGCTCTAGTGTAGCAACCTGGGGACAAGAGAAATGTCTATCATGTCTTTCCAAAATCTTTTTCTTAAACAGCCCAAAGTGGGGTTGACCTGCTCCATCTTTCCTCTCAAAATTTGAAGCCAGAAGCATCTGGAGTGTAACAGGGCTTGAAGAGACTGGGAGCTTAACGAGAGCTTGAAGAAGACCCCTCTCTCCTGTCCTTGCCAGCTTGGCCCCACCCTTGACACAGGCATGAGACACCACCACGAGCTCGGGGACTGGAGTATACATGATCCTCTTAGGTCCTGCTCACCCTCATATGCTCTTTGATCCAGTGACACTGGCCTCCTTGCTGTTTGTTCCTCACATAAGTTACTCTATTTCCTGATTCTGTGAATTTTCACCTGAGGTTCAGTTCAGTCATTTTTCAGTTGTGTCCAACTCTTTGTTACCTAAAGATGAGGGGCAGCAAGATGGCACAGTGGACAGAGTATCAGCTGTGGAATCAGGAGGACCTGAGTTCAAATTTGACTTCAGATTCTTAGCAGTTCCTAGCTGTGTGAGTCTGGGCAAATCATTTAACCCCAAATGTTTCACACACACACAAAAATACTAAAACAGTTTGCCATTTCCTTCTCCAGGTCATTTTATAGATGAGGGAACTGACATAGAATTAAGTGACTTGGCCAAAGTCACCCATCTAGTAAGTTTTTGAGACCAGACTGGAACTCAGGAAGATAAGTCTTCCTGATTTCAGGCCTGGCACTCTCTCTGCTGCCCCACCTAGCTGTTTTACTTTCACTGGGGTACCCCATTCCTAAAATTTTCTCCCTCCTCATCTTTCCCTCTGCTTCCTTCTAGTCTAACATTCTACTTTCTCCAAATAGCTAGTCCTGTTCCTCCTTAATGCTAGTGTCTTCCCTCTCTAATTATTTCCAATTTATTTTCTATGTATTTTATTTACATATATTTGTTCGCATATTGTCTCCCTCATTAAATTATGAGCTCCTTGAGAATAGAGATTGCTTTTTGCCTTTCTTTGTATTCCCTAGTTTTTATCATAGTACCTAGAACTTAATAAATATTTGATTGACATATCTCATTTGTAGCTGAAATATTCCATGTGTGTGGTCTTTCCCATTAGAATGTGAGCTCCTTGAAAATAGGAACTGTCGAAAAAAGGGGGGCGCAGCCAAGATGGCGAACTGCAGACAGCGTTCTCTGTAAGCTCCTGAGACCTTCCCTCAGACACAAACTGAGCCTCTAAACTGGTTCTGGAGTGAGGGCTTCACCAAACACTTGGACTACAACGCACTTCTATCAAATATCTACTTTGAAAGAACTTCTGAGGTCAGTTTTAGATGGGCAGGGGATTGTGCAGATCCCAGCGCTCAGACGCCAGTGCGCAGCCAGGGTGCAAGTCCGGGGCTGGGACGGACCAGAAGATTTTAGGCTGCCAGGAAGTCCCTGGGAGACCCTTGGGCCACTTTGCTCTGCTTACAGGCAGGTGCTTTGGCAGGTCTACCTTTGATAAAGGGTGGATTGAGAGCAGCTGAAAGTGTGGTCCTAGTGGGGATGTAGCCAGATCAACCCCAGACCGGAAGTCAACTCGGCAAACTGGCCCAGGGCAAATTGAAATCAGGTCTGCTGCTGCTGCTGCTGCTGCTGCTGCAGAATTCCCTGCTGGTGACTGATACCTCAGCTAAACATCATGAGCAAGAAGAAGAGAGCTCTCACCATAGACAGCTTTTACAGAGAGAAACTAGAGCAGTCCCCAGATCCTGAGATTCTGAAAACAATTCCAGATAAAGCCACAAAGGTGGACTTAAGCTGGTCTCCCTTTCAGAAAGCTTACCTGGAGGATTGCATAAAGAATCTCAAAAGAGAGCTAGAAGAAGATTGGGGAAATAAACTGAGAGCAGTGCAAGAAGGAAACATCGCTCTGCAACAGAGATGTGAAAAACTGGAAAATAAGTCTGGTGAATTGGAAAAAGTCGCCAACTCACTGGAAAATAAAAATAGTGAATTGGTAAAAGACAACAATTCACTGAAAAACAAAATTGGTGAATTGGAAAAAGTCACCAACTCACTAGAAAATAAAAATAGTGAATTGGAAAAAGATAACAATTCACTGAAAAATAAAATTAGTGAATTGGAAAAAGACAACAATTCACTGAAAAATAAAATTGGCAAAATGGAAAAAGAATGCAATGAACCAAAAAATTCAATTGGCCAGTTACAAAAGGAGCTAAAAAAGATATCTGAAGGAAATAATACCTTAAAAATTAAAATTGAACAAATTGAAATGAATGACTCAATAAGACTTCAAGAATCAGTCAAACAAAAACAAAAAAATGAAAAAATATAAGAAAATATGAAATATCTCCTAGGAAAAACAAATGACTTGGAAAATAGATCCAGGAGAGACAATCTAAGAATTATTGGACTCCCTGAAAGTCATGATGAAAAAAAGAACCTTGATGCTATCTTCCAGGAAATCATGAAAGAGAATTGCCCTGATGTTTTAGAATCAGAAGGCAAAGTTGGTATTGAAAGAATCCACCTATCACCTCCTGAAAGAGACCCCAAAATTAAAACCCCAAGGAATATTGTGGCCAAATTTCAGGACTATCACACCAAGGAAAAGATATTACAAGCTGCTAGAAAAAAAGAGTTCAAATACCGAGGAACTGTCATTAGAATTACACAGGATCTGTCAGCTTCCACATTGAAGGATAGAAGGGCCTGGAATCAGACATTCCGAAAGGCAAAAGAACTTGGATTACAGCCAAGAATAAGCTATCCAGCTAGAATGAGCATCATCTTCCAGGGAAGAAGATGGTCATTCAATGATACAGGAGAATTTCACCTATTTCTAATGAAAAGACCAGATCTGAATAAAAAATTTGCCCTCCAAACACAGAACTCTAGAGAAGCGTAAAATGTAAAAAGGAAAGAACTCTCAAGAACTATATCTCTACTAGGGGTATCCTTAAAGAATGGGGGTATAATTTGATTTTACTTTGATAATATGAAAAAGAGAACTAGAGGGGAAAAGGTTGTCATACTGGGGAAAAGAGGGAAAAAGTGGTAAAATAAGATCTAAAAAAAAAAGGAGGTAAAAACAAGGTAAAATCACTTGAAGAGGCAAAGAAAACCTAATATAACTGAGAGAAAGAGGGGAGGGAGATGAGCATTGTGTAAATTTTACTCTCATCAGGTTGGGCTCTAAAAGTGTATATCAGACATTCGATTTCACATAGAAACTTGTCTGTTGCTACAGGGAAGTGGGAGGGAAAGGAGGAAAAGTAAGGGACAAACTAATAGAAGGGAAAATTGAAGAATCAGGGGAAAGGAGTAAAAACAGGGAGAGGGGATCTAAAGGGTGGAGTATTGTTTGGAGGAGGGGGTCCTCAAAAGCAAAGTACTGAGGAGGGGGGAAGAGAGAAAGGGGAAAGGAAAGGGGAAAACATAACTTGGGTAAATAAGATGGCAGGAAATAAAGAATTAGTTATTCTAACTGTGAATGTGAATGGGATGAACTCTCCCATAAAGCGGAAGCGGATATCAGACTGAATTAAAAACCAGAATCCCACAATATGTTGTCTACAAGAAACACATCTAAAACATAGTGACACATATAGGATGAAGGTAAACGGCTGGAGCAGAAAATATTATGCTTCAGGTGAACAAAAAAAAGCAGGGGTAGCAATCCTTATCTCAGATCAAGTAAAAGCCAAGATAGATCTAATCAAAAGAGATAAGGAAGGAAACTATATTTTATTAAAGGGTACCATAGATAATGTAGCAATGTCTATATTAAATATATATGCACCAAGTGCAATAGCACACAAATTCCTAGGGGAGAAATTAAGAGACATGCAAGAAGAAATAGACAGCCAAACTATACTAGTGGGGGATCTCAACCTTGCTCTCTCAGAATTAGATAAATCAAACCACAAAATAAACAAGAAAGAAACTAGGGAGATAAACCAATTGTTAGAAAAGTGAGGTATGATAGATCTATGGAGAAAGTTGAATGGAGACAGTAGGGAGTTTACTTTTTTCTCAGCAGTCCATGGAACCTATACAAAAATTGACCATGTGTTAGGGCATAAAAACCTCAAAATCAAATGCAGAAAGGCAGAAATAGTAAATGCATCCTTTTCAGATCATGATGCAATAAAAATCACATGCAATATAAGGCCAGGAGAAAATAGACCAAAAGTTAATTGGAAATTAAATAATCTAATCCTGAAGAATGAATGGGTGAAAGAGCAAATCATAGACACAATCAATAATTTCATCCAGGAGAATGACAATAAGGAGACAACATACCAAAATTTGTGGGATATGGCTAAAGCGGTTATAAGGGGCAATTTTATATCTCTAGAAGCTTACTTGCATAAAATAGAGAAAGAAAAGATCAACGAATTGGGCTTATTATTAAAAAAACTAGAAAAAGAACAAATTAAAAACCCTCAATTAAATACCAAATTGGAAATTCTAAAATTAAAAGGAGAAATTAATAAAATTGAAAATAAGAAAACTATTGAATTAATAAATAAAACTAAGAGTTGGTTCTATGAAAAAACCAACAAAATAGATAAGCCTTTAGTTAATTTGATAAGAAAAAGGAAAGAGGAAAATTAAATTGTTAGTCTCAAGAATGATAAGGGAGAACTTTCCTCCAATGAAGAGGAAATTAGAGCAATAATTAGGAGTTACTTTGCCCAACTTTATGCCAGTAAGTTTGATAATCTAAATGAAATGGAGAAATATCTACAAAAATATAGATTGCCCAGGTTAACAGAAGAGGATATATAAATTATTTAAATAGCCCCATATCAGAAAAAGAAATAGAACAAGCTATTAACCAACTCCCTAAGAAAAAATCTCCAGGGCCAGATGGATTTACATGTGAATTCTACCAAACATTCAAAGAACAATTAATTCCAATACTACACAAACTATTTGAGAAAATAGGGACAGAAGGTATACTGCCAGAATCCTTCTATGAGACCAATATGGTGCTGATAGCTAAACCAGGTAGGGTGAAAACAGAGAAAGAAAACTATAGACCAATTTCCCTAATGAATATTGATGCAAAAATTTTAAATAAGATATTAGCAATGAGATTACAAAAAGTCATCCCCAGGATAATACACTATGACCAAGTAGGATTTATACCAGGGATGCAGGGCTGGTTCAATATTAGGAAAACTATCAGCATAATTAATTATATTAATAACCAATCTAACAAAAACCATATGATTATCTCAATAGATGCAGAAAAAGCCTTTGATAAAATCCAACACCCTTTCCTATTAAAAACACTAGAGAGTATAGGAATAAATGGGCTTTTCCTTAAAATGATCAGTAGCATCTATTTTAAAACCATCAGCAAGCATCATATGTAATGGAGACAAACTAAAACCATTCCCAATAAGATCAGGAGTGAAACAAGGCTGCCCACTGTCACCATTACTATTTAATATTGTATTAGAAATGTTAGTTTTAACAATAAGAAAAGAAAAAGAGATAAAAGGAATCAGAGTAGGTAATGAAGAAACCAAATTATCACTCTTTGCAGATGACATGATGGTATACTTAGAGAACCCTAGAGACTCAACTAAAAAACTACTAGAAACAATTCACAACTTTAGCAAAGTGGCAGGATTCAAAATTAATCCACATAAATCATCAGCATTTTTATATATTACCAACAAAGTTCAGCAGCAAGAGATACAAAAAGAAATTCCATTCCAAATAGTAGATGATAGAATAAAATATTTGGGAATCTATCTGCCAAGGAAAAGTCAGAAACTATACGAACTAAATTACAAAACACTTTCCACACAAATAAAATCAGACATAATCAATTGGAAAAATATTAAGTGCTCATGGGTAGGCAGAGCAAACATAATAAAAATGACAATACTACCCAAACTAATCTACTTATTTAGTGCCATACCAATCAAACTCCCAAGAAATTATTTTACAGATCTAGAAAAAATAGTAGCAAAGTTCATTTGGAAGAACAAAAGGTCAGGAATTTCAAGGGAATCAATGAAAAAAAAAAAGACAGATGAAGGTGGCCTTGCTGTACCAGATCTAAAAATATATTATAAAGCAGCGGTCATCAAAACCGTTTGGTACTGGCTAAGAAATAGAGCAGTCAATCAGTGGCACAGGATAGGATATCAGGACAATCTAGGCAATAACCTTAACAATCTAGTATTCGATAAACCCAAAGACCCCAGCTTTTGGGATAAATACTCACTATTCGGCAAAAACTGCTGGGAAAATTGGAAACTAGTGTGGAAGAAATTAGGGCTTGACCCATACCTCACACCACATACCAAGATAAGATCTAAATGGGTTCATGATCTAGATATAAAGAGGGACTTAGTAAGCAAGTTAGAGGAATGTAAAATAGTTTATCTCTCAGACCTGTGGAGATGGAATAAATTTATGTCCAAAGAAGACCTGGAACTCCTAATTGAACACCAGATGGATAATTCTGATTATATTAAGTTAAAAAGTTTCTGTACAAACAAAACAAATGCAGACAAGATTAGGAGGGAAGCATCAAGTTGGGAAATCATCTTTACATTTAATGGTTCTGATAAAGGCCTCATTTCTAAAATATATAGAGAATTGTCTCATATATATAAGAATTCAAGCCACTCTTCAATAGATAAGTGGTCAAGGGATATGAACAGACAATTTTCAGATGATGAAATTAAAACCATCTCTAGTCATATGAAAAGTTGCTCCATATCACTATTGATCAGAGAAATGCAAATTAAGACAACTCTGAGGTACCACTACACCCCTGTCAGATTGGCTAAAATGACAGGAAAAGATAACGATGAATGTTGGAGGGGATGTGGGAAAACTGGGACATTAATACATTGTTGGTGGAACTGTGAACAGATCCAACCATTCTGGAGAGCAATTTGGAGCTATGCTCAAAAAGTTGTCAAACTGTGCATACCCTTTGACCCAGCAGTGTTTCTACTGGGCCTATATCCCAAAGAGATCTTAGAGGAGGGAAAGGGACCCACCTGTGCAAGAATGTTTGTGGCAGCCCTTTTTTAGTGGCTAGAAACTGGAAACTGAAGGGATGCCCATCAATTGGAGAG